>SJYX01002528.1:26300-71904 GCA_006410675.1 Oreotragus oreotragus
TTGGAACTTCAGCTTCAGCATCAGTCCTTCCAATGAATATTCAGGACTGATTTTCTTTAGGATTGACAGGTTTGATCTTGCATTCCAAGAGACTCTCAAAAGTCTTCTCCAACACCACAGTTCAAAAAGATCAATTCTTCGGCATTTAGCCTTTTTTATGGCCCAGTTCTCACATCCATACATGACTACTGGAAAAACAATAGCTTTAACTAGACAGACCTTTGTCAGTAAAGTAGTGTCTCTGCTTTTTAATACACTGTCTAGGTTTGTCATAGCTTTCTTTCAAGGAGCAAGCGTCTTTTAATTTAATGGCTGCAGTCACCATTTGCAGTGATTTTGGAGCCCAAGAACATAAAGTTTTTCACTGTTTCCATTGTTGTCCCGTCTATTTGCATTGAGGTGATGGGACTGGATTCCATGATCTTTGTTTTTTGAAAGCTGAATTTTAAGCCAGTTTTTTCACTCTCCTCTTTCACCTTCATCAAAGGCTCTTTAGCTCCTCTTCATGTTCTGCCATAAGGGTGGTGTCATCTGCATATCTGAGCTTATTGATATTTCTCCCAGCAGTCTTGATTCCAGCTTGTGCTTCATCTAGCCTGGCATTTTACATGATGTACTCTGCATATAAGTTAAATAAGTAGGGTGACAATATACAGCCTTTTTTTTTATATTGTCAAAAAAAAATACCAGCCTTTTTTTTGTATATTGTGTATTGTATATTTGTGTTTATGGCTAAGCATAGTGAGGTATATAATCCCAGTGTAGATCTTAGCTATTGTGTGTCAGTAACCTTAAAGTTACTTTCATCATTTATTTTTATTGTAATTATGGCTTTTTACACCTTAATTAAAATTTAACTTTATTTTGTATTATTATTTTTTAACATCCTTTACACTGTACTTCTATCAATTCAGCTATTTGTAAGGCCTCCTCAGACAACCATTTTGACTTTCTTTTTCTTGCGAATGGTCTTGATTACCACCTTCTGTACAATGTCACGAACTTCCATCCATAGTTCTTCAGGCAATCTGTCTATCAAATCTAATCCCGTGAATCTATTTCTCACTTCCACTGTATAATTGTAAGGGATTTGATTTAGATCATAGCTGAATGGTCTGGTGGTTTTCCCTACTTTCTTTGATTTAAGTCTGGTTTGGCAATTAGGAGTTCATGATCTGAGCCACAGTCAGCTCCCATTCTTGTTTTTGCTGACTGTATAGAGCTTCTCCATCGTCGGCTACAAAGAATATAATCAGTCCGATTTCGTTATTGACCATCCGGTGTTGTCCATGTGTAGAGTTGTCTTCTGTGTTATTGGAAGAGGGTATTTACTATGACTAGTGTGTTCTCTTGGCTAAACTCAGTTAGCCTTTGCCCTGCTTCATTTTGTACCCCAAGGCCAAACTTGCCTGTTAATACAGGTATCTGTTAACTTCCTACTGTTGCATTCTAGTCACCTTCGATGAAAAGGGCATCTTTTTTTGGTGTTAGTCCTAGAAAATCTTGAAGGTCTTCATAGAACCATTCAACTCAGCTTCTTCGGCATTAGTCGTTGGGGCATAATAGTGGATTATTGTGATTTTGAATGGTTTGCCTTGGAGATGAACAAAGGTCATTCTCGTTTTTGAGACTGCACCCAAGTACTGCATTTCAGACTCTTTTGTTGACTATGAGGGCTACTCCATTTTTTCTAAGGTATTCTCACCCACAGTAGTAGATATAATGGTCATCTGAATTAAATTCACTCATTCCAGTCCACTTTATATGTGTGTGTGTGTGTATATGTATGTGTGTGTATATATATATATATAATTTATTCAGTCTTTAAAACAATTCAAGAAATGATTTTTATAGGGAAAGATTCTTGTCTATTAAGATACATTAAGTTGTTTCCTAATATAACACCTGCTGCTGCTGCTGCTGCTAAGTCGCTTCAGTCGTGTCTGACTCTGTGCGACCCCATAGAGGGCAGCCCATCAGGCTCCCCCGTCCCTGGGATTCTCCAGGCAAGAACATGGGAGTGGGTTGCCATTTCCTTCTCAGGTGCCTGAAAGTGAAAAGTAAAAGTGAAATCCCTCAGTCGTGTCCGACTCTTAGCGACCCCATGGACTGCACCATACCAGGCTCCTCCATCCATGGGATTTTCCAGGCGAGAGTACTAGGAAGTCATAAATCTAATCTACAGAACTCTTTCAGGGTCTTTCCATTATACCCTATTGCCTTTTACTTATGAAATGAAAACATTTTTCTTCAGGAAAACTGAACATGTAGGCAAAAGATAAAGCTGCCTAATAAAAACAGACTGGCTAGTGCCACTATGGAATGTCTTGTTTTCCAGGAAAAAAAAAAAAGAAAAAAATGAATCACCCTAATCTGCTGATAACGCTCTAAATTTGAGAGGCCAGCAAGCCACATGGTGGGAGGTTAAATGCAGTGAGTTTCTTGAATTTTATTCAGGACAGTTATGTGTCCTTACCAAGAATGAGACTGAGACTCACAAAGTTAAAAGACAGGAATCACAGGGCAATAAAAATGAAATCTAGATTTTGTAACTCTTAGTCTAGTGTTCTTTATATCACTGCTAGTATTTCTAGGTGGAATTAAATAGTTTCATATAACAGAGCTCTCTATTTCAAAGCCATGCTTTAGATCACTAAGTCTACCCAAAAACAATGATATAAATATTATTTCCATAGCTTTCTAATTTTTTTAAGCCATGAGAAAGGCAAACAAACAAACAAACAGGAGTTTGGCTAGTTTACCCATAATCACACTGCTATGTGACACCGTCAAAATGTTTAATTTAGATCCACCTCACTGCTAATTCATGATGTTTCCACTCTGACATACTATTTATAGCTTGATAAATTTATTATTTGAAGGGATAAAAGACCTAGGATAGATGTTTCAAAATATCTCAATATTTTAAGCTGTTAAATATTAACTTCTCTTGTTTATTAAAAACTCTAATCTCTTAGAGTTTAGACATCCCCACTCGCTCCACCAAAATAATCCATCTGTGTCACTCAGTGTATCATCTGTTCGCACTGGAGATTTGATAGTGGATTAATTTTGCATCTGTATATTCACAACTTAGACTTTTTGTGGTCTTGGCTAGGTTTTACGTTAATATACAGTGGATATACACTAATATTAGTGTGAATTGTGAAACTCTTAAATAATGATATGTCTCGAGAAAGCAATGAACACTCTAGGTATCATACTTCTATGAGAGTCCTCAGATGCTTCTCCAGTCCCTGAATTCTCTACACTGTGAAAGCAAGCTTTGAAAATCTGTATTTTGACAGCATCTGTGGAAGTGCTTTAAACTCGAAGTCACTTCCAGGCTTTAGAGTTCTTTATTCAGTCACATTCTCCTTTTAAACAATATGGCTTAGGAATTTGTTTGGTAATGGGGGAAAGGCCTTGGTTTTTTTATTGTCAAATTCCAATTGCTTTGTGAGTGATTGTAAAATGCAGAGCTAGTTTCTGCAATGCAATTGCCTCAGCATAATACAAAATGCTCATTGTCAACTGCTCCTGAGAAAAAACGGTGTACTGCTGTTCTAAAGAATTCTGTTTATACTTCTCCAGTGTTCAGCCGAGTAGTATCTTTAAATGTGTAGGACCTTCAACATGTAACATACATCTGGGTATCACGAAACTTCTGTATTTTCTGAGCTGGGAAATGAAGCAGATGCTCTTGGGAACCTGATTTACTTGCCCTATTTCTCTTCAAAAGAGACCCTGGCATTTTTTTTCTCTCACATTTCCCCACAGTTGTGGTGTGCCTCCCTTATTGTGATTTCTAATTAGGATACTGCTGCTGTTGCTGCTGCTGCTAAGTCGCTTCAGTCGTGTCTGACCCTGTGTGACACCATAGACGGTAGCCCACCAGGCTCCCCCGTCCCTGGGATTCTCCAGGCAAGAACACTGGAGTGGGTTGCCATTGCCTTCTCCAATAATTAGTGTACTCCTTGATACTAAATACATTATTTAAGAGTTTCATCAAAATAAAATACCGTGTGGGTTGTCCATAAAGGACAATCTATAAAGTGAGCCATTATCATGTTTCTGTGTTTTTGGAAATAGATTTTGTGTTTATTTGCAGAAGGTGAATCATTAAATTCTGCATAAGAATTCGCTCTCATCTGAGGAGACCCATGTTGAGTCAATTCAGTTATATGTTCTAGCCAGCTTTAATTGGTTGAGTTTAAATGGGATTAGCTGAGGACAAATCCAGCTTTCCTAAAAAGCACACAATATAGTTTTCAGAATTTTTGAGATATGATGGTTTAGAAAAGCTTAGCCAGAAGCCATCTGGAATGACATCTCTGTTTCTTTCTCTGTCTCTCTTTCTCTCTCCCTTTCTTCAAATGTGAATAAGTTAAAGGACTTCCCTCTTGTGTCCCTAAGATTTTATGTACCTGGACTTTGAGGTTTCTTCAAAAAAACAGAGGCTTTGGGGGCTTCATGCTTCTCTAACCTTTCACCAAGACCTGACATTGTATTGAGATATGAGCACATGATTTTAGAAGCTGTGCTTTAGAAAATTTGCATGAGCTTCAGTCTCTGTCAGGTGGAGCATTAATGTTTGAGTAAACTTGTAATCAGAATCTCAGGAACCATGATTCTGCTGTTTGTTTTTTTTTTTTTTTTAAGGAGATGGAATATAGTAGAGCTCCAAATAATTTGGACACTGTATTCTTTTTAGATAAATTCACAGTATTTTTTGAATGATGTATGTTTGAAGTTTATGAGTTGTAAGATTGATAGTCCTCAGAAATTTTACCTGATAGGATTTTGCTTTAGACTTAGGTATCCTTCTCTTCACATGTGCTCACCAAAATTCCAAGTTCCCCTTGGTGATGTGGGGTTGAGCCTTACCTGTAATAATACCAAATCTTTTCAAATATGGAAGCATCTGACTTTCATGGATCCCTTCTCACATCAGGTAATCCAGCTCTTGGATTTTAAAGATCTAATATAATAATAATAATAAAAAGTATTTCTCTGTGTAGTAAAGAAAGTAAACTATTTACCTTTGAACAAAACTGTATCTAAATTAAAAAACAATTAAAGCTTATGCAGATGACACCACCCTTATGGCAGAAAGTGAAGAGGAACTAAAAAGCCTCTTGATGAAAGTGAAAGTGGAGAGTGAAAAAGTTGGCTTAAAGCTCAACATTCAGAAAACGAAGATCATGGCATCTGGTCTCATCACTTCATGGCAAATAGATGAGGAAACAGTGGAAAAAGTGTCAGACTTTATTTTTTTGGGCTCCAAAAGCACTGAAGATGGTGATTGCAGCCATGAAATTAAAAGACGCTTACTCCTTGGAAGAAAAGTTATGACCAACCTAGATAGCATATCCAAAAGCAGAGACATTACTTTGCCGACTAAGATCTGTCTAGTCAAGGATATGGTTTTTCCTGTGGTCATGTATGGATGTGAGAGTTGGACTGTGAAGAGGGCTGAGCGCTGAAGAATTGATGCTTTTAAACTGTGGTGTTGGAGAAGACTCTTGAGAGTCCCTTGGACTGCTAGGAGATCCAACCAATCCATTCTGAAGGAGATCAGCCCTGGGATTTCTTTGGAAGGAATGATGCTAAAGTTTGGCCACCTCATGTGAAGAGTTGACTCATTGGAAAAGACTCTGATGCTGGGAGGGACTGGGGGCAGGAGGAGAAGAGGATGACAGAGGATGAGATGGCTGGATGGCATCACTGACTCGATGGACGTGAGTCTGAGTGAACTCCAAGAGTTGGTGATGGACAGGGAGGCCTGGTGTGCTACGATTCATGGGGTTGCAAAGAGTCAGACATGATTGAGCGACTGAACTGAACTGAAAGCTTATCTAGAAATGTTTAAAAAGTGAAATAAATTTAAAAATTAAAATAAGCTCATCTTTAAGNCACTGACTCGATGGACGTGAGTCTGAGTGAACTCCAAGAGTTGGTGATGGACAGGGAGGCCTGGTGTGCTACGATTCATGGGGTTGCAAAGAGTCAGACATGATTGAGCGACTGAACTGAACTGAAAGCTTATCTAGAAATGTTTAAAAAGTGAAATAAATTTAAAAATTAAAATAAGCTCATCTTTAAGAGAAGTGTGAAAGTTAAGTTACAAACATGTAAGGCTATTTCATTTCCACCTCAGAGCCCTTGAGGGCAGAGAGATCCCTGTTATGAGAGCTGGGAAATCATGCTCTGACGACAAGCAACTCTTTGCTGCGAGGGTTTGTGGACATGTAGGTGTGCTTAAAAAGCAAATGAACCCTGAAATGAATGTGAAGGAAAACTGTGCAATTCCACAACAAATTATACAATTACAAGTAGCTCTTCTGCTTCAAACATGCCAAATGGGAAGTGATGCTGTCTCTTTGGAGAAATCTCTTTTTATCAGTTTTAAACAGGTTATTTTCTTCACAGACATAGAAACACAGTCAGGTATATTATATTTGTTTGAGTTGAAAGATGATGAGAGGATTTTTCTAGCACTTTCTCATTTGTCCAGGTAAGCTTACAACAATGGTTTGCTTTGTGGATTCTTCTCTATCATAGCCACAGATGGGACCAGTGATTACTGAGTAGCTCTTGTTTTTGTTTTTGTTTTTTTTTTCTCATTGATGTTATTAATGTTACTCCTTTTTATTCTGTTTCTCTCCGTTATACATTGTGTTTTTTTTTTCCTTTATGTATCTTCATGTACTTATAACCTCTAAAAACCTGCTATATCAAGAAATAGACTAAGTGATAGTCTAAGCAGGAACTGCATAAAATATGATTCAGTTCAGTTCAGTCACTCAGTTGTGTCTGATTCTTTGCGACCCCATGAATCGAAATATGGTTAGCTTTTCTGAATATGATAGGATGCAGTTGTTATAAAAGGCACAGAGGAGAAAACAGTGCTGAAAGGAACTCACGTCTTTCACCTACAGGAGGCTGACTTGGGGAGCAGTAGTTGAGAACCGTTCTCAACATGGCAGGTTTTGTGGATAAGTGATAGGATGGTACCGCACAGTGGTCAGCCTGTCCCAGCCTTCGCACTCTGTTCACATCACATATAAAAGGCCATCGAGTCAGTTCTCTTTATTTAAGTGAATTATACAAAATTCCCTGTGAAGAAATGGATTATGATCTCTTCTTAGACATCTTGTTTTGGGTCAGCCTGTGGCTTGGTGACCTGAGACTTGTTTCAGGAGAAGTTCTCTTTAGCATGATCCACTGAGTAATCAAGTTATGATGAGATTGACCTCCTGCAACACAACTATCATTCAAAAATACACACATACCTCTTATGTTCATAGCAGCACTAGTCACAATAGCCAAGACATGAAAAACTTAAATGTCCACCAACAAACAGATGAATGGATAAAGACTATGTGGTACCTATATACATTGGAATATTAGTCATAAAAAATGAAATGATGCCATTGGCTGCAACATGGACCTAGAGATGACCATACCGAGTGAAGTGAGTCAGAAAGAGAAAGACAAACACTATGTGATATCACTTATATTTGGAATCTAACATATGACACAAATGAACTTATCTATGAAATAGATTAACAGACATAGAGAACAGACTTATTGTTGCCAAGGTGGAGGGGGGATGAACTGGAACTTTGGTATTAGCAAAGGCAAGGTATTGTGTATAGAAAAGGTCCTACTGTATAGCACAGGGAACTATATCAAATATCCTGTGATAAACCATAATGAAAAAGAATATTAAAAAGAAGAATGTACACACATATACAAATGCACTTCAATAAAAACATTAAAAAAAAAATGGTTGGCCTCCTATAGAACAGAAAGGAAAAGATTAAAGAGGTAGTTTGGGGTGGCTTCCCTGATAGCTCAGCTGGTAAAGAATCCATCTGCAATGCAGGACACCCTGGTTTGATTCCTGGGTCAGGAAGCCCCTGGAGAAGGGATAGGCTACCCTCTCCAGGAATCTTGGGCTTCCCTTGTGGCTCAGATGGTAAAGAACCCACCCACAATGCAGGAGACCTGGGTTTGATCAATAGGTTTGGAAGACCCCCTGGAGGAGGGCGTACTGGCAACCCACTCCAGTATTGTTGCCAGAAGAATCCCCATGGACAGAGAAGCCTGGAAAGTCCATGGGGTCATAGAGTTGGACACAACTGAGTAACTAAGCGCAGCACTGGCCTGCAGGTTCTGGAATAAGACAGACTGAAACTGAGTCGTACCTACAGTACTTACTAGCTTTGTGACAAAGTTGACAACCTCTCTGAACCTCTGTGGATTCAGTTATAAAATGAGGATATCTATAATAGTTCTTAATATGGTTGTGAGACTTATCATTAGTGAGATGATAAGTGTAATGCATGTAACACCCTGTTTCTTAAGGAGTATATCAGCTATGATCAGGAAAGACAGATGGAGGAATAGAGAGATGATTCTAATGTAGAATAGCACCCTGGGGACCAACAGTGCCTTTTGAATTTTCTATAATCTCTTATTTTAAATATAATGTTTAAGGCATTCAGATAGACTATAATTAATTTAGGATATTGTATATTACTTTTATTGTTTTAACAATTGAATTTTAAAAGTGAATAAAGAGTAAAACTTGTTAAAATTTGCTTTTCTAATTGTCATAACAATGGGCCAACTTTTAGGTCTCTGTGTTTGAAGTGTTTCTGATGGAAGTATGATACCTTCTTCATGTTTTGATTGGAGAAGGTCCTTCACATGAAAAGCTCTTTATAAAATGTTGCCCTGCTTGATTACCAAGGAGCAGATCTTACCAAGAAGTATGTTTTGACGAGACCACACAGGGAGATACTGAAGGACTGGGAAGCCTGGCACGCTGCAGTCCATGGAAGTCGCAAAGAGTCAGACATAACTTAGTGACCGAAGGACAACACAGGGACTTGGAATCGCGGTTGTCAAAGACTGTATGATTTTTATTTTTAATTTAATTTAAGGAAGTAAGTTGCCTTTAAATTGGAGGCATGATTGATGTTCAGAATCCCTTCTGGGTAATGCTAGAGTGACATGCATTCAAGGGAGATCATCTCATTTCACTGGTTGCCTGCAGATTGCAGAAGGTATCTCAGGGAGAGATTCGGTGCCAAGGAACTTAGCAGAAAGCCCTCTCTCTCTTGGCAGGGGGATGACTACACACTGAAAACAACATTATTGTTTAGTGGCAGCCACTCAGAAAAAGCACTGGGGGTTTCATCATTCTTTGNGAGCTGGGAAATGAAGCAGATGCTCTTGGGAACCTGATTTACTTGCCCTATTTCTCTTCAAAAGAGACCCTGGCATTTTTTTTCTCTCACATTTCCCCACAGTTGTGGTGTGCCTCCCTTATTGTGATTTCTAATTAGGATACTGCTGCTGTTGCTGCTGCTGCTAAGTCGCTTCAGTCGTGTCTGACCCTGTGTGACACCATAGACGGCAGCCCACCAGGCTCCCCCGTCCCTGGGATTCTCCAGGCAAGAACACTGGAGTGGGTTGCCATTGCCTTCTCCAATAATTAGTGTACTCCTTGATACTAAATACATTATTTAAGAGTTTCATCAAAATAAAATACCGTGTGGGTTGTCCATAAAGGACAATCTATAAAGTGAGCCATTATCATGTTTCTGTGTTTTTGGAAATAGATTTTGTGTTTATTTGCAGAAGGTGAATCATTAAATTCTGCATAAGAATTCGCTCTCATCTGAGGAGACCCATGTTGAGTCAATTCAGTTATATGTTCTAGCCAGCTTTAATTGGTTGAGTTTAAATGGGATTAGCTGAGGACAAATCCAGCTTTCCTAAAAAGCACACAATATAGTTTTCAGAATTTTTGAGATATGATGGTTTAGAAAAGCTTAGCCAGAAGCCATCTGGAATGACATCTCTGTTTCTTTCTCTGTCTCTCTTTCTCTCTCCCTTTCTTCAAATGTGAATAAGTTAAAGGACTTCCCTCTTGTGTCCCTAAGATTTTATGTACCTGGACTTTGAGGTTTCTTCAAAAAAACAGAGGCTTTGGGGGCTTCATGCTTCTCTAACCTTTCACCAAGACCTGACATTGTATTGAGATATGAGCACATGATTTTAGAAGCTGTGCTTTAGAAAATTTGCATGAGCTTCAGTCTCTGTCAGGTGGAGCATTAATGTTTGAGTAAACTTGTAATCAGAATCTCAGGAACCATGATTCTGCTGTTTTTTTTTTTTTTTTTTTTTTTTAAGGAGATGGAATATAGTAGAGCTCCAAATAATTTGGACACTGTATTCTTTTTAGATAAATTCACAGTATTTTTTGAATGATGTATGTTTGAAGTTTATGAGTTGTAAGATTGATAGTCCTCAGAAATTTTACCTGATAGGATTTTGCTTTAGACTTANTTTTTTTTTTTTTTTTTTTTTTTAAGGAGATGGAATATAGTAGAGCTCCAAATAATTTGGACACTGTATTCTTTTTAGATAAATTCACAGTATTTTTTGAATGATGTATGTTTGAAGTTTATGAGTTGTAAGATTGATAGTCCTCAGAAATTTTACCTGATAGGATTTTGCTTTAGACTTAGGTATCCTTCTCTTCACATGTGCTCACCAAAATTCCAAGTTCCCCTTGGTGATGTGGGGTTGAGCCTTACCTGTAATAATACCAAATCTTTTCAAATATGGAAGCATCTGACTTTCATGGATCCCTTCTCACATCAGGTAATCCAGCTCTTGGATTTTAAAGATCTAATATAATAATAATAATAAAAAGTATTTCTCTGTGTAGTAAAGAAAGTAAACTATTTACCTTTGAACAAAACTGTATCTAAATTAAAAAACAATTAAAGCTTATGCAGATGACACCACCCTTATGGCAGAAAGTGAAGAGGAACTAAAAAGCCTCTTGATGAAAGTGAAAGTGGAGAGTGAAAAAGTTGGCTTAAAGCTCAACATTCAGAAAACGAAGATCATGGCATCTGGTCTCATCACTTCATGGCAAATAGATGAGGAAACAGTGGAAAAAGTGTCAGACTTTATTTTTTTGGGCTCCAAAAGCACTGAAGATGGTGATTGCAGCCATGAAATTAAAAGACGCTTACTCCTTGGAAGAAAAGTTATGACCAACCTAGATAGCATATCCAAAAGCAGAGACATTACTTTGCCGACTAAGATCTGTCTAGTCAAGGATATGGTTTTTCCTGTGGTCATGTATGGATGTGAGAGTTGGACTGTGAAGAGGGCTGAGCGCTGAAGAATTGATGCTTTTAAACTGTGGTGTTGGAGAAGACTCTTGAGAGTCCCTTGGACTGCTAGGAGATCCAACCAATCCATTCTGAAGGAGATCAGCCCTGGGATTTCTTTGGAAGGAATGATGCTAAAGTTTGGCCACCTCATGTGAAGAGTTGACTCATTGGAAAAGACTCTGATGCTGGGAGGGACTGGGGGCAGGAGGAGAAGAGGATGACAGAGGATGAGATGGCTGGATGGCATCACTGACTCGATGGACGTGAGTCTGAGTGAACTCCAAGAGTTGGTGATGGACAGGGAGGCCTGGTGTGCTACGATTCATGGGGTTGCAAAGAGTCAGACATGATTGAGCGACTGAACTGAACTGAAAGCTTATCTAGAAATGTTTAAAAAGTGAAATAAATTTAAAAATTAAAATAAGCTCATCTTTAAGAGAAGTGTGAAAGTTAAGTTACAAACATGTAAGGCTATTTCATTTCCACCTCAGAGCCCTTGAGGGCAGAGAGATCCCTGTTATGAGAGCTGGGAAATCATGCTCTGACGACAAGCAACTCTTTGCTGCGAGGGTTTGTGGACATGTAGGTGTGCTTAAAAAGCAAATGAACCCTGAAATGAATGTGAAGGAAAACTGTGCAATTCCACAACAAATTATACAATTACAAGTAGCTCTTCTGCTTCAAACATGCCAAATGGGAAGTGATGCTGTCTCTTTGGAGAAATCTCTTTTTATCAGTTTTAAACAGGTTATTTTCTTCACAGACATAGAAACACAGTCAGGTATATTATATTTGTTTGAGTTGAAAGATGATGAGAGGATTTTTCTAGCACTTTCTCATTTGTCCAGGTAAGCTTACAACAATGGTTTGCTTTGTGGATTCTTCTCTGTCATAGCCGCAGATGGGACCAGTGATTACTGAGTAGCTCTTGTTTTTGTTTTTGTTTTTTTTTTCTCATTGATGTTATTAATGTTACTCCTTTTTATTCTGTTTCTCTCCGTTATACATTGTGTTTTTTTTTTCCTTTATGTATCTTCATGTACTTATAACCTCTAAAAACCTGCTATATCAAGAAATAGACTAAGTGATAGTCTAAGCAGGAACTGCATAAAATATGATTCAGTTCAGTTCAGTCACTCAGTTGTGTCTGATTCTTTGCGACCCCATGAATCGAAATATGGTTAGCTTTTCTGAATATGATAGGATGCAGTTGTTATAAAAGGCACAGAGGAGAAAACAGTGCTGAAAGGAACTCACGTCTTTCACCTACAGGAGGCTGACTTGGGGAGCAGTAGTTGAGAACCGTTCTCAACATGGCAGGTTTTGTGGATAAGTGATAGGATGGTACCGCACAGTGGTCAGCCTGTCCCAGCCTTCGCACTCTGTTCACATCACATATAAAAGGCCATCGAGTCAGTTCTCTTTATTTAAGTGAATTATACAAAATTCCCTGTGAAGAAATGGATTATGATCTCTTCTTAGACATCTTGTTTTGGGTCAGCCTGTGGCTTGGTGACCTGAGACTTGTTTCAGGAGAAGTTCTCTTTAGCATGATCCACTGAGTAATCAAGTTATGATGAGATTGACCTCCTGCAACACAACTATCATTCAAAAATACACACATACCTCTTATGTTCATAGCAGCACTAGTCACAATAGCCAAGACATGAAAAACTTAAATGTCCACCAACAAACAGATGAATGGATAAAGACTATGTGGTACCTATATACATTGGAATATTAGTCATAAAAAATGAAATGATGCCATTGGCTGCAACATGGACCTAGAGATGACCATACCGAGTGAAGTGAGTCAGAAAGAGAAAGACAAACACTATGTGATATCACTTATATTTGGAATCTAACATATGACACAAATGAACTTATCTATGAAATAGATTAACAGACATAGAGAACAGACTTATTGTTGCCAAGGTGGAGGGGGGATGAACTGGAACTTTGGTATTAGCAAAGGCAAGGTATTGTGTATAGAAAAGGTCCTACTGTATAGCACAGGGAACTATATCAAATATCCTGTGATAAACCATAATGAAAAAGAATATTAAAAAGAAGAATGTACACACATATACAAATGCACTTCAATAAAAACATTAAAAAAAAATGGTTGGTCTCCTATAGAACAGAAAGGAAAAGATTAAAGAGGTAGTTTGGGGTGGCTTCCCTGATAGCTCAGCTGGTAAAGAATCCATCTGCAATGCAGGACACCCTGGTTTGATTCCTGGGTCAGGAAGCCCCTGGAGAAGGGATAGGCTACCCTCTCCAGGAATCTTGGGCTTCCCTTGTGGCTCAGATGGTAAAGAACCCACCCACAATGCAGGAGACCTGGGTTTGATCAATAGGTTTGGAAGACCCCCTGGAGGAGGGCGTACTGGCAACCCACTCCAGTATTGTTGCCAGAAGAATCCCCATGGACAGAGAAGCCTGGAAAGTCCATGGGGTCATAGAGTTGGACACAACTGAGTAACTAAGCGCAGCACTGGCCTGCAGGTTCTGGAATAAGACAGACTGAAACTGAGTCGTACCTACAGTACTTACTAGCTTTGTGACAAAGTTGACAACCTCTCTGAACCTCTGTGGATTCAGTTATAAAATGAGGATATCTATAATAGTTCTTAATATGGTTGTGAGACTTATCATTAGTGAGATGATAAGTGTAATGCATGTAACACCCTGTTTCTTAAGGAGTATATCAGCTATGATCAGGAAAGACAGATGGAGGAATAGAGAGATGATTCTAATGTAGAATAGCACCCTGGGGACCAACAGTGCCTTTTGAATTTTCTATAATCTCTTATTTTAAATATAATGTTTAAGGCATTCAGATAGACTATAATTAATTTAGGATATTGTGTATTACTTTTATTGTTTTAACAATTGAGTTTTAAAAGTGAATAAAGAGTAAAACTTGTTAAAATTTGCTTTTCTAATTGTCATAACAATGGGCCAACTTTTAGGTCTCTGTGTTTGAAGTGTTTCTGATGGAAGTATGATACCTTCTTCATGTTTTGATTGGAGAAGGTCCTTCACATGAAAAGCTCTTTATAAAATGTTGCCCTGCTTGATTACCAAGGAGCAGATCTTACCAAGAAGTATGTTTTGACGAGACCACACAGGGAGATACTGAAGGACTGGGAAGCCTGGCATGCTGCAGTCCATGGAAGTCGCAAAGAGTCAGACATAACTTAGTGACCGAAGGACAACACAGGGACTTGGAATCGCGGTTGTCAAAGACTGTATGATTTTTATTTTTAATTTAATTTAAGGAAGTAAGTTGCCTTTAAATTGGAGGCATGATTGATGTTCAGAGTCCCTTCTGGCTAATGCTAGAGTGACATGCATTCAAGGGAGATCATCTCATTTCACTGGTTGCCTGCAGATTGCAGAAGGTATCTCAGGGAGAGATTCGGTGCCAAGGAACTTAGCAGAAAGCCCTCTCTCTCTTGGCAGGGGGATGACTACACCCTGAAAACAACATTATTGTTTAGTGGCAGCCACTCAGAAAAAGCACTGGGGGTTTCATCATTCTTTGAAAGAGTTGGAGGGTGCTAATAAAATACATTACAGGCAGGTTGTTCAAAATAGTTCTAAAAATGGAAAAGAATCCAAATGTTTATTGCAGCAATTTTATTGCTGGGAAACACGGGCTTTATGACCAGAGTATTTGTAATATATTCTGTTGGGTCTCTGAGGAATTTCAGGCTGGTGAGAATTATTTGGATTGCATGAGCATAATTATGTTACAATTTGAGAGCTAAATCTCTCTTTGTTTTTATCATACGTTTTATTTTATTAATCTTTTAGGTGGGAGCAGCTCATGAGGAAAATCGTTCGCCCGCCCAAGGCAGGAGCTGGGGTCTGTCCAAGACCTTCATTATTAGCCAGTAAATCCAGGTTTTGTGTCAGCTCAGAGTTCTCGCTTTGGTGAGGTTTTCGTGGCATCTGTGTTAAATTCCACTGAGTCGTCACTCCACCAAGGATTCTGGTCAGAGACGATGAGTTTCTTACACAGAATCTTCCTAGTTTGTCCCTGGAGAATCTCTTGCCTCAAATTTTTGTTATCCACATTCCAGAATTGGGGGTCAAAGATTTTTAGAGGGTTAGTTAGCTGACATCCCAGCATCCAGCAAGCTCTCTCTTTCTTTCCTTGTTCTTCCCTTGTTCTGTAAGATAAAGCAGCAAGTCTTTGGCAATGGTGGTTATTGGAGCAAATGGCGATGCTCACTCCCTTGGTGTCTCCTGCAGGAGTAAATGCTATGATCAGCTGAAGAAGCACACAAAGCCCACCCTCCGCTCAAGCCAACATTATAGAATAGGGCTATTTAAAATATTTAAAAGACGAATAGTTGTTTAAAAGATACATAGCTCTTGTTTACCTAACATGTGACCCAATTACTAATCGGATCTATGTTAGCATACCTGTGGAACACCTCCCAAGAATGGTGACAATACTATATTTTGTCAGAGATGTTACCACCTTCAGAGCATTGCCGTATGATCCCACCACTATTTTTAATCAATTAAATTCTTGAGCGTCTATTATGTATTTCATGAGAGATACAGTATCATAAAATGTGGCAAGTGGATTCAGTGGATTTAAGGCTAGTTTCAGAGAGACCTTACATACATACAACCACAGTGAAACAATAAATGACTTTATAATTGTTCAGTACTAAAATATAAGATATGGGATGTTGTTGCTTTGGATGTTCAGAAGAGAGCGATGGTGGTTAGACAGTGGTGGTCCTAAAAGAATGGTCAAGTACAAAGGTATAAGTAATTCAAAGTGTGAAGAGTTTCCTAAACACAGATGATGGAGAAAAATGCAAAGAGCAGCCTGTGGGAGAAAATTGGGTGCTGAGGGAGTGTTAGGGAACTGGGTTGAATAGGAGAGGTGTGTCCAGACCAAAGGCATTCATTATTTTTGGAACTGTTTTCGTCGCCAGAAAACTCTTCAGTCTGGGATCTGGCCGAGACTGTTATGCAGGAGGATTTCACATGCAAAGTCCGTACCCCATAATTCAATGTCAAAGACAGTCTCCCCTCCCTTGGGTGACAAATTACCTTCTCTTTTCTAATCTTGTTTTGAATTCTCTACAAGCTGAGTTAGAACGCTGGTGAATTGAATTAGTATTTTTTTATCCCAAACATTTGTACTGTTCCAGGGTGGAACCCCCTTTTTTTTCTATTTAACACTGTGACCTTTTTCTCCAAAAAGTTAACATTCTACAATGGAAGGTTTTTCTTGCTGAATTAAAGAAAAGAGAACCATTTTCCCAGATAATTCTGTGATAGTATTTAATGCTGTGCATCACATAGAAAAGACGTTTCAAAGCTAATATATTGGCTTCCTCTAAATTTTTTGAATCTCTGTTAATACTCATAGCACTTTATATTGATTATAAATGATAAAGGAATAGCAGTTCCATTTAACAGGTGGGAACCATGAGTTTCCCAGGCCTTGAATGCTAATTTGGAATTCAAAAAATTTGTGAAAAAGGCTTATTTGATGTCCCAAATTATCAACCCAATTCTCTTCCTAAATTATCACCAAACTCTTTTCCTAAATGTTCTCTTCTCCCCTAGTTGCCATATTCTCATCTAAATCTCTTCTTTCCCCCTTGATACATACAGCTTGCATAGAGTAGACTGGCATTTGCTAGACTCAGCAAAGGGAAGCACTGTGTTTAAGAGGGAAAGCTCTGGAGTCAGAGAGATCAAGTTTGAGAACTGGCTCTGTGTTTCACATCAATGTGTCCTTGATCCAGTTATTCAGCTCTTCTGTGTTTCATTTCTCTTAACTGTAAAAATATACAGTAGTGGTACCTGCATAATACATTGCTGTGGGGATTAAATGAGATATGATATATCAAATGCTTAGTACAAGGCTTGTTTTATAATAGTAAACATCGGCAGTTATTAATAACTATATTATGCTGGGTACAGCTAGTCTATTTTTATTGTATGATTATCTTTGTTTTATGTTTTCCTAAGCTCCATCTTGCATTTCTTTTTGTGTAAACATCTAGAAAATACCATAGTAAAGTGATACCTATTAATTTATGTTTGATAATAACTAGTGGTGGGCTAAGTAGTAAACTTATTAAAAGAATGATATAATTTTATAGTATGTATTTTAAAAATATTTTAAGATTGAGTTTAGAATTCATACTGCAGGTAACATTGATTGTGCCACCTAATTCAAACTGTAAGTGTTTGTAAAAATGGTATTTCATTTTGGAAATCTGATTACTGAATGAAATGTTTAAGTATATTCAAGACTGGGAACATGGGTACACTACGTAGAAGGCTTCAGAGACACATCACAGGAGAAAAACTAATAAAACATCAGAGGGGGGACATGAAAAAAAACAAAAACACATGAAAGTCTAAATCAGTGGAGACAGAAAGTATGAAGGAAGAGGACTGGCGATGAAAAATAGGACACATCCCTCCGAGGTAGAGTCATTAGAAGTAACAGATGCACATAATCAAGAAGCTGCTTTCATCTTGAAAAAGCAGAACAGATAAAGGATGCATATCACATTTGAGTGGTGCAGTAGAAAGTCTTTCTCAAGATTTATTGAACAAACTAACTATTCTGATGAAGAAAATGTTTCATTCATTCCAAAGTCCTAGACACCTCCAGTATTGTGTGTGAGAAATGGCTCTGGGGATAATAACAGCTACCACTAGAACAATTAGAAAAATCAACTCCAGGGACCATCTAGGATGATGTTCACCAGGTTCGCCTAGAATGATGTTCACCACCTCACCGTGATGTTCACCTCACTGGGAATCAAAATCATATGCACCTCTATTTCCTCACAAAAAGTTGTATGATGCTCTCTCAAAAGCTCCACCACTGGACTCATTAAGTGTTGATTCTGAGAACAAAGAGTAGATTATCCTTAGACTGAACCACATGAATACACAACATTTCTTTACATGCTGTTGATTATTAGTAAATATTTGTTGGAAGAAGGAATTAAACTTTTTTCAAATGCTGCATGTTATGCTGGTACAGACAGTTTTGTGATTTTGGAGAGTGATATGTTTATTCTTTAATGAGATACCATAAGAAATATCAATGGTACAGGATGATATGTGATAAGAAAAATATTTTAAAAGTCTTCTGTAGTCAGATAGGTTTGGGATATTCTGGTTTATGCAGTGTTAAATAGATTTCTTGACTGTAGGACTTCAGAGAATTTAATATGCCTGTGTCCCCTGTGAATCATCAAGAAGTCTACCTTGCTAAGCTTATTTCGGTATAGGCAAGCTTTTCAGAGTATCTCACAGTACTAATGTTTTTGCTAAACACAGTCAAAAGCCTAGCAGGAGGCTTTGATATTCACAATGTCATTAACTGGTTAGCGGCTCTCAGAAGCTGATGATCTGAGATAATGTGTAGTTTTCTCTAGGTCAGCATCTAGGTTTCAGCCCTTGTATAGAATGTTTCTTTGTTAGTGCTGCTGCTGCTGCTGCTAAGTCGCTTCAGTCATGTCTGACTCTGTGCAACCCCATAGATGGCAGCCCACCAGTCTCCCCTGTTCCTGGGATTCTCCAGACAAGAACACTGGAGTGGGTTGCCATTTCCTTCTCCAATGCATGAAAGTGAAAAGTGAAAGTAAGTCACGCAGTCTGTCCGACTGTTAGCGACCCCATGGATGGCAGCCTATTCAGCTGTGATTTTTTTTAACAGCAACATGTCCACCATGTGGTTTGTATAGAAACAGTAGTGATTTGAGAACAGATTGTACTAAATGCTCCAGCTAGTGCAAAAGTTGCTCTTCATATAGCAAACAGAACTTTACTGAAACTTAGACAGATAGACCATTTGTATGTGAAACTTTGCATAAGAAGTGCATAGCTTTAGAAACATGAATGCAGAAATTCAGGACTCTGAAGGAAGTGTAATGTATTTGTGACTTTCTGATAATCGTCATGATTTTCCCACTGAGAGTATTAATCTAGTTTCTGTTGGGTGGTAAGTTTACCCAGATCTCTGTGCTATCTTTGGTGCCAAGAACATTTACTCTAAAAAAGGCATTGGCTTCATTTTGCAGATGAGGAAACTGAGGTCCAGAGAGATCAAGACACTTGATAACCTCATCATACAGGACTGGAGTTTCAAAGCAAAGCCTGCCTACCTTCAAACTCTCTCGACTGCACTGTTCTTCTTTTTAATGAGAAAGCAACTTTCTTAAATTAGGATTAACTGAAGAGTCACTAGGTATCAGAATTTCAAGCCCTTTATTTTAATGTCTAAAATCCAGTATAATATGATTAGTTCTAAATCTTCACTATCTGATTTAGGCAACTCACAGTAATTATCTTGAAATTTTCTTCCAGGTTGTACTCAATAAGTCTGATGTTTATAGATGCCCACTGCCCCATTTTTGGATAGTCACGCCTTGAATAGCTACTGTCTAACAAATAGTGAACATTCAAGAAATATGAGTTACCATTATCAGAAACAGACATAGAGAATAGACTTATGGGCATGGGGAGAGGGGAGGAGAGGGTGAGATGTATGGAAAGAGTAACATGGAAACTTACATTACCATATGTAAAATAGATCACCAACAGGAATTTGCTGTATGGCTCAGGAAACTCAAACAGGGGCCCTGTATCAACCTAGAGGGGTGGGATGGGGAGGGAGATGGGACGGAGGTTCAAAAAGCAGGGGATCTGTGCATACCTATGGCTGATTCGTGTTCAAGTTTAACAGAAAACAACAAAATTCTGTAAAGCAATTATCCTTTAATTAAAAAATTACATATAACTTTGAAAAAATAAAATATTAGTCAAAAATAAAATAAAAAACAAATGTGAGTTATCATTATCTATGGTAAAGGTAGTGACAGCAATTCTGCTATAGAATGCATCTTATTTAAAAAGTATCCAAGCCCACATTAAATGTTATGTTCTCCATGTAACCTTCTCTAGTATCCTGATTTAGAATATCTCTCCATCCCTTAAGTGTACATAGTGCTATATTTAGCATTTATAAATAGTGATATTTAGCATTTCTTATCATTATCTATGGTAAAGGTAGTGACAGCAATTCTGCTATAGAATGCATCTTATTTAAAAAGTATCCAAGCCCACATTAAATGTTATGTTCTCCATGTAACCTTCTCTAGTATCCTGATTTAGAATATCTCTCCATCCCTTAAGTGTACATAGTGCTATATTTAGCATTTATAAATAGTGATATTTAGCATTTCTTTATTGTTTTTACAAGAGCTAGTGTGGTCTAGGTAAGCACAGAGGGTTTGGAGTCAGAATGCCTGGCATTAAATGCTTCTCCCTCCACCATTTATTATCTATATGACTTGGGTAATGTATTGATAGCTTAAATTTTCTATGCTTCAGTTTCCTTGTCTGTAAAATGGAGATGCATACTAAAAATATCTCTTACATGCCATTGTGAACATTCAGTGTGTTAGTGTATGTTAGGCTTCCAGGTGGCTCAGTGGTAAAGAATCCACCTGCCAATGTAGGAGCTGCAGGAGACATGGGTTTGATTTCTGTGTCAGGAAGATCCCCTGGAGGAGGAAATAGCAACCCACTCCAGTATTCTCGCTGGGAAGTCCAATGGACAGAGGGGCCTGGCAGGCTGCAGTCCATGGGGTTGCAGAGTCAGACACGGCTGCGTGATTGAGCATGCACGCATGCAGGCATATGTTAGGCATTTGGATGAATGACTGGCAGCTGTTTCTACTCAGTAAATGGTAGCTGTTATTGAATTCAAGGAAAAGCTTTACCCTCAACTGGATTATAAGCTCCTTAAGGACTAGGGCCAAACCTAATTCCCCTTGTCTGGCAAATTATAGGCACCAGATAAATGTTTCCATTTGAGACATGCATTGAATGAATGCTTATGGAGATTTTCTCACAGTTTTGCTGTATTTTTCATTGCATTTTTAAAGAACTGTAAATGTCAGTTGAATGTTCCTTCGAAAATTAGTTGCACCTCTTTACTTTTTTATTCATGGTCTTTCCACCTTGGCTGATCCCATCTCTCCAAATCTTTCTCTCTGTTTAAAGTGGTATCCTTAGGGAAGAATTATATAAGAATAGCTGTGCTACATGTAATTGAAGTTGTAGCACATTGTAATTAAAAGTAATTGAGACCCTACAGTGAATGGATTTTAGCGGGAGCACAGCGGGCATCATGTAGGCAGAGTATCTGGGTGCTTTCCCAGCCTGCTGAACCCCAGTAACTGCGGTGTTGGGAAACAATGAGCTTTTGTGTCAGTCTCCCCGAACATCACTGAGCGCCCTACTGGGGCAGTGACCTTTTAGACAGAGACCTGTTGTGTCCCTTGCTGGCTTTCAATAGTAGTGTAGATAGAGAGTACTTAAGAGACCAGGGTTGAGGGTCAGGTCTGCAAGAGGCTACTGGAGCAATTATTTAAACTCCCCCAGTCTTGCCAGCTTCCTTTTTTATTGTTATTTTGTTTTGTTTTATTTTGTTTAGAAATAAGTATTATACTCACTCTCTAGAGTTGGTCCACATAACACATGAACTTTTATTTTTCTCTCTTTATGTAGTATTAATACATACTCTCTGTAACATCCATATGTATATGTGTCTTTCTCCACACACACACATGCACACACACACATACATATATACACACCATACACAAAGGGAGAGAGTAAGAGTGACAGCAAGAGAAAGAAAGGGAGGGAAATTTGTGTTACAGAGATTAAATGAAATAGTGCAGATTAAATTAACTAAATCACTACACTGTCTAGCATGTAGCAAGTGCTTAATGTGTGTTGTTAGTATGTTAGATGTTCTAAGGGAACTGCATGGGTTAGGTGGGTAGAAACTTGTTTAATTATTGATTTGAAAATTAAAAAAAAAAAAATTCTAGGGACCATCACTGAGAGAATTTGGCTTGCCAGTTGTTACAGCCCCAAACTCACTCCTCTGTAGTTAGCTGGCTTTGAGAAGCTGCAGCTGGGCCTTCCTTAACAGCCTTCCTGCTTCCTCGGGGCTCCATCTTAGGCTCTGCCCATAAAGGACACTAGAGAAAACCTACTAGGTTGGATGGCAAAGTAAGGACTCTTCTTTGCTTGCTTCCTTTGGGCCCCCTATCTTCCAGTTTCTGTGAACACTACTCAATTAAAGAGCANTGTTAGGCTTCCAGGTGGCTCAGTGGTAAAGAATCCACCTGCCAATGTAGGAGCTGCAGGAGACATGGGTTTGATTTCTGTGTCAGGAAGATCCCCTGGAGGAGGAAATAGCAACCCACTCCAGTATTCTCGCTGGGAAGTCCAATGGACAGAGGGGCCTGGCAGGCTGCAGTCCATGGGGTTGCAGAGTCAGACACGGCTGCGTGATTGAGCATGCACGCATGCAGGCATATGTTAGGCATTTGGATGAATGACTGGCAGCTGTTTCTACTCAGTAAATGGTAGCTGTTATTGAATTCAAGGAAAAGCTTTACCCTCAACTGGATTATAAGCTCCTTAAGGACTAGGGCCAAACCTAATTCCCCTTGTCTGGCAAATTATAGGCACCAGATAAATGTTTCCATTTGAGACATGCATTGAATGAATGCTTATGGAGATTTTCTCACAGTTTTGCTGTATTTTTCATTGCATTTTTAAAGAACTGTAAATGTCAGTTGAATGTTCCTTCGAAAATTAGTTGCACCTCTTTACTTTTTTATTCATGGTCTTTCCACCTTGGCTGATCCCATCTCTCCAAATCTTTCTCTCTGTTTAAAGTGGTATCCTTAGGGAAGAATTATATAAGAATAGCTGTGCTACATGTAATTGAAGTTGTAGCACATTGTAATTAAAAGTAATTGAGACCCTACAGTGAATGGATTTTAGCGGGAGCACAGCGGGCATCATGTAGGCAGAGTATCTGGGTGCTTTCCCAGCCTGCTGAACCCCAGTAACTGCGGTGTTGGGAAACAATGAGCTTTTGTGTCAGTCTCCCCGAACATCACTGAGCGCCCTACTGGGGCAGTGACCTTTTAGACAGAGACCTGTTGTGTCCCTTGCTGGCTTTCAATAGTAGTGTAGATAGAGAGTACTTAAGAGACCAGGGTTGAGGGTCAGGTCTGCAAGAGGCTACTGGAGCAATTATTTAAACTCCCCCAGTCTTGCCAGCTTCCTTTTTTATTGTTATTTTGTTTTGTTTTATTTTGTTTAGAAATAAGTATTATACTCACTCTCTAGAGTTGGTCCACATAACACATGAACTTTTATTTTTCTCTCTTTATGTAGTATTAATACATACTCTCTGTAACATCCATATGTATATGTGTCTTTCTCCACACACACACATGCACACACACACATACATATATACACACCATACACAAAGGGAGAGAGTAAGAGTGACAGCAAGAGAAAGAAAGGGAGGGAAATTTGTGTTACAGAGATTAAATGAAATAGTGCAGATTAAATTAACTAAATCACTACACTGTCTAGCATGTAGCAAGTGCTTAATGTGTGTTGTTAGTATGTTAGATGTTCTAAGGGAACTGCATGGGTTAGGTGGGTAGAAACTTGTTTAATTATTGATTTGAAAATTAAAAAAAAAAAATTCTAGGGACCATCACTGAGAGAATTTGGCTTGCCAGTTGTTACAGCCCCAAACTCACTCCTCTGTAGTTAGCTGGCTTTGAGAAGCTGCAGCTGGGCCTTCCTTAACAGCCTTCCTGCTTCCTCGGGGCTCCATCTTAGGCTCTGCCCATAAAGGACACTAGAGAAAACCTACTAGGTTGGATGGCAAAGTAAGGACTCTTCTTTGCTTGCTTCCTTTGGGCCCCCTATCTTCCAGTTTCTGTGAACACTACCCAATTAAAGAGCAAAGCTTCGTCACCTGGGCAGCAGGAACACTTTCCTGTAGCGGCAGTTGAATCTGGTTTGTAGTCTTTCCAACTCAGAGAATCAAGTTCTTTATGCCCCGCAGTGAGCACGTCAAGGCTATGGTTTTTCCAGTGGTCACATATGGATGTGAGAGTTGGACTGTAAAGAAAGCTGAGTGCCGAAGAATTGATGATGTTGAACTGTGGTGTTGGAGAAGACTCTTGAGAGTCCCTTGGACTGCAAGGAGATCCAACCAGTCCATTCTGAAGGAGATCAGTCCTGGGTGTTCATTGGAAGGACTGATGTTGAAGCTGAAACTCCAATACTTTGGCCACCTCATGCGAAGAGTTGACTCATTGGAAAAGACTCTGATGCTGGGAGGGATTGGGGGCAGGAGGAGAAGGGGACGACCGAGGATGAGATGGCTGATGGCATCACCAACTCAATGAACATGGGTTTGGGTAGACTCCAGGAGCTGATGATGGACAGGGAGGCCTGGTGTGTTGCAGTTCATGGGGTCACAAAGAGTCAGACACGACTGAGCGACTGAACTGAACTGAACAGTAATACCACAAGAGCCAAGAGCACCTCCCTATAACAGGTCTGTTTCTGCAGTTTGATAATTCCAACCTCTTTTCACCTTCCTCTCGGCTTTCTATGATTATTACCTCCATGATACCTTTTAGTTCTCTTGTGACACCTTCAGTTACCTAGTTAACAATTTTATGCCTAGCTAACAGTTCTTCATTTTAAACTCCCTCTGTCATAAATGCTGTGGTTTCTGCCTGGTGAGTGGCTTGAGTGATACGTGTGTTAGGACCCGTCTCTGTTAAAAATGCCAAAGTTAATACTAGTTGGCTAAATGCTAATTGGGTAATGACTTGCTAAGTATAGTTCTTAGATCCAAGGAAGAGGATTAATCTGGAGGAACAATTTTCCAGGGCTATTTATGGTGCCCTTTGCTGTTGTTGTTTAGTTGCCAAGTCGTGTCTCACTTTTTGCCACCCCATGGACTGTATGTAGCCCACCAGGCTCCTCTGTCCAGTGGATTTCCTAGGCAAGAATACTGGAATGGGCAGCCATTTCCTTCTCCGGGGGATCTTGCTGACCCAGGGATTGAACCTGCTGCTCCTGCATTGGCAGGCAGCTTCCTTACCCCTGAACCACCAGAGTCAGTTATGCTTCTTAAAAAAATTATCGCATGTATCATGTGAACCTTAATTGTAGAGGATGTTGTCTTCCACACAGCAAGTTCCACAGAGGTGACATGACTGGCCCTAAGGCAGGTGTCCCTGAGTAAGTTCATTGTTTGCTTCCATATAATCTCTTACATTTGTGTGCAAAAGTTGAGTTCATGGAAACTTTTTGAAGGAGAGGTTTGTCTTTTCAGTAGTGTTTTTTTTTTTTTCCTTTTAATGGAGCCTTGACCCATAAAATGGAGAAGGAAGTGGCAACCCACTCACGTATTTGTGCCTGAAGAATCCCATGGATAGAGGAGCTGGGTGGGCTATGTTCCATAGGGTCACAAAGATTCGGGCACAACTGAAGCAACTTAGAGTGCATGCATCACCCATAAAAACTTGAGACACTCATGCAGTTGGGTTACTTGAGATGAGGACAAAAAAAAAACTCAAAAATTATTTTGGAAGTGAACATAAAATTACATAAAAATCTCTCAGGATATGTCCTGCCCTGGAGGTTGCTGTTAGGGCGAGTAATTCCTCTTGCCTGCCAAGGTCTATGCTGCCTCTTTTGGCAGCATGGTTCTGAGCCAGATGGGTTGTGATTCGGACTCTTACTGGTCATTCCAGTGTGCTTGACCTTGAACCAGATAGAGCCAAAGGAAGTGTTTATATTTTCCTTCTTTGCATTTTTGGTGTTAATGCTTAGTAAATGCTGAGTGAAAACTTCCCTGGGACTTGACTCCAGGTCAGTAGCAAGCTTCATTTATGGAACCTTTTTTTTTAAAGGTATATTCTCTTGAAATGATCATTGGGAGATTTATATCACTCTCTTTTATAGCACATATATTCAGAGAATAAATATGTATTTTAAAATAAAATATAAATATATATTCAAATATAAACATATATATGAATTAGGTTTCTCTAATACTCAGTTATATAATCATGCTGACTAAGGTCTGTCTAGTCAAGGCTATGGTTTTTCCAGTAGTCATATATGGATGTGAGAGTTGGACTGTGAAGAAGGCTGAGTGCTGAAGAATTGATGCTTTTGAACCATGGTGTTGGAGAAGACTCTTGAGAGTGCCTTGGACTGCAAGGAGATCCAACCAGTCCATTCTGAAGGAGATCAGCCCTGGGATTTCTTTGGAAGGAATGATGCTAAAGCTGAAACTTCAGTACTTTGGCCACCTCACGTGAAGAGTTGACTCTTTGGAAAAGACTCTGATGCTTGGAGGGATTGGAGGAGGGAGGAGAAGGGGATGACAGAGGATGAGATGGCTGGATGGCATCACTGGATGGCATCGATGGACGTGATTCTGAGTGAACTCTGGGAGTTGGTGATGGACAGGGAGAGCTGGCGTGCTGTGATTCATGGGGTCGCAGAGTCGGACAGGACTGAGCGACTGAACTGAACTGAACTAAGAATGATCATTTTTGTTTTGAGAATTTTCCAACAATCCATACAGTTATACAAATCAGGTATTATTTTTCTGTATTACTCATACCCTAATGGACTATTAGAGTTGGTAGAGTAGATTGAAAGAAAAAGGCATTTTAAAAATGGGAAAACTAAATTATTTGTCTTTCTTGAACTTTGACTTTGCAGTTACTGGTTCTGAACACAGTAGGAAGCCTAGTAAAAGATGCTTTAAATGGAGGATAAGTGCTCAAAATGGAGGTTTTAAATTCTGCAATTCTGCTCTGTTATTTTTCATTAACTCTTATTCTCTCAGAGTGAGGAAAGAGGCAGTTAAGTGAGACTGTAAAATAGTGCAGCCACTGTGGAAAAGCTCAGCAGTTCAAAATTTAAACTTAGTTACCCTATGACCCAGCAATTCCATTTGTAGGTATAGACCCAAAAGAAGTTAAAACATATATTCACACACAAACAATTGTACATGAATGTTCATAACAGCATTATTCCTATTAGCCAAAATATGGAAACAGCCAATAAGTGTCAAGAAGTGAAGTGAAGTGACTCGGTCGTGTCCGACTGTTTGCGACCCCATGGACTGTAACCTACCAGGTTCCTCTGCCCATGGGATTTTCTAGGCAATACTAGAGTGGGTTGCCATTTCCTTCTCCAGGGGAACTTCCTGACCCAGGGATCGAATCCAGACCTCACACATTGTAGGCAGATGCTTTACCGTCTGAGCCACAAGAGTTTCCCTAAGATTAGCTTCCCTAATCTTAGAAAGCAGTTTCTGCAAGCTAGGAAGGGGAGAAGGATTCCAGTTACCAAAAGTTAGGCAGTCCTTGCCTTGTTTCCCAGCAGTGTTTTTGCAATACTGGCAAGGATTTTGAGAGGGGAAGAGAGAGGGGGTCTTAAGAGGGCAAAGCCATGCTCTTCCAAGCTTGCCAGGGAGACAGCAGAGAGTTTTTCTTCTTTTTTTCCTTCCTTTTTCTCTGTTGACAGTTTTGTGGACTAGGGACTTAGAACCACCAAGGTCATCATCACAGCCAATGGTTATGATAGTGCTCTTAATGTGCCAGATATGTTCTAAGCACATTACACATATTTCTTTAATTCTGACACCTATATTAAGTAGATACTCTTTATTATTTCCATTTTGTTAATGAGGAAAATGAGTGAGGATCACAGAATTAGAGTGAATTGTCCAAGGTAACACAGTGAATAATTGAATGAATGGGATTCCAGTTGCTTTTAAGGTTACATGCCTTTCTTATTGATAAGTTACATCTTGTATAAAAGAAAGAATCTAGTATTTCCTTAAAAAGAAAAAAAAAAGAAAACTTTTTATGAACCAAATTTCACACTTGCTCTGCCTGAATGCCTGAAACACAGCATTTCTTAAATCTTATTAATGTAACAATATGAATACAAAAATTATACTAAGATGTCTTGGAATACTAAACTAGTTGATATCCAGTTCCTTGCAGAACTAAACTAGTTGATATCCAGTTCCTTGCAGAAGGGACAAGTCTAGCAGGCCAGTGTGACCTTCTCCCAGACTACTGGGCAAGGATCAGAAGATGGTAATCCAGATGGGTATTCAGAGACTAGCCAATATGTTGCCTGGCAAAAAAATTTGAACCAACCATCTACTTTTCTCCCTAGGATTTGCATCTGTACCCACTTAGTAATAGGAGACAAGGCAAGGTACATTTAGAGAACAGATGAGTTCGAGTGCCCGATCAACTTTGTGTAATTTTACCATAATTCCACATGCCTTACCCATTTTAACATTCCTAGATTGTTTGAGTTTCTCAGCCTTGCAGAGAAGTGTGTATCTAATGTAGTGTTCAGCCATTTCTGTATTAGCCCCACATTTGAAGTATTAAGGTTGGTTAATTAAGCAAGATTATGTTATAGGCAGACCACTTATAGCCAGTAACAGGATTTTTCATATCCCAATAGTGACAAATCAACATCTGTCATTTCTCTGTTTCATTCACTTTTATGGTGGGAAATACACTATTTATTCTCCATTCTTTTCTCTCTTAGAATTTAATAGAGACCTGTTTTGGGTTTCTTAGAAACATTTCAGCAGTGTTGAAAAAAGAATAATCAAAATGATTAAATTATGATAACACAGTAGTCATTTGAATCATGTGATGTAGGAGTCCAGGCTTAATCATCATTAACTAAATGACTTTTGATCCTTGAACTTCATTTCTCTCTAGCCTTGGGTCTCCAGCGCCTAGGGCGATAGATTCATTTGTGGAGCCTTGTAGCAGATGGCTGAGTTTTCACTTTCAGATAGCTATTATCTTTGAAAAGGAAGACTGAAGATGCTAAGTAATATTTACAGGCTTCCTTATGGTTTGCATAACACTTTCTCATTTCAGTCAAAACCATTTTTATTTGGTAAAACGACTGCAGGATAATGAACATGGTAGCAACTCACAGAGTAGTTTTCTGCCTGAAGGAATTTGAGGTTCTTTGGAACACAGGGTCCAAAAACAACTCCACAGTGAAATGTAGGAGCTGTTTTATGGCTAAATGACAACAGAAATGCTTGTGATGCTTGGAACCCCAGGGTGGACAGATGCCCTCTCAGTTTCAGACAAAATGAGCAAAGGAGTCATCTAGGTTGATTTGATGCAAACTTAAGACTTGGAGAAAAATCATTAAAGTATTAAATAACCATTAAAATTTCTACTTTTCTTCAAAGAAGTGTTTCCCTAGGGACTGATAACTTCCTTTTTGAAGATTGAGAAATATGTTTTTGTTATAATAAGAAGATGGTAAGTTGTCCTAGCATCAAACAAGTTGGATTTGAATCCCATCTCTGCAATTTATTAGGTTTGGGAGCTTAAAAATTTAGGGAAATTTATGAAATGAGGGAAATAATAGTACTCACATTTAGTTTCTGTCAAGATTAAATAAGATTATGTATGAGAATATTCAGTATGGTATTAAAAAGCCTGCAGCACTCACTAAATGTTAATGCTGATCTGTTTATTACTGTCTTTTGCCACGTTCTCGTGACTGAGTCAAAACATACTAGTTATGTGTGCTGAATCCCCTTAGGATTTGTGGTATTGGTAGGAGAAGAAAATGCTCACTCAAATACAGTTATTTCTGAGATTTCAAAAGAAAGTGGTGTCACCTTTTCTTGAGTTCCATACTCTGCTTTGACACTGTTTAGGAGGAGTCCTTATACCAGAAACCTGAGACCCAAATATCTCCTGTTAAGTGGGAATCACAGTAAATGACATTTCCTGGTTGTCCTGAAGATGAATGGAGATGAATGGAAGCTATTTGCAAAAATAGCACTACAGAAATGCCATTTCCTTTCATCTGTACCAGTACCAGTCGGGGTTTATAATAAAGTCTGTGGATTGAGTTGCCAGAGATGATGTAATTACACAGAAATACAGCAGTACGTCAACAACCACAAGAGGAAAGCACGTCTGCTGAGAGATGGGTAGGATCAGAAAGGTGGATCCCATTTCTAGATATATTGTTGATAAGCACATCTTCACAGAGAGTCAGAATGAATGAAATTCCAGCATATGAAGTGCAAATCAGTGTTCAGCAAGCTGTTTACATAAACTGGAGTTCAGTATGAGGAAGGCTAGAGGGAAAGCTTCAGAGACAAGTCACTGAACTGGCTATGACTTCTTGCCCTAAGTTCTGTTTCCTTGAGAACAGCTGGTAAATGAGCCAGAGTGGATCTGCTGCTCCTCACTCTTTCTCTCCTTCAGGTAGAAAATTCATAATTTTGCATGACAAGCTATTGAAGACACAGAATTAATCAAGCCAAATGTGTTGATTGGGGTTAGGTAGACAGGAAAGGACAGATAAATTTATCCCTTTTAGTTCAGGGCTTCCCTAATAGCTCAGCTGGTAAAGAATCCGCCTACAATGCAGGAGACCTGGGTTTGATCCTTGGGTTGGGAAGATCCCCTAGAGAAGGGAATGGCTACCCACTCCAGTATTCTGCCTTAGAGAATTCCATGGACTGAATAGTCCATGGGATTGCAAAGAGTTGGACATGACTGAGCAACTTTCACTTTTCAGTTCAGAATTTAGAATCCTAAGATGGTGGGCCCAGTTGCTGGTACCTTATTTAATCTTTTCTATTCTTATCCAAAATAATTGTTTAAACATTAAAATAGAAATGAGTTGAACTTCTTGGGAAAGCTGCAAGTAGCTGCCTAAAAAAATTTTAAATATTTGTGAACGAAAACTACTAATTAGTGGAGGGAGTGAGGATGGAGTGGGGTGATAGTGAACAGTTGCTTAATGTCATTCAACTCAATGAGTTTTAGCAAGTATTGAACTACTGTACATTTTCAGCTTTTTTTTTTTTTATTGTTCTGCCTATTCTTTATGTATTCGAAGTATTTAAAAATTCATCCTGATTTCATTGTGACTGAAGAGTTACATCATGAACTTGGACAAGTACCCAGTGAGTTCCCATTTTTAATTGGGAATGAGATGACACCACCCTTACGGCAGAAAGTGAAGAGGAACTAAAAAGCCTCTTGATGAAAGTGAAAGTGGGGAGTGAAAAAGTTGGCTTAAAGCTCAACATTCAGAAAATGAAGATCATGGCATCCGGTCCCATCATTTCATGGCAAATAGATGACGAAACAGTGTCAGACTTTATTTTTTGGGGCTCCAAAATCACTGCAGATGGTGACTGCAGCCATGAAATTAAAAGACGCTTACTCCTTGGAAGAAAAGCTGTGACCAACTTAGATAGCATATTCAAAAGCAGAGACATTACCTTGCCAACAAAGGTCCGTCTAGGCAAGGCTATGGTTTTTCCAGTGGTCATGTATGGTTGTGAGAGCTGGACTGTGAAGAAGGCTGAGCACCAAAGAATTGATGCTTTTGAACTGTGGTGTTGGAGAAGACTCTTGAGAATCCCTTGGACTGCAAGGAGATCCAACCAGTCCATTCTGAAGGAGATCAGCCCTGGGATTTCTTTGGAAGGAATGATGCTAACGCTGAAACTCCAGTACTTTGGCCATCTCATGCGACGAGTTGACTCATTGGAAAAGACTCTGATGCTGGGAGGGATTGGGGGCAGGAAGAGAAGGGGATGACAGAGGATGAGATGGTTGGATGGCATCAAGGACTCGATGGATATGAGTCTGAGTAAACTCTGGGAGTTGGTGATGGACAGGGAGGCCTGGCGTGCTGTGATTCATGGGGTTGCAAAGAGTCAGACACGACTCAGCGACTGAACTGACTAACTGAACTGACTGAGGGAACTGAAAAAAAAGACAATTGCAAATTCATTCAAGTGTTTCACTGTGGTGTGAGAAAGTTAAGGCTTTATCAGAGTCTACGCATACATACATTCATATGTACATAAATGTGAGAACACACACACATTTTATCCAACTTTCTAGTGTCTAGCAGTTATTTCTTTGGTTCAAGGAAAGATCATCTGCTTCGACTGATTTTTCTGGTTTTATGGAAGCATATTTATTCCTGTATAGTTTGAAATAAGCAGTGTGGAATTTTTCCCTTTGCAAAAAGAATTATTTTGAAAAAAAGAAAAACAATAAAAATAAAAAACAAAACATTTCACTGAACCACAGTAAAACTCTAATGGCAAAACCCATACTTATCACTGACTTCACATTTCAAGATGCAGTATCTCTGACCTTGTTAAATTTATGGGAACTGGAAAGAAAAGGGGTATTAACATAGGAGAGAGGAAGTGATAAAAGCATGACATGCATCTAGATGATTTGCAGATTCGTTCCCGTGTACCCATGGAGTGGTCTCGTTTCCTTTGGTGGCAGTCTCTCTGGGGTGTTGGAACACCTAATATCTATTTCCTTGACCCTGAAATTCAGACCTCATGTCTCAGCGAGGCTGTATTATTCTGAGCTATAACAGGTAGGTTAGCAATAGTTTTAGCTCACTATGACTTTTTAGTCTTAAATCTCCTTATGTTTTTGTGAGTATTTGAATGAAAAAAAAAGTGCCTTCAGTTAGTTGTAATTAGAACCTAAATGTGCCCCACCCCAAATTAATTTTAACTATCTAACTCATCTGTAATACTATGACTGAAATAATAGAAAATGATACTATGGAGATATTAATAAATTTAAATATGTTAATATTAATAAAAATATAGTGAAGATGAAAGGAACAAGATGATTATTTCCTTCAGCTTGAGAAATTAAATTCAGTATTCATTGCTTTTATGAATATTATTATTATGAACATAAACTCTTTAAAGGAAATAAAACTGTATTTAAAATTATGTACATGTAGCCTGCAAACTGTGTGGTTTTGGAGAGATTGCTTAGCTTCTCTGGGCCTCCGTTTCCTCATTGATAGATGAGGAAGTGGAGGCTGCTGATGCTATTTTAGAGGGTTGCTGTGTTCATTCACTGATATAAGAAAATGTTAAATTTCATTTTACAATGTTTGATACAGAGTAAAAATGCAATAAAATTTAGCTACTAATTTTGTTACCCATTCATATCAGTTTCTAATATTTATTTCTTACTTATTATTCACTTAACCTTATTCTGTTAATGTTTCTCTAGTTTAATATAGTCAGTATGCAGTTTTTAATGATTCATTCATGTACTTGTTGTGCCCTACTTATTTCCAAAATAACTTTAGATATTTTACATTGTATGATACAGATAAAATGAAGCCATAGGTTATATGAATGAAATAAAACAACCAAATTATTTAAAAGATGAAAGAATAATTATACCAGAACCTAGATTTGAACAGCTATTATATTGGAATCCTGAATTTTGCTCTGAACTCCCCACACAAAGACAAAAAGGAAAAAGTGAATTATGGAACTTTCACTGTCTTATAAAGGGAAATATGTTGGTTTTCTAAGCATAGTTATTTCTCTTGTATTGCAGTCTAAATGGAATGTATTGCATTGGCTTTTATGTAAGGGATGTTGAAAAACTTAATAGGTGTCTTTGTTACCAATTTTTCTACTGAAAAAGATCATGAATAGTTTTAAAACCATGTTCTTTTGATTTTTATAAGGTGGAAATAAGGATTTTAAATTAGATATGTAGAATTTTGCTATGATATCCGAGTGATGTTTGCTTGGGAATTTTTTTACTCAAGTTGTTTCTTATGTGCTAAGCATCCATTATGCATGCATTTTTGAGCACATTATTTTTTCTTTAATTTGTTGATTATTTATCTGAATCCATTCTTTTACAATACAGATTATAATTGCTAAGAATTGAGACTCATAGGAATTCTTGTTGAGTACCATTAGATTCCTTGGTAGAGACTCAGAATTGCTTTCTTTTTATTTTAAGTTTCAAACCTTTTATTTTGTATTGGGATATAGCCACTTAACAATATGGTGATGGTTTCAGGAAAACAGTGATGGGACTCAGCCAAACGTATAAATGTATCTGTTCTCTCCCAAACCACCCTCCCATCCAGGCAGGCACATGACACTGTGTTCCATGTTCTAGGGGGGAAGTGAGTAGAGGGGCTTCTCTTGTGGCTCAAATGGTAAAGAATCTGCCTGCAATGCAGGGGACCCCAGTTCAATCCCTGGGTTGGGAAGATCCCCTGGAGAAGGAAATGGCAACCCACTCCAGTACTCTTGCTGGAGAATTCCGTGGACAAAGAGTTGGACACCACTAAGCAAATAACACACACACACATACACACCATGTGGTATACAGTAGGTCTTTCTTGGTTATCCATTTTGAATATAGCAGCATGTACATTTGTTTAGCCATTCAGTCCTGTTCAACATTTTATGACCCCATGGACTGCAGCACATCAGGCTTGCCTGTCCTTCACCATCTCCCTGAGTTTGCTTAAACTCATGTCCATTGAGTCGGTGATACCATCCAACCATCTCATCCTCTATCATCCCCTACTTCTCCTGCCTTCAGTTTTTCTTAACATCAGGGTCTTTTCCATTCAGTCAGCTCTTTGCATCAAGTGGCCAAAGCTTCAGCTTCAGCATCAGTTTTTCCAGTGAATATTCAGGGTTACTCTCCTTTAGGATTGACGGGTTTGATCTCCTTGCAATCCAAGGGACTCTCGAGATTCTTCTTCAGAACCACAGTTCAAAAGCATCATTTCTTCAGTGCTCAGCCTGAAAGAAATGGTCCACCTCTCACATTCGTACATGACTCCTGGGAAAACCATAGCTTTTACTATATGGACCTTTGTTGGCAAAGTAATGTCTCTGCTTTTTATTATGCTGTCTATGTTTGTCATTGCTTTTCCTCCGAGGAGCAAGTGTCTTTTAACTTTGTGGCTGTATGCTAGTCCGTTTTCCTTCCAAGATGGAGTAGCAGCTGTCTCTTATACACATCTATGGACCTTTGTTGGCAAAGTAATGTCTCTGCTTTTTATTATGCTGTCTATGTTTGTCATTGCTTTTCCTCCGAGGAGCAAGTGTCTTTTAACTTTGTGGCTGCAGTCACCATCTGCAGTGATTTTAGAGCCCAAGAAAATAAAGTTTGCCACTGTTTCCATTGTTAACCCATCTATTAGCTATGAAGTGATGGGACCGGATGCCATGATCTTAGTTTTCTGAATGTTGAGCTTTAAGTCAACTTTTTCACTCTCCTCTTTCACCTTCATCAAGAGGTTCTTTAGTTTCTCCTCACTTTCTGCCACGAGGGTGGTGTCATCTGCATATCTGAGGATATTAATATTTCTCCCGGCAATCTTGATTCTAACTTATGCTTCTTTCAGCCTAGCATTTCACATTTTGTACTTTGTATATAAGTTAAATAAGCAGGGTGACAATGTACAGCCTTGACATACTCCTTTCCCAGTCCATTTTGAACCAGTCCATTGTTCCATGTCCAGTTCTAACTGTTGCTTCTTGACCTGCATACAGGTTTCTTAGAAGAGAAGTCAGGTGGTCTGATATTCTCATCTTTTTAAGAATTTTCCAGTTTGTTTTGATCCACACAGTTTAGCATAATCAATGAAGAAGAATAATTTTTGTTTTCTGGAATTCTCTTGCTTTTTCTATGATCCAACAAATGTTGACCATTTGATCTTTCATTCCTCTGCCTTTTCTAAATCCAGCTTGCACATCTGGAAGTTCTTGGTCCACATACTGTTGAAGCCTAGCTTGGAGGATTTTGCCAGCTAGCTTGTGAAATGAGTGCAATTGTGTGGTAGTTTTAACATTCCTTGGCATTGCTCTTTTTAGGATTGAGATAAAAACTGACCTTTTCCAGTCCTGTGTAATTTACTGAATTTTCCAAATTTGCTGGCATATTGAGTGTAGCACTTTAACAGCATCATCTTTTAGGATTTGAAATAGCTCAGCTGGAGTTCTGTCACCTCCATTAGCTTTGTTCATAGTGATGCTTCTTAAGGCCCACTTGGCTCACAATCCAGGATGTCTGTCTCTAGGTGAGTAATCACACAATCATAGTTATCTGAGTCAAAATCTCTTTTGTATAGTTCTTATGTGTATTCTTGCCACCTCTTCTTAACATCTGCTTCTGTTAGGTCCATACCATTTCTGTCCTTTATTGTGTCAATTCTTTCATGAAATGTTCCTTTGGTATCTCTGATTTTCTTTTTTTTTTTAATTTAATTAATTTATTTTACTTTGCAATCAGCATTTCTCATGATGTACTCTGCATATAAGTTAAATAAGCAGGGTGACCATATACAGCCTTGATATACTCCTTTTCCTATTTGGAACCGGTCTATTGTTCCATGTCCAGTTCTAATTGTTGCTTCCTGACCTGCATACAGGTTTATCAAGAGACAGGTCAGGTGGTCTGGTATTCCCATCTCTTTCAGAATTTTCCACAGTTTATTGTGGTCCACACAAAGGCTTTGGCATAGTCAGTAAAGCAGAAATCAATGTTTTTCTGGAACCATCTTGCTTTTTCCATGATCCAGCAGATTGTGGCAATTTGATAACTGATTCCTCTGCCTTTTCTAAAACCAGCTTGAACACCTTCTTTCTAAATTCCATATATATGCGTTAGTATACTGTACTGGTGTTTTTCTTTCTGGCTTACTTCACTCTGTATAATAGGCTTCAGTTTCATCCACCTCATTAGAACTGATTCAAATGTATTTTTTTTAATGGCTGAGTAATATTCCATTGTTCTTATGTACCACAGCTTTCTTATCCATTTTTCTGCTGATGGACATCTAGGTTGCTTCCATGTCCTGGCTATTATAAACAGTGCTGCAATGAACATTGGGGTACACGTGTCTCTTTCAATTCTGGTTTCCTCAGTGTGTATGCCCAGCAGTGAGATTGCTGGGTCATATGGCAGTTCTATTTCCAGTTTTTTAAGGAATCTCCACATTGTTCTCCATAGTGGCTGTATTAGTTTGCATTCCCACCCACAGTGTAAGAGGAACATTTTCTCCACACCCTCTCCAGCATTTATTGCTTGCAGACTTTTGGATAGCAGCCATTCTGATTGGGTATCTCACTGTGGTTTTGATTTGCATTTCTCTGATATTGAGTGATGTTGAGCATTTTTCATGTGTTTGCTAGCCACCTGTATGTCTTCTTTGGAGAAATGTCTGTTTAGTTTTTTGGCCCACTTTTTGACTAGGTCTTTTATTTTTCAGTTTTTCTAGTCCCCCAGTGCTGGACGCAGGAATCTGGTCGAAGGGCCCTCAGTCTGAGCTGAGGATTGGAGACTGATCATCTCCTCTTGGCAGAGAACTCGAATTCTGGTTCTGATCTGGTCTGATTTCTGGTAGGGCTGAGTTCCAGTCCTCCCTTCTCTGGAGGCCCAGGGAAAAGTCCCATGATGCCTGGTTATCTGTAGGTGGCAGGAGATGTCTGTAAGGCCACCCCTTTTGTCCCCTCCACCTTCTTCCCCTTCTTCATTCAACCTGGCTTCCTTTCCTCCTTTGAAATCTTTTATGTTAGTACTTGGATTCTTGTATTTAAGGGCTTACCTGGTGGTGCAGAGGTTAAAGCATCTGCCTGCAATGTGGGAGACCTGAGTTCAATCCCTGGATTGGGAAGATCCCCTGGAGAAGGAAATAGCAACCCACTCCAGTATTCTTGCCTGGAGAATCCCATGGATGGAGGAGCTTGGTGGGCTAGAGTCCATGGGTCGCAAAGAGTTGGACATGACTGAGCGACTTTTTTCTGGAATTGAACTGCAGGAGTTGCTTGTATANAATGAGTGATGTTGAGCATCTTTTCATGTGTTTGTTAGCCATCTGTATGTCTTCTTTGGAGAAATGTCTGTTTAGTTCTTTGGCCCATTTTTTGATTGGGTCGTTTATTTTTCTGGAATTGAGCTGCAGGAGTTGCTTGTATATTTTTGAGATTAATTCTTTGTCTGTTGCCTCATTTGTTATTATTTTCTCCCATTCTGAAGGCTGTCTTTTCACCTTGCTTATAGTTTCCTTTGTTGTGCAGAAGCTTTTAATTTTAATTAGGTCCCATTTCTTTATTTTTGCTTTTATTTCCAATATTCTGGGAGGTGGGTCATAGAGGATCCTGCTGTGGTTTATGTTGGAGAGTGTTTTGCCTATGTTTTCCTCTAGGAGTTTAATAGTTTCTGGTCTTACGTTTAGATCTTTAATCCATTTTGAGTTTATTTTTGTGTATGGTGTTAGAAAGTGTTCTAGTTTCATTCTTTTACAAGTGGTTGACCAGTTTTCCCAGCACCACTTGTTAAAGAGATTGTCTTTTCTCCGTTGTATATTCTTGCCTCCTTTGTCAGAGATGTCTTTCCCTGTCTGTCGTTTTCTTCTGTTTCTTTGCATTTTTTACCTTGGTAGGCTGACTTTTCTAAGTTCCCTGACTCTTCCCCTCACAACCATAAGTTCTAAATTGGTTCATTTTTATGTCCAAGTTTCCTTCCCTCCCCCCCCAAAAAAGTTGTTTTTCATTTTCTTGACGAAACTCATCACTAATATAGTTCAGATATTTATCAGCAAGGTTACTATTATTTTTTTACTCATAGCTGTTTCTGGGAGGAATAGAGATAGAAAATACATTTTCTTGAATTAACTTCAAAACAGAAGGTATATTTGAAACTGTGAGTACTTGAGCATTTTCAAGTCATTGGTTTAGGTGCTGGTGATGAAATAAAATTAACTAAAATATGAATTTTTTTAAAAACTCTTTAAAAAATCTGGAGGAAAGGGTAACCAAATATGATAGGAGACAGTAAAGAGAAAGCAAAAATGAGTTGCATTCAATATTTTATTTTTCTCATGTAAAAAAATATTGTTTCATCTGTCTTTCTCATGTAAAAATAATATTGTGTAATTTAGAATGAACTTGTGAGCTGGGGGTGTGTGGTCACAATCTCCACAAGGTAAAGGAAAAGGGTTTTCGGCAAAGGTATTGAATTGGGTGGCTCCCTTTCATGATCACTTTCCAGATGATGATAGTGGTAAAGAATCTGCCTGCCAGTCCAAAAGATGCAGGAGTCAAGGGTTCAGTCCCCGGGTTGAAAAGATCCCCTAGAGTAGGATATGGCAACCCATTCTAGTATTCTTGCCTGGAAAATTCCGTGGACAGAGGAGCCTAGTGGGCTATAAATCCATGGGGCCACAGAGGATCGGACATGCTGAGCACAGCACCCAGTACGCTTTTATGATCCCAGGGAGTGGTTTTGAACAAAATGGGCATCTCAGGGGCTGAGGTCCTATTGGAGAAATAAGGACAGAACAATGCTGTGTGAGCAGAAGTCTGAGTAGGTCTGGCAGGTTCCCTTTGTATGTTTGGGACCCTAAGTACAGAGCAATACAAATTATAGCCAAGGAATTCACGTGCATGTGTAAAATTAATTTTAACCTCTTAAGAACCTCCCTCAATCCTTTTATCTCAGTTTTGCAGGTAAGATTAAAAAAAAAAAAAAAGGGTGGAGAGATGCTAGGTTATCGAGAGCCAGATAGAGAGCCCTGAAGCAGCCGGAGAACCCGGCTTCGTACAGTGCGCTGTGACGCAGGGTGTTCACGCGCGCATGCACAATTGTGTGCCTGTGTGTGTGTGCAATGTGATGTGGCAGGGGATTTGTTAGCTGAGTAGAGCCACGTGCTGTCACCTATAAGGAATCTGTGTATGAGGACAAGTGCTAAATTACTACCATTGTCTCTGTCAGAAACAGTCTTTGACCCTCATGATAATCAAATCCAATGCACTTTGGCATTCTGATGTACTTTGTAATTGAATTTTATTTCATTTGATAGACTGTCTACTGCTGGGTCCATGAGTAGATTATGAGGTTTTTTAATTTACTGTTTTTTGACATCCCCAAAACATGATGTAAAGTAGGATTTCTTCTGTCTCGGCTCATGGAACATAAGCCGGCTTGATGGCGGGAGGATGGGCCAGATGGACTTCTGAGATCCCTTTCATTTGACAGAATTCATTATTGTCTCTTCTCCTGTTGCTCCAAAGGTCTTTTCATAATAAAGCTCATAGGCAAAGCTCTAAACAGGCCCATCCTTTATACAGCATCCCCTGAATTCTTTACAACAGCAGGACTGCAGGTCCTTGAATCTGACATCCACAGCATTTCTGCAACGTTTCCTTTCGTTGTCAGTTATGACCTCGCATGAAATCCAGACTTCTTGTTTTACTGGGATTTTGAGCATCTCTTCTGTCATCTGAGCAGTTCCCAGGCAGCAGAGAGCCTTTGTCTCCACCAGAGATAATATGCCTTTAAACAGTGTGAAACATCGCTAAGTAATTGCTTTTGTTTTAAGGTCCTTATCTTGGCATAGAAAACACTGAAAAATAAGACTGTGTGGGAAACTATAGCCACTTCATGTCACAGTTTCAGCGAAACTAGACTGTTTGCATTTGTCACTTTTGCTGAAAGAGTGTCTTTATAATGTGTGCGTGGGATTTGCTTTCGCCCTCATGGTAGGAGCCAGCTCTATGGAGTGAAGCCCCTTGTTCTGAGCTTATTGGCTGGCCTTCCTGTAACCCTAGGCTCCAATGAGAAAACAACAAAGACAGATTTTATGTTCTGTGTTAGAGATGATTTAGATTATGAGAAGGAATTTTCATACAGACACTAGTCATAGAAACATATTCAGATCAATGAAAACATAATGGCTTATGGGTTTCCTGTCACAAGATGCATTACAGGGAAGAGTTTCAGTCTTTGGAAAAAAAAAAAAAAACAACAAAAAAGCAAAAAATGGCACTACTATTAGCAATGTGCTTTTATAGTCAGTCATTTCCTTAGTTTTCTCTGAAAGGTTGAAAAATGTATACAGATTTTCAGTGCTTTCAATTGTACTATTTGAAAATAAAATGTTAAACAGTTGGAACCATAAGCCATAATTCTGTTAACTGATACTTTAATGATATTTAATAGTTGCAGCACTTGTGATTGCTAACCCTTATTTTCTAGTCCCCATGTGCCAGACACAGTTCTACATATACTGATTCATCACTGTGTGTGTCAGTAGAATTGTCACTTCCATTTTTAACCCATAAGTATCCTGAAGCTTGGAGATGGTGAGCAGCTTACTTATTAGACCAAACAGATGAGCAAGAGGGCTGGGATTCAAGCTCAGACATTCTGAGTGAGGAGTCTCTGCTTTCTGAGACAGTACAGTATACAGCCTGGAGCACTTTCTGAATCACCAAAGAAAATTAGAGTTAAGGTAATTTTATTCTTTATAATTTGTCACCTTCTATAGTTTTCGAATGACAGTCTTTGCTGACTATGTAATAAAAAGCCTCTGTTAGCTAGAATATTAATTAGTCAGAAATACCTGTTTATCTGTCATGCTGGGTAAAAGTTGACTTTAGGTGTGTCAAATATCTTCAAAATAGGGCTGATGGATATATTTCTCTTATAGGAAGGCTGTGAGTCCTGTTCTATAATAGCTGTGTTATAAGAGTCTGTGTTCTCTTTCTTTTATCAGTGCAGATCAGTGAGTTTCTTTTCATTGAAAGTGCTGTACAATGAATGTCTGTGCCTACTCCCACCCATCCCAGAGCTGTATGCTGAAAGCTAACCTCCAAGGTGATGGTGTCTTTAGGTGAGGCTTTGGGGGAGGTGATTAGGTCATGAGAGTAGATCCCTCATGGATAGAGTTAATTGCCTTATGAAAGAGGCTTCAGAGAGCTCCTTGCTCCTCTGACGGTGTCCAGAAGACAGCTCACTAGAGCTAGGAAGCGAACAGAAGAATAAGTACTAATATATTGATTCCACCATGCTTATCATTTAAGACTGTAATTTTCAAGTCAACTGACTATAGCATTTGGAATCTCTAAGTTGAGAACAAGTCTTGTCTAAACTTTAATATTTTTCCTATGATTGCCCTTTGTTAAATGGTGGCATCTTTGAGTGAAATAAGATAGTGAAGCTCAGTTCTATTGAACATTGTGAGACATTGGAATCGGAGAGGGAAGCAAGAAGAGAGGGAGGAAAAGAGCAAGAGACGCGGCCACAGATAATGTGTAGAAACTCTATACCTGACTCTAGTTTAACATGAGAAAGAATTACCTTGTTCAGGTTCAGGGGGGTTGAATGCACTTGGGTCCTTGGAGGAGGTACAAATTGGGAAAGGTGAGCCTTTGATTTGGGGCTATGACTCCCAAGAGGCAGAGACTGATAATGTTTTATAGGACAGACCTTTATCCCAGTTGATTCCTTTTTCTAACAAACTTGTTTATGCAGTTGTGTTTTAGTATATAAGAAAGAATACATTTACTAGCTTTATAATAATCACTGGAAATTGATATTTATGTTCAAGATACTCATTTTAATGAGCAAATTTTTTTTTCCCCCTGGGGGAAGTGTCTATTCCGTAAAGTGATTATGCCCTGATTATTTGAGAATAAACAATGCTGATTGTATCCTTTTCTTGTCTTTTGAGCTCTGATGGTGTGTTTTTCACTTCTCTGTGTGACCCAGTCACATTCTTTGAAGTTTAATGAAGACATTTAGAATACAGAGAGAGGTCAGTGATCAAGCTGAGAATTCAGGATGGGAGAGGTTGTATGCTAGAGCTGATATGGAAAGTTTCTGGGCATATGATGGCAAGAAAACCACCAGGGCATGGTAAAAGAGGGATGGACGAAAAAACATACAGAAAATAAAAATAAACTCAACTAAAATGTTTCATTGTGAGCATATCAGTTAACTGTGGCCTTAGTGACATAAGCCTCCCCTGTATGACTGGGCTGTGGATATTCACTGGAAAACTATAGTAAGATCAGAGATAGAACCCCAGCTTTCTCTCTCTGCCCTGAAAGAAGTTTGAGCAAACAAAGAGTAAATTTCATCATTGCATCAGCCAATTGAATCAACTCATTTCCCTTATTTCTTGCCCTCTTGCCCTTTGCCACTAATAAATGTGTTGAATGAAAAAGAAAACACTATTCTGCTTCCTATAAATCTTTGAATTAGCTACAAATGGGTCTGTGTTGATGACATGAGAGATAGCTTTCTCCTGTACTCATCAGCCATCTCATTTTGCAACTACAGTTTCTATGCCACCAGAATGCATAGTGCATTGTTCTATTTCCCAATAATTGGCAGAGAACAATTGAAACACAAAGGAAAGATCAGTGGCTGTGGAAGACATTATGTCTGGGTCTCCCTGAGAGCCCATAGCTCTCCCATCCTGCCCTGCACAGTGGGGCAGTGGCCATGATCCCTGCTTTCCCTATGCAGAAAGAGAGTGAGCAGAAGGTGGTAAGTAACTTGTTCTTCTAGGACATGGGGGCGGTTTGTCATCTCAAGTCCTGGCCCATTGCTCAGCTCACTGAACCATACAAATACATATCTTCATCGAGGCTTTTTACAAGCTCCTTTCCTCTTCCTAAGCACATTTTTATATAATGGTTGATGGGATGTGTGTTGTGATTAAAGCCCCCTAGACGGGTGTACTCTGTACCAGACAATGCGTACAAGGAGCTAGTTCCACAACTTCCCCCATTACTTTCTGCCAAATGTCATAAAGAAACTGCTGGTTTCCGAAATTAAATAGCTTTGTTTCCCCATGCTTAGAGCCTAGAATGTCCAAGGGGGTGTGTAAAGAAGGGTAATCTCTCAAAGTAATCCCTCACGGGTGACTTTAGCCTTCAGGAAGGAGAAGGTAGTTACCAGCTAGCTCTAATAGCAACTCCTTTAAGTGGATATTTCTCCTCGTTTCTGCCCTGATTACAGCTCACACTGAAGCAACCTGTGTTCCATGGCCATATCCTGATAATCTAAACTATTACTGAAGAAACCACGAGACAGCTCTAGGTATTAGTTAGAAATGTCTGGCTGTATTCTTTTTCCTGTCTCCCATCACTCTGATGGACTGCCCTTCCCTTTGAATCAAACTGCCCTTGTGGCTCTCTGATAGGAATTTAGTATACTACTGGTCCAGTGCTGCCACAAGGCTGGGTCCTGCAGAGTCCTCTTAACAGCGCTTTTATGCTCAGAGGAATAGTCCCTGCCCCCTGGTGAAGTGTAAAAATCTAAGATGAACTCTGTGCACTAGAAACGAGCACAACATTGTAAATTAGCTCTACTTCAATAATGAAAATTAAAAAAAAAAAAAAAACAGGAATGTGTAAGCTGACAATGACAAAAGTATACGATGAATATTGTTTGAACAAGGGTTTTCCTTTTAAGTATATTGCTTGCAAGTTATAAAAATGTACCAGTCTAAACCATCTTCTTTGCAAGTAACACACAAAATATTTGGGTAACTATGAAGCACTTTTCATCTCTTTTTCTGTTACTTTTGTTTTCTTTTGAACTTTTTATTTTGTATCAGGTATAGCCGAATAACAACACTGTGATAGTTTCAGGTGACCAGCTAAAGGACTCAGCCATACATATACATGTATTCATTCTCCCCCAAACCCACTCCTCTCTGGGCTGCCATACAACCTGGAACAGAGTTCCCTGTGCTATACAGTAGGCCCCTGTTGGCTTCCCATTTTAAATACAGCAGTGTGTACATGTCTGTCCCCAGCTCCCTAACTGTCCCTTTCTCCTAGCAACCGTAAGTTCATTTTCTAAGTCTGTGAGTCTCTTTCTGTTTTCTAAGTTCGTTTGTATCATTTCCTTTTACATTCCACATATAAGAAATGCCATAAAATATTTCTTCTCTGTCTGACTTACTTTACTCATATGACACTTTCTGAATCCATCTATATTGATGTAAATGGCATTATTTCATTCTTTTTAATAGCTGAGTAGTATTCCATTGAATATACGTATCACATCTTCTTGATCCATTCCTCTGCTGATAGACATTTAGGTTGTGAAGTGCTCTTCTTTATTAAACCTGCCTGTAGAAACTGAACTCAGCGCCTCTGCTCTGTGTCGGTGTCTTTCCTTTTTACCAGATCTCTGCCTCTCTTCTGCTCTCTGGCTTGATGTGAAAGGAGACTTGTGCTTGACTATTGTTTACAACACAGAAAGTAACAGGGAATGAAAGAGTGGGCAGCAAAATAAACCAGAGGAGAACAGGAGGATGGTACTGTTTGCTCTTCAAGGTTTTGTCAAGGCATCTTCTCTCCCCCTGAAGTCTTTTCCAGTTCCTTGATTCAAAATCAGTCCCCTTCCTCTTCTATGCGCTTCCGTTCAGTTCAGTTCAGTTCAGTCGCTCAGTCGTGTCCAACTCTTTACGACCCCGTGAGTCGCAGCACACCAGACCTCCCTGTCTATCACCAACTCCCGGAGTTCACTCAGACTCACAGCCATTGAGTCAGTGATGCCATCCAGCCATCTCATCCTCTGTCGTCCCCTTTTCCTCCTGCCCCCTATCCCTCCCAGCATCAGAGTCTTTTCCAATGAGTCAACTCTTTGCATGAGATGGCCAAAGTTCTGGAGTTTCAGCTTCAGCATCATTCCTTCCAAAGAAATCCCAGGGCTGATCTCCTTCAGAATGGACTGGTTGGATCTCCTTGCAGTCCAAGGGACTCTGAAGAGTCTTCTCCAACACCACAGTTCAAAAGCATC
>SJYX01002528.1:72118-89495 GCA_006410675.1 Oreotragus oreotragus
ACTGTTTCCACTGTTTCCCCATCTATTTCCCATGAAGTGATGGGACCAGATGCCATGCTCTTCATTTTCTGAATGTTGAGATTTAAGCCAACTTTTTCACTCTCCACTTTCACTTTTATCAAAGAGGCTCTTACCGGATTTTATTTCAGGTCCCCCATGGTCCTCGCTGCATCTGCCATTTGTTAGATCTGAAGTATCTGTGATTATGTCGGACCTCTGACTCAAGCAGACTCTAGAGGGTCCTAATAACTAACACTTAATGGATGTGAAAGTTGGACTGTGAAGAAAGCTGAGCACCGAAGAATCGATGCTTTTGAACTGTGGTGTTGGAAAAGACTCTTGAGAGTCCCTTGGACTGCAAGGAGATCCAGCCAGTCCATTCTGAAGATCAGCCCTGAGATTTCTTTGGAAGGAATGATGCTAAAGCTGAAACTCCAGTACTTTGGCTACCTCATGCGAAGAGTAGACTCATTGGAAAAGACTCTGATGCTGGGAGGGATTGGGGGCAGGAGGAGAAGGGGATGACAGAGGATGAAATGGCTGGATGGCATCACTGACTCAACTTGAGTCTGAGTGAACTCTGGGAGTTGGTGATAGACAGGGAAGCCTGGTGTGCTGTGATTCATGGGGTCACAAAGAGTCGGACATGACTGAGCGACTGAACTGAACTGAACTGAACACTTAATAGGCATGTCTTAGTGACAGGGGCTCAAGAAATGTGATCTCAATGAATCTATACCTAGTATGCCTTAGGAGCAGAGTCCACTATTCATTGTATTCTATAGATAAAACAAAGAGATGCTAAATGATTTGCTCAAGTCGGAGAGGAAATTAGTGTCAAGACTGAGGTTGACAACCCAGAACTCACTGTGGTCTGTGCACAGCTGCTGCCCTGTGGTCTCTGCTTGGCTATCAATTAATGAATATCCAAGGGAGCAGAGTGCCCAGCACTTAGCCCGGCCATTTCACTCCCTGCCCCGGGCTGTTGTGTTAGTCTTTCAGTAAGGCTCTAAATGTGACATTCCGCTGGATACCTGTGACTCCCAGTTAAAATCTCCCCTTTTTGTGTTCAGTCCCCTCCAAACTTTACTTCTTTCTGTCATTGAACGTGTGCTGATCTCTGTGGGCACTCCTGCCTTCTTCACCTGGTTCCTTTCTTCTCTGCCTCCTGATCTCAACTGAAAGTTCCTCATGGAATTTGCCAACAAAAGCACCCAATTACATGTTCTCACAGAACCTTTCTATTACTAAAGTTGTTACAGTTAGCAGTCTTTGTTGTCTCAGGGCCCATGGCTGGTTTCGTTCACCACTGGATCCCCACAACTTATCACAGTGAAAATATCGAAGTTAAAAATATTCAGAAAACTAAGATCGTGGCATCTAGTCCCATCACTTCACGACAAATAGATGGGGAAACAGTGTCAGACTTTATTTTTTGGGCTCCCGAATCACTGCAGATAGTGACTGCAGCCATGAAATTAAAAGACACTTAACTCCTTGAAAGAAAAGTTATGACCAACCTAGACAACATATTAAAAAGCAGAGACATTACTTTGCCAACTAAGGTCCATCTAGTCAAGGCTTTGCTTTTTCCAGTGGTCATGTATGGATGTGAGAGAGTTGGACTGTGAAGAAAGCTGAGCACCGAAGAATTGATGCTTTTGAACTGTAGTGTTCAAGAGAAGACTGTGTTGAAGACTCTTGAGAGTCCCTTGGACTGCAAGGAGATCCAACCAGTCCATTCTAAAGGAGATCAGTCTTGGGTGTTCTTTGGAAGGACTGATGCTAAAGCTGAAACTCCAGTACTTTGGCTACCTGATGCAAAGAGCTGACTCATTTGAAAAGACCCTGATGTTGGAAAAGATTGAAGGCAGGAGGAGAAGGGGACGATAGAGGATGAACTGGTTGGATGGCATCACCGACTCAATGGACATGAGTTTGAACTCTGGGAATTGGTGATGGACAGGGAGGCCTGGCGAGATGCAGCCCATGGAGTTGCAGAGAGTCTGAACTGAGCGACTGAACTGAACTGGAGACTCTGTTGCCTTTCCACTTGTGTCTTACCTGTTGGGAAGGTTTCTACTTCCTGTTTCTCCTTTTTTGCACCACAGCCCTTATCCTTCTCTAGCCAACTATTGTGGAGGCTTTTGAAAACACACATCACCCAAATCCGAGGTCTTCAGTACTTGATGATTACAAAGTCACCTAGAGAGCTCATAAAAATGTTATAGCTGCACCCATTCCTGTTCAGTTACATTGGAATCTGTTTGGACTGCATCCCTGGTATAGGTATTTGTTATTCCCTTAGAGGATTCTTAAGTGAGAACTACTAATTTGAATAGTACTTGCACACAATAGGGGCTCTGTGAAGACATGCTCTTTGCTGCCCAGTTATGTGGATCTCCTAAATACAGGCAAGTGAAGTTCAGCAGGAGGTGAACTTGTATGATTGAAGGGACTCTTGCAAACTCCTTGGAGTGATGGGAAGAAACCAACTTTTTATGGGACACAAGGGTTTCTGCTTGCTTGTGTTTTTAATGAAACCTCTTTGACTTCTGAATCATTCGATTTGCCTGTTCTGTTGCCCTAGGCAGGTTTTTGCAAGCATTTTTAGTAAACTTGGCATGAGGACTTTTGTATGTCTGTCTGTCTGTCTCTCTCTCTCTCTCTCTCTATATATATATATGTTTCAAATAGTCTATTTAGCTCTTCAAAGTTGCAAACTAACCTTCCTTTCCAATTGGAGTGACTTTTTCAATTGACTGTATTTTTCTGTTTCAAAAAAAAAGTACACAAATGATAAAGAATAAATATTCATATTTGGTACACTGTGAAGTTCATATTTGACTAGCTACTTAACCTTGGTCTGTCTGATTTCATTTACCAACAGCAAAATGTGACCTTTATTTTTATTTTTATTAATTTTTTTAGCAATAGACCTTAAATACTTCGAGTGATATTTTAAAACGTCTTCTAAAAGCTGTTATTTCAGCCTAATAAATCATAGATATATAAACCCTGGAAGTATGCATTTTAAAACTTAAGTGGGGGGTACACATTGGAGAGACTAATGCATCAGGACTTATAGAAATCACAGTTAAAGATTTTAAATAGAATTTGGCTTGTGACAGGGTTTCATAAGCATTTGAGGGAATGATTGAGTGGCTTTTAAGTGAGGGAAAAGCAATGGGTTTTTTCTGTAGGCTTTTAATTTACACATAGAAAATGTATTCCCAAGTGAGATATGTTGTTACCTCATGATTTTGCCACACCTAGAAAGCAGTTGATTCCTGCTATGTGCTGATTAGGTCCTTAAAGTAATAATAAGCCACAGGGCTTCCAGTAAAAATGCAGAGAGGAAGGAGGAGAGTTCCTTTTTTGGTTATGTTTCTAGAGTTCAGTGGGGCGGGGGGTAGGGGGAGTATTTTCTGCAACTATTGATCTCAAGTCTTTTCTTATCACTAATATTCTAAAAGGACCTATTCTGCTCGGATATAATCCACAAAATTTGATGAAAAAAGTTACCATTGTAGGATAGAAGTTGCCAAGTAGCCAAATAAATAAATAAATAAATAAATAATTCATAGGGGACAAGTGAAAAGAAGACATATTCATGGGAAACTATGGNTCTAGATGTGTATAAGAGACAGATTCTAAAAGGACCTATTCTGCTTGGATATAATCCACAAAATTTGATGAAAAAAGTTACCATTGTAGGATAGAAGTTGCCAAGTAGCCAAATAAATAAATAAATAAATAAATAATTCATAGGGGACAAGTGAAAAGAAGACATATTCATGGGAAACTATGGAACAGATTTGGGATTTCTGTAATATTGTTCTTCTGAAGAGTGCTTCTGTGGCTTTGGACACTGGAATTCAATTTATGTCTTTGCATCATCTTTTAAGGATGTGTTATATATATATATATACACACACACATATTATTTATGGGCTTCCCAGGTGGCACAGTGGTAAAGATTCCCCTGTCAGTGCAGCAGATGTAGGAGATGTGGATTCGATCTCTGGATCTGGAAGATGCTCTGGAGAAGGAAATGGCAATCCACTCCAGGATTCTTGCCTGGAAAATCAGGCACAACTTAGCAACTAAGCATTAACAATAATGTGTGTGTGTGTGTGTGTGTGTGTGTGTATTCATTTATACCTGCCATGTACTTGGTGCCCAGTAAATCTTATAAGAATCTGAAGGTACAAAAATCTATGGCAACCATCCTTGCTTGCCTTGAATGGCTTTTAGTTTATATCTGTTATTGTGGGGTATTATTTACAGTGCCCATCTCAAAAACATCCTAGTAAATTGATAATATATATGGTCAGTTTCCTTAGAAGCAATATGTCCAACCTCTTGGGCTTGATTCCCTAAGGTGCAATTGATTAGGCAAATCTTGAAATTTGAAAATGATCTTTGATTTGGGCTGAAACATCATCCTCATGTCTGAAGTTGTGCCTAGATTCCCAGCACTGAGAAATGATAAATGAGTCTCTGTGTAACCAGCAGGCGTCCTCAGAGGTGGGTGAGGACCCGAGATATTTAACAGCTCCATTAATGACCTGGAAGAGCTTGATAAGCAGCTTGCTAATGAAACCTGCAGATGACACTTAATTGTGTAGGTGTTGGAAGTGACAATTGAAGCATGAATTTTAAAAAAGGCTCCAAGCCCAGGCAGGAGCTGGAACACAAAAGTCCACTTAGGCTAACTTTCTGAAGCAGTTCTGCATCTCTGAGATTGTCAGTTCCTATGTAAACATTACATTAGTGATGCATCTGAAAATGCTTGGCATGAATGTGCTACTCAGTATGAATTAGTTAATTCAGATTTTAAGAGCAGCATCATAACACCAAAAGTCATTCTTTCTTCCACTATTTCAAGAGTCCCTCAGTCTACAGTAAACATACTGCTGGGCATCAAGGGATCCATGACCCTCTTGAGATACTTTACCTGGTATTTGGTGCATGCCTGTGAGCACTGTGAGTGCATGGCTGGGTGTTTTTCTGGGGAGAGTGTCTGTAGCTCTCATCCATGCATTCAGTGGTGTTGTCAATGAGAAACACATTAAGAATCTCTCTACTGGTCTGATGTGAATTGACGACTCATTGGAAAAGACCCTGATGCTGGGAAAGACTGAGGGCAGGAGGAGAAGGGGATGACACAGAGTGAGATGGTTGGATGGTATCATCAACTCAATGGTCATGAGTTTGAGCAAACTCTGGGAAGTAGTGAAGGACAGCCGGGTGTGTTGCAAAGAGTCGGACAGACCACAATGACTGGTCTGTGAGCTTCTTGTAAGTTGTTCTTGTTGTTTTTCACTACTCTGCCCACACACTGAACTTTCTGTGCCTTCAACATGCCAAAATGGCTCTGAGCTCAGGGCCTGGGCAATTGCTGTTACTGTGCTATTCCCTGGATATTAGTATTTTCTTGACTGGTAAAACTTAAGCTGTTTGGAAAGGTCCAAAGTGTTAACCCATCTTCAGGCACTTGCTATCACTATGCCTTCCTTTGTTTTCCTCACAAGACAAGAGTAGCTAAATATGGCATTTTCTTGTTTATTTTTTCTGTTTCCTTGTGTGCTGCCATCCAGTAAACCACCAGTTCCTTGAGAACAGTGTCCTTGACTTTCTTGCTCATGGAACTATGATAGATCCTCAGTGGTTATTTGTGCCAGGGAAGGAGGAGGGAAAGAAGGAAATTATTGTATATTACATAGTGTCTGTCACATAGTATATACTGTTTATATATAAATGGTTTAATGACTAAAGAACTGACAGGATATATGAATGATAAGCAAGACTCACTGAAAGTGAAAGTTGCTCAGCCGTTTCTGACTCTTCACCCCCATGGAATGAGACTATGAACTATGCAGTCCATGGAATTCTCCAGGCCAGAATACTGGAGTGGGTAACCTTTCCTTTCTCCAGGGGAATCTTCCCAACCCAGGGATCGAACCTAGTTCTCCCACATTGCAGGTGGATTTTTTTTACCAGCTGAGCCACAGGGGAAGCCCAAGACTCACTGAGATTGTTTTAAAGATGTGACGGGAAGGGTGAGACCTGAGGAGTGGAAAAATTCACCCTGTTTTTCTTTGACACAATAGGTATTTTTACTCTCCAGCTTACGACACCTTTTCCATTATCCAGTTCATAGATAGTTCTAGGTGGTGCCTTTGGTTCTAAAAAGAAACTATCCAGTCACACTTTCTCTGTGTTGTAAGGATGGACTGATCCATTTCTTGGATACACACAGGTGCTTTGGTTCAACAGCTGACAAGTGAACTCCTGGCATATCAAATTCTATCCAGAATTCAGTTTTGAGGAGAGATACACTAAAAACATTGTGTGTCTGCTTTCATTTAACAGGATTAGAATTTTCCAGGAATGCAGCCTAAATGGAGTGGCATTTTTATCATGGAGTTTCTGTTCTACAATCACAATATACCCTTAAAATCAGAAAGCAGTGTCCTAAATTCGCCTCCTCACAGGAGTCATTCTCTTCTGATTGTGGAAAATGACTTTTTCCTTTTTGGCTAAAGCCTTTATTCCTATTCTTATTTGATGGATTCATATCTCACATCTGATTTACCCGGTCAAGTGTTTAAAAGTGACCATTTTCTCTGAAAGCCTGAGAGCCCTGGATACTATGTTGCAGAATAAAAGAAAATATCTGACCCTTATATATAAGTGTCAGTTATTGAGCCAAATCTAGCAGTATCTAAGATTTGGAAAGATTAACAAGTATATTGATATTTGTTTAGCCAAATCCCTCCCTTAGGCTAGTTTTTAAGAATTAAGTCTTTTGGTTGGTGAGACTTCTTCTACAGGAACCTGTGCTGGTGGGCCCAGTTCTTTGAAATTCTTGGGATAAAATTATGTACTTGTGGAACAACAAATCCAATTTTATATACTAATACTCTTTATTAAATGGGCTTGAAGTCAGAATTTGAAACAGGGATATAGCATTTATTTACTGATTATTCTCTCTTTATATAAGCCATTAGCTAGAGCTGGCATTTTAGTGGCATCGTGTATATGCCAAAAATACTGGAGAAAAAATTTCCCCTAAAAATCCAGATTCATTTCTAGACTCTTGTAATTTTTACTGCATAATTAACAATAGTGTTTGACACTGTCATCCTCTTGACAGACTCTAACTTGGAACATCTGGTGTTATTTAGCCAAGAGCCTGGTTCTATTCTCCCAGTACAAAAGAGTTCTGATTAATTAATCATTGCCCAACCTGAATAATACATTAAAGATAAACTTCAATGCTTAGGAAAAAAACAAAGGGGAAAGTTTTCTTATATTACAGAAGATGGAATTTCCTATGAATAGAAATATTAAAATGAGTAAGTTTTAGCACTTACCCCAGGTCCTCAGCCGGAAGTGAAAAAGACAGAGTGTCTTCTTAGACAGCTATGGTTTGGGGTTCAACCAGCAGAGCTTACCACCTGCCCCAAGGTGTTTATATCTCCTGTCTCGGCACCCCTTCTTGACTTCAGTGTTTTTGTCTCACACCAAATGTATTCTGTGCCAAGAAGGACTCAAGGAGAGGAGAGTTCAGTGAGAGTCTAGGTGGTGAATTCTGTATGAACTTTATCTGTTTCATTCCCTAATGTGTACCCAGTGCCCACTGAAATCCCTAATCCCAGCAGGTGCTCAGTAGGCTGTTTGTTCAATTTACAAATGGAGATCCTTTTGCTGTGCCAACCAGATTCCCAAGCTATCATTACCCTCTTATCAAAGGCTAGAAGTTGGTGCAATTTCTTTCTGTTTTTCTCTGTATGAATGTTGCTCTGTGACTCACAGAGACTTTATATCCAGAATCTTATAAAATGCCTGAAGTGTATGATCTTCATTGGGTTAAATAATAACCTGTTTATGATTTGTGTTGCTTTTTCTCTCTTTTTAAGAGCCCTTTACATGGGTTTTTCAAACATAGAGTCTCTGTTACTGGCATCAAATGTGGCCCTCTTGGGTGGCTTTGCCAAAATACACCCCCTCCATAAACACCTAATCTCTAGTTATGTCCGTTTTGTGACCTTTCATTTAGGCCTAAAACAGATTGCTTTTGTATTCCATCCCAAAAGTTATCTCACCTGCAGTCTGAATGAGTATGAAAAGTTGCACGTAACTAACTTATATTTAGCTGTGAGACATCCCACGGACAGAGGAGCCTGGTGGTCTACAGTCTATGGGGTGACAAAGAGTTAGACATGATCTGGCGACTAAACAACAGCAGCAACTTACACTCCTATATTCTTACCTGGAACATCTCCTGGAGAGAGGAGCCCAGTGGGCCTCAATCCATGGGATTGCAAAAGAGTCAGATGCAACTTAGAGACTGAACATCAGCTTATCAGTTATTTATCCACTCAAACATATTTACTTTGCAAATGTTAATCCAAGGCAAGGTCCTCATCACTGGAGATACAGCAGTGAATAAAAGAGAAGGTTCCTGCTTTCATGGATCTTACATTCCTAATTGGAAGACAAATTAATGTAGGCTATGCTATTTCAAGTGGTGGTAAGTGCTATGAAGAAAAGTAAAGCAGAGTAACTAGAAAGACAGTGAGATGCTATTCTCAGGTTATTTGTGTTTTTTCGAAGGAACTTACTGGGCATTACTTCTCAGTTAGCTCAGTTGGTAAAGAATCCGCTTGCAATGTAGGAGACCCCGGTTCAATTCCTGGTTCAGGAAGATCCCCTGGAGAAGGGAAAGGCTACCCACTCCACTATGCTGGTCTGGAGAATTTCACGGGCTGTATAGTCCATGGGATCGCAAAGAGTCGGACACGACTAAGCGACTTTCACTTTCACTTTTCTGACTATGCTGTATAATGTAACAGGCCCCATCCTCATTCTCCATCCTCCTCTCTCTGTTTCCTTTACTTTCATAGTATTTACTGTCACCTGAAAATTTATTTATATATTTATTTATGGGCTTCCTGGGTAGCTCAGATGGTAAAGAATCTGCCTGCATTGCAGGAGGCCTGGATTCGATCCCTGAGCCAGGAAGATCCCTTGGTGAAAGGAATGGCAACCCACTCCAGTATTCTTGCCTGGAGAATTCCATGGACAGACCATGAGTTTGCAAAAAGTTGGACACGACTGAGCGACTAATACTTAAGTCTCATTCTTTGTACTTAACTTTCAGTCTAATGATAGAGATAGGAAATACATAAAAATAGCTAAAACATAATATGGAAAATAAACAAGCCAATAAGAGAGGTACAGAACAGTATCAAGGGGCGTTGAAAAAGTGAAAGGGCCCACCTGGGTAGCAGTAAAGGCTTCTCAGAAGAGGGGTGTCAGTGTGGGCCCAGGTGAGGATGGGACTCTATTCACAGGAACAACTTGATCAAGGACATGGCATTGGGAAAATTCTGGCGATGCACCGAAGTAACACATGGTCCACTTTGGCTTGAGTGCAGGGGGAGAGCCGGATACTCCTGAGAGAACAGCATAAAGTTCCCTTGGTGCCAAATTTTGAAGGGCTTCAAATGCCAAAGTGAGAAATTTGAATACAAGAGCCACTTTAAAAATATGTATTTCAAACATGTCTCCTGGTTATCAGAGTAATTGATTTTCATTATGTAAAATGTAGACAGTTTCTAATAATAAAGTTTCAGGCCAACAGGTGAGTTAATCAGAGCTCTGGTAACAAAATAGTAACCCGTCAGTGGTGTATAGACAATTGCAGAGTGGAAAGAGTTCCAGAATAATCATGTAAGTTTATTGACATCACCCACAGTAGTTTTGTTTTGTTTTTAACTACGTGTTCTGCTGACATCTGGGTTCTGTCTAAAATAAAATTGAATGCCAGATGGGCCTTTTCCAGAAACCTTATGAAATTCAAATACATAGCCACTATCATGGTTAAGGGACTGTTTGAGAGACATCAAGTTTTCTCTATTTATTGCTCTTTCTTGCACCTTCTCCTTGAATGGCTGTAGAGTGTTCTGAATCCTCAAGGGATATTGATCCTAATTAAAGACTGAACTCTGGGAGGATTTTATTTTGTTTTGAAATTTTTATTTTGTATTGGGGTACAGCCGATTAATGATGTGATAGTTTCAGGTGAACAGTGAAGGGACTCAGCCATGCATGTATCCATTCTCTCCCAAACCCCCCTCGCAGCCAGACTTCCACGTAACACTGAGCAGCATTCCCTGTGCTATACAGTAGGCCCTTGGGTTAATGCCATTTTAAATACAATAGTGTGTGCATGTCCATCCCAAACTCCCTAACTACTCCTTCCTCCTGGCAACCATAAATTCATTCTCTGAATCTGTGAGTCTCTGTTTTATAAGTAAGTTCATCTGTATCATTTCTTTTTAGATTCTGGGAGGATTTTAAATCCCAGCAATTAATAGATGGATTTAGAAAGCCAAATGATCTCTTCTCGGGAATCTAAGTCCTTTATCTTTTTCAGATTCTTTGCTGGAATAATAAGTGTCTTCCTTCTGATACACAAGAGACACAGTTCAGTACCTAATGTAAAGAGTTTATATTCCTTTTGCATTTCTTCATCCTCTTTTTTGGCTGCATGCTGACTTTTATGGGTTCTAGGCACTTTGCCTTTGGGGCCTCCTTCTCTATAAAAATATATTACAATTATATTTCATGACTGCATTGGTATAAAAACAAATGTATAATGTTATGTACTAAATCATTTTTTGAGCTAAAATTTATATATATATTTTCTCTTTTGTGTCAAAATAAAACATTGCTCTGGTCCCCTAAAATTAATGTGAGTCTCAGGAACTCTACATGATGTGAAGGGGCCTGTTGGTCCTTTTTCCTCCTTGTGGAGAATTGATGGTAAGCAGAATTGAAAAGCAGTATGCATGGCTGAGCCCAAAGTCGTTCATACCCCCTAAAACTATAGATACAGACTTCAGGTTAGATATTGCAAACTTTGAAAACACCTTCAACTTGTACACTGGGAACATGGGGAAAGGTCAGATTCATTTTACTGACCTTTTATTTCCCATCAGTAGTGGCAGCTGCAATCTTTTATTTGCAGTGAATCTAGGAAAAAAGGGTGAGGGGGCTCAGTACTTACATGAGAACCACCAGAGCCAGTTAACAAGGTCCCTTTTAATGGAATTTCAGTTTTCTAGGTCCCATTTAATGGAATCAGATATTTTGGATCAGAATCTCAAGTGTTAGAGGCATACAAATCTTATGTACACTTAAGCTTGTAGCCGCTGTCCTCCCGAACATCCGTCTTTCACAGGTTGTCAGTTTCGTATTCATTCCTAGAGTCATTATTGTTGTTATTGTTCAGTTGCTAAGTTGTATCTGACTCTGTGTCCTCATGGACTGCAGCATACCAGGCTGCCCTGGTCTTCACTATCTCCCAGAGTTTGCTCAGATTCATGTCCATTGAGTTAGTGATGCTGTCTAAAACCCATACAAATGCCATCCCCTTTCCAAAGCTCCTTTGGACCCTTTAATATAAAATTGGCCCTTCCAATATAAAATTGGCCCCTCCTTTCCTCGTGCCCTGTCTGCATATCTGATATACCACCTATGGCACATTAGTGCATTTCTGTAGTTGCAACTATTAACTTGAGGGGAGAAACACACACACACACACACACACACACACACACACACACACACACTCAGTGTGAGAGCTGTGAGTTGAGAATTATTTGGGGATTTACTGAGGACTATAGCCCAGGAGACAGCCTCTCAGATAGCTCTGAGGAACTGTGTCAAAGAGGTGAGGGGGAGGCCAGTATGTATAGGATTTTGGCAAAGGGGTACATTCAAGTCAAGCATAATCTCGGTAGAAGTTTATTGCTAATCATGAGGAACTGATACCTCATTTAATAGTTTTGTGCTTTTCTAAGTATGGGACGATGCAAGAATCTGAATTCATAAAAATTTTTCCTAAAAATATCTGTCTGAAGGCAATTTCTGCTAGTTTTCCCAGAGCACAGAGTGTCTTGTTCTCAATTCTTCACCCTGAATTCTTTTCAGGGTATACTGCAGGTCAGCAATTGCAGTGACAAATGACTCATTTCTTAGAGAACTGGATGACAAGTAGGATTCCTTAGTTGGCATGACTTTTCCTTTACCAGTTAGAATGTTTGTTAAAAGCAGGGCTTATTTCTCATTTGCTTGTTGGTTTTACAAATTACAGCACTTGTTTCTTATAGGCAGAATACTTTTATTATTTAACTATATTTGCTTTTGTGTTTATGTGAACGTGTCTGTGAAAGTGAAAATCTCTCAGTCATGTCCAACTCTTTGCAGCTCCATGGACTATACAGTCCATGAAATTCTCCAGGCCAGAATACTGGAGTGGGTTGCCTTTCCCTTCCCCAGGGGATTTTCCCAATCCAGGGATAGAACCCAGGTCTCCTGCATTGCAGGTGGATTATTTACCAGCTGAGCCACGAGGGAAACCCAAGAATACTGGAGTGGGTAGCCTATCCCTTCTCCATTAGATCTTTCTGACCCAGGAATTGAGAAGAAAGTGTCTGTATATTTGCTTGTTTATGTATGTTGTCTATTTACATTCTTAATCCTTAAGGCTAAACACAGAATCTAGCTAATGAGAAGCATGCAGAGTGAGATATCTTGATTTCTTTCTTTATTTTTATTTATTTATTTTTAGTAAGAATATAGCCAGTCATGTAATGAGTTACATAAGATTGAGATTCAGAAGCAAGGTGAAAATCATCATAAAAATATTGCAAACAAAAGTGAAAAGATTGCCTTCACCATAAACAGTTCTAGTAACAGGTCTTTTATTTTTTTTCTGTAAGAGGAAGAAGGAAAACCTAGAAAGGAATCAACACTGAGTGTTGTAGGTGGTCTGTGGTTGATATGAGCATGGGTCAGGAAGCTGATGTGGGAAAAGTGTGAGTGTCTAGATGAGAGAATATAAAAATGGACAAGCTCCATAACCCCTCCTTTTATGGAATTCATAGTCTAATGCAGACACATTATCAAAGACCCAGAGACAGACACAGGCAGAGTTGCAGGGTAGGGTGAGTTGGGGGTGGGGGAGAGATGTAGTTCAATTCATTGGATATTTATTGAATAAAACAAAGACACAGATCTTCCTTATGGAATTTTTGCTCTAGTAAGTAGACCAACATTAAGCATTAAATCCTACAACGAAAATTATAATCATGGGGAATTCCCTGGTGGTCTAATGGTTAGGACTCTAATGCACTTTTACTGCCTACCGCCTAATGCCTAGTCTCTGGTTTCAGAACTAAGATCCCACAAGCCATGCAGCATGGCCGAATAAATAAATAATTAAAGTTATAATGACAAATTCTGGTAAGCCTATAGGTCATTTCCCATGGAAAGGCTGGGGTCAAGGGGGTGTGAGGGTGAAACATGAGACTGAAAAAATAAGATAGGACCAGATTTTGGCAGCAAGGGGGAGAATGGCTTTGAAGGCCTTGATAACAAGCCCTGTAAGGAAGCAGAGAAAATAAGACACTATCTAGCTTTCGGGCCATGGAAGGAAGAGAAGATGCCCATCACCAGCTAAGAAAGATTCATTAACTCATCAATAGCTTTAAAGAAAATAAAAAAGGCTATTGCTCTGTGTGTCTGTAGAGCTATTCTTCCTATAAATTCAGTGCAACTCTATCATATTTCCTGTGTGTCTTCATGAAAAGACCTTTGTTTCATCTGGCAGGGAAGAACCTGAACTGTTTAAATGACAAAATCAACATCTTTTAATATGAATCCCTCAGGTTGAATAACAACTTGTGACAGAAAAGACCCATTACTAATACTATGCCTTCCTCCTTGAGAACATGAATAAAGGTTTATTCCTTCCTTAGATTCTTTCTAGCCCTTTGCCTAGTCTAGATTTGAATGACCAAGGATCCAGAGGTCTTTTAACAGTTCCTTGGAAATATTTTCTGGCAATTTATTTTCTCCTAGGAAAGAGTTCTATGCTTAATTGAATTCTCTGTTTGAAGGATGACAGAAGATAACGAGGAATTCATCTTCTGGAATCTTCAGAATGCTATTAAGATGGAATCCTCTAGCTCAAAAATTTGAATAAATAGATTTCTGTTAAAATGGCCTAAGGATCTCTAGCATGGTGTCCATGCCCATCAGAGCTGTATCAGTATTTAGTGGTCAGTCATTGCTTGCTCACTGGCAAAATGAAAGTTGGAGCTAAATTAGAGGTTTCCTGTGCACAGCATGAGAGCTCCATCTCTGCCTTTCCATGCCAAGGTAAATATCATTAGTCTTTTGTGACACATTCACACAACCTTGAAAAACATTCACTAAAAACAAATTTGAATTAGCATCAGAGAGAAAACTTACCAATCTAATTCTTGATGATCTCCATGGCTGTTTATCATCCTAGATGATACACATCTCCTTGAAGTCTTCATTTTAGAATTTGGTGAATGCCAGATCCCTTCCTGCCAAATGTGAGCTATTAATTATTATTATTATTGTTTGTAGTTCTTGTTTTTGTTGATTTACTGGACCATTTTTGTTAGTACAATGCCAGAACTGATTACACAGGACTCAAAGACAAAGTGAAATCTATAGGTATACATTCTAAATCCCAATGGAAGATCTGTGGCTGTCGCGTTTTCATCACCTTTTATTGAGTGTCATGGTTACAAGCCTAATTACAGAGGGTATGCTGAAGAGTTTTCTGTACTTTGAAGTTGAGATCATTGTAAGTTTTGAATACTATCATCTCTTTGCTTGAAATGGTGCATTTTCTCTTGCATTGCAGGCAGAGTCGTCACTGTCTAAGTCACCAGGGAAGCCCGTTTTAAGGTTAATGAATCTTTATTATAAACTCAGACTTGGTACTGGAACAGGTATTTAAATTTTAAAAAAGTTTTACATATTCCCCAAATGCCTTAAGAGCTGTTCTTTTTTTCTTAAAAAAACCTAAAAGATAGATAGGAAACATATCATTATACCCACTTGAGATAAAGACATTGAGGCAGTGAATGTTTAATTGGTTTGTCTCCAGGAACACAGATACACCCTCTGAGAGTCTTATTTGAAACACAGTACCCAGCCAAGCTGGCTCAGAGGACTGTAATCTCACCCCTCTTCACTTTTCACTACTAGCTGGATTTACACACTGGACCTTTTATATATAATTCTATTTGAATATAAGGCTAAATATATTTTTATTTATTTTTTTAAATTTTTATTTATTCAATATATTGCATTTTATTAAAAAATAGAGAAATTGATTAGAATTGTTCTTAAGTATATAAGGGAAAATATATTAATAAAAATACTATACAAATTATGGGTTCTTGCACTAATAAGTATGTTATTACATTTCATGGAATCAGGCACTTATCTATGATTTCAGTTCTATGACGCTTTTAGTAATAACTCTTATGCTTTTCTTATGTAAAGCAGATAGAATAAAGTGGAACTATGAGACAAAATGATAGAAATACAGGTTTTTATATTTGTCCATGTATTTACCTTTACTGGAGTTTATTGTATTTTTGTAAGGATTTGAGCTACTGTGCTGTGTTTTTTTGTTCCAACTTAAAGGACTCCCTTTAACATTTCTTGTAAGGGCATCTTGTTGGTAATGGATATCTTAAAATTTTGCTTATCTCAGATTGCCTTAATTTCTCTCAAATTATTTTTTTTTTGAGCTTCCATTTTGCTTTATTTTACTTTACAGTACTCTATTGGTTTTGGCATACATTGATTTTTTAAAAATCATTAGTAGAGAAGAAAGAGAAATTACCTGGGATTTTGAGTACATTTCTTTTGCAAGTGAAAAACACAAATAGGACCCAAACTAACTCCTTAACAGGTGGAAGGTACTGCTCTTGGAACTACAATGTCAAGGGATAGCCCTAGCTTTTGGCCTCCTTGGATCCCAGGGCTTTACTCAGCAGAGATCTCCCTGCACAGCTTTCATCGCCATACTTCTCTATATTCGTCCCATCCTTGGCCAGAATCTTTCAGAAAGTGTCCAAGATAGCTAGCAGTCGTGAAGTCTTCACCCACAGCAGGAAAGAGCCTCTTTCCCAATGGCGTTAACCAGAGTCCTGTGGCTGCCTCTCATTGCTTTCAATAGGGCCATGTGTTCTCCTGGATGAATCACCATGGAGGAATACATATAGGTTTTACCCATGTGGCTTTTCCCCCCAAATACAAATTGCATCATATTATACATTTGATATGAACTTGGATTTTTCTTCCTACCTAACAACATATTTTAGGTTTTTTTTTTCTTTAGCTGTCAATACATGGAGATCAGTGTTTTCAACTGTTATATGACATTACACTGAAAAAATATAATATTGATTATTTAATAATTTTACCAATAATGAACATGTAAATAATTTCAGTTACCTTTGTTATAGGAAATGATACATTAACAGCATTTTACATAGCCCTTGGGCTGCATATGAGATTATTTCTCTAGGATAGACACCAGGAGATAGATATGATGGATTAAAAGCTATAAAATTTACAACTTTGATGAGTACCACTTGCTGCTGAAAAATTTTACCAATTTCATGTTTTCAGGTTTTTGTCACTGCTTCTGCTAGTAGCAAATCCTTACAGAATACTCACTCTTGACCAGGTACTATGCTAAGTACTCTCATTTAATCCTTCAGTTCAGTTCAGTCGCTCAGTCGTGTCTGACTCTTTGCAACCCCATGAATTGAAGCACGCCAGGCCTCCCTGTCCATCACCAACTCCCAGAGTTCACTGAGACTCACGTCCATCGAGTCGGTGATGTCATCCAGCCATCTCATCCTTGGTCGTCCCCTTCTCCTCCTGCCCCCAATCCCTCCCAGCATCAGAGTCTTTTCCAATGAGTCAACTCTTCCCATGAGGTGGCCAAAGTACTGGAGTTTCAGCGTTAGCATCATTCCTTCAAATGAACACTTAGAACTGATCTCCTTTAGGATGGAGACTGGTTGGATCTCCTTTCAGTCCAAGGGACTCTCAAGAGCCTTCTCCAACACCACAGTTCAAAAGCATCAATTCTTCAGTGCTCAGGATTCTTCACAGTCTAACTCTCACATCCATACATGACCACTGGAAAAACCATAGTCTTGACTAGACGGACCTTTGTTGGCAAAGTAATGTCTCTGCTATTCAATATGCTATCTAGGTTGGTGATAACTTTCCTTCCAAGGAGTAAGCATCTTGTAATTTCATGGCTGCAGTCACCATCTGCAGTGATTTAATCCTTACTACAGCCCTAATGAGACAGGTGGCCTAGATGGTAAAGAATCTGCCTACAATGCAGGGGGCCTAGGTTCAATCCCTGGGTCAGGAAGATACCCTGAAGAAGGAAAGGACAACCCACTCCAGTATTCTTGCCTGGAAAATCCCATGACCAGAGGAG
>SJYX01002528.1:92711-123807 GCA_006410675.1 Oreotragus oreotragus
TTCTTCTGTGTATTCTTGCCACCTCTTCTTAATATCTTCTGCTTCTGTTAGGTCCATACCATTTCTATCCTTTATCGAGCCCATCTTTGCATGAAATGTTCCCTTGATATCTCCAATTCTCTTGAAGAGATCTCTAGTCTTTCCCATTCTGTTGTTTTCCTCTATCTCTTTGCATTGATTGCTGAAGAAGGCTTTCTTATCTCTTCTTGCTATTCTCTGGAACTCTGCATTCAGATGCTTATATCTTTTCTTTTCTCCTTTGCTTTTCGCCTCTCTTCTTTTCAGTGCTATTTGTAAGGCTTCTCCAGACAGCCAATTTGCTTTTTTGCATTTCTTTTCCATGAGGATGGTCTTGATCCCTTTTTACAGAAGAGTATATTGAGGCTTGGGTTTCCCAGTTGGCGTTAGTGGTAAAGAACCTGCCTGCCAGTGCAGATGTAAGAGATGTGGGTTCAATCCCTGGGTTGGGAAGATTCCCTGGAGATGGAAATTGTAACCCACTCCAGGATTCTTGCCTAGAGAATCCCATGGAGAGAAGAGCCTGGTGGGCTATAGTCCATAGAGTAACAAAGAGTCAGACATGACTTGAAGCTACTTAGCACAGGACAGCACATATTGAGGCTTAGAGAATTCTAGTGACTGGCCTAAATTTAGAAAGATGTTTGTCTTGTCTTGATGAACTAAAGATAAACTTTATATTCTAAAGTTAGAGAGCATATTACTTGGACTATCCTGAGTACTCAGAGAAAACATTTATCCCTGAGTCTTGGGCCAAATACATTAAGTAGAGAATCTACAAACTTTCCACCCTTGTGTTCAGTATATGTGATTTGGATTCCATATAATGTTCCTGCAGTTATTATCTGGCATAATTAAATGTGAAATGAAATAAAGTCAATAAAACAAAATCTCTGCTGACTTTCTCACTGATCTAAACATTAGCCACCCAGAGAAAATTAAGATTGCAAGAAAAAAACTAGAAAACAAAATATGCCATTAGTTAGAGCTGCTGCTGCTAAGTCACTTCAGTCATGTCCGACTCTGTGTGACCCCATAGACGGCAGCCCACCAGGCTCCCCCATCCCTGGGATTCTCCAGGCAAGAATACTGGAGTGGGTTGCCATTTCCTTCTCCAATGCATGAAAGAGAAAAATGAAAGTGAAGTCGCTCAGTCTGTCCGACTGTTAGCGACCCCATGGACTGCAGCCCACCAGGCTCCTCCGTCCATTGGATTTTCCAGGCAAGAGTACTGGGGTGGGGTGCCATTGCCTTCCCCGATTAGTTAGAGAAGTATACACATTTCCTAGAGTGGGATACGTTTCTCTGTGGAACCACTGGGTTTTGTGTAACATGGTTACTCTACTGATGACAGTAGCTTAGAATCCTTGCAAGGTGCGTTATCACTATTGTGGGCTATCTGGACTCAGTTGGTACTAAGAAGCCTTACTTTACTTAATCCTGTGAGGAAATGTGTTTGTTTAACCTTCAGTCATAGTGTTCAGAATGCTTAGTTCTATTTAATGAAGATTGCAGTAGTGGAGATTGTCTGGTCTCTTTAAAATATAGATCAGCTGCTGAGCTCTTAGGAGGTGGTTAATTGGTAACTGCTGAGTGGAAAAGGTGCCCACATGCCTCCCAACTGAACCCAGAGGAGAGTTGGAGAGAAAAAGAAGTCCACCTCCAGTGATTCTGGAAAGAATGAGCTGAGCTCAGTTATTATGACAACTGGGAAATAATCAGACCAGATTATTCTGAGCACTAGGAAATAATCAACCAGATTATTAAATCAAGTGTCTTAAATTTAAGTCAAAATGTCTTCAGATACTTTTATTCACATTAGAGAGTTTTAAAATATTNTCATCTTTTCCCATCTCAACACTAAATATAAATACAGGTATCTAATATAGCACAGGGAACTCTACTCAATACTCTGTAATGGCCTATATGGGAATAGAATCTAAAAAAAGTGGATGTATGTATATGTATGACTGATTCACTTTGCTGTACACCTGAAACTAACACAGCATTGTAAAGAAACTACACACCAACAAAAATTAAGAAATAATAAATATATTTCCTTGACTAACAAACAAAACATTATTTAATAAGTAAATTTCTCAATTCATTAATACCCTTAGTAATTGTTCTTCTGTGTCAGGCTTTTCAATAAGCTTAAGTGGTTGCCTTCGGTAACAATCAGTCCACACTGGAGCAAAAACTGTGCAATCCCCATTTCTTTCTTCACTTTGCAGACCTGTTGCCTAGGAATCCATGGTGGCTCAGCTGGTGAAGAATCTGCCTGCAGTGTGGGAGACCTGGGTTCAGTCCCTGGGTTGGGAAGATGACACGGAGAAGGGGACGGCTACCCACGCCAGTATTCTGGCCTGGAGAATTCCATGGACTGTATAGTTCATGGGGTCACAAAGAATTGGACACGACTGAGTGACTTTCACTTCACTCTCAAAGGAACAGAGTGATTAGCATTGCTTAGGGTTTCAGAATAATTTTGCTCCAGATGCCGCTTATGGATATATCAGGGACTGGACGTTCGGAAGCATTTCAACTCCAGGAAACACCTGAAAATGCAAATAATCTGTAGTTGTGCTTGACTTAGAAGCTATGACAGGGTAGCTTGACTTACTAAGTAAGGCGCCTATGCTGGAAAACGCTCTGAGCATTTGTTATCTTTCGCATCCCATGTCGGCAGCCATTGTTTGCCTTTCCTGCCAAGAGCCAAGCCCTGAACCATAGCGCCCCCTAATGTTGAAAGCAACCCTTTCACTTTTAATAGTAATATTAATAAATGAAATGAGACAGGTAAATAAATGGATAGACCACTGTCAGTGAATTTAACTACGCAACTTGTAATGCTGAGTATTTGTGTAGATTGCAAGCTTTATGAATATTACTTTGAATGCCTATTTCATCTCCATTCCTCCTAGAGCTGTTTTGACCGTAATTCAGCCTCATGTATTCATTTCAAAATTACCAATAAAGTTTTTCTTCCTTTCCAAAGCATCAGCTTAGGCTGTGGAGTGGAAAAAACTAAATCCTGTGCTCTGAGTCTGTGCCATATTTTTTTCATAACTAAGCATTGAGAATATTCTTTATTTTCCTTTTGTATTTTTATTCTGAATTTCAGAGTTTTCATTTCAAAGAAGGTATTTTTCTCGAAGTCCCTCTTCTTCAGCTTCCCCATATTTTTAGAAAATATAGAGTACAGTTTAATATTAAGTGAAATGGAGTGTTAAATGCCTCTCAGCCTCTTTCTACCAGGCTATTTAAATAAAAGATATCTTGAGAGCCAATTTTCTTGGCATGTGGGGGAAATTCTTCTTAAATTCAGTTTTCAATCTGATAGTGTTCATGAAAGCAGAACATAAAGGTAAAATGTGTTCACAGTTTCCATCAGTTTTGTTATGCAAAATATTTTGTATAAAATTGGATTTTGCAAGGGTAGAAAAATTCCAGTAAATCATATCAAGCATTCTAAAAATGCGTACAGGACCATATCTGTTTACCCACTTTTCTAGGCAACTAGATGTGAGTTGGTAGAGGCTCACAGATCAGTGATTGAAGAGGAAATAAATAACAAAGAAGCTAAGGCAGGGGGCACCCGTGCTTGCATAACCTTGACGAAGCCTGCATACAACCTGATGGTGTTCATCAAAGTGTGACAGAAAAAAGAAACTATATGATTTTAAAAATCCTCCACATAAAATTTAAGATTCACTTTCTTTGCTCTGCATATTGATGTGTCTTTTTTTGTTTTAACACAGGGCCTCAGCAAGGATGCGGTGGTTATCTGACAGGTTCAGATCATACCTTTGCCTCCCCTGATTCTGATTCTAATGGGAGGTATGACAAGAATTTAAATTGTGTGTGGTTCATCACTGCCCCCGTGAACAAAGTCATCAAACTCACCTTCAATACATTTGCTCTGGAGGCAGCAACTACTTTGCGAAGATGCATTTATGATTATGTCAAGGTAAGGCTATTATGTTCCTTAACAAGAGTCTTCTAATCCAGACTTTTTCATGATGTATTCCAGTTTATACCACACATAAAGTCCTGAAAGTTGTGAGTACTATTAATTGTTTAAATGACCTGTTCTTCGATGATGTAAAGCAGCAGTCTCCAACCTTTTTGGCATCAGGGACGGGTTTCATGGAAGACAGTTTTTTCATGGATGAGGGCAGTGGAAGATGGTTTCAGGATGATTCAAGTGCATTATATTTATTATACTAAAGCGCCTGCCTGCAGTGTGGGAGACCTGGGTTCAATCCCTGGGTTGGAAAGATCCCCTGTAGAAGGAAATGGCAACCCACTCCAGTACTCTTGCCTGGAAAATCCCATGGACAGAGGAGCCTAGTAGGCTACAGTCCCTAGGGTTGCAAAGAGTTGGACACGACTGAGTGACTTCACTTTCTTTCTTATTTCTGTTTTGTGGCAATCTCAGGATATTCTGCCTTGACTTTTGGGGTTAGGGTTCATGCTTCTATGAGAATCTAACACTGCAGCCGATTTGATCAGAGGCGGAGCTCAGGTGGTGATGTGAGCTATGGGGAGCAGGTGTAAATAGAGATGAAGCTTCATTCACTTGCTCATTGCTCACGTCCTGCTATGTGGCCTGGTTCCTAACAGGCCATGGACCAGTACTGGTCCGTGGCCTAAGGGTTGGGGTCCTCTGGTGTAATGAATGATACTGCAACTGCCCTATGTTCACATCAAAATAATCTCTAACAGGAATGAGTCAAAAATTTTGTGTAGCTTCTAACATTAAGATTCACTATTCCTCCATGCCTTGTCAAGAGATAATTTATGGCACGATGGGTCATCTGGAAAGACATTATCAAAGGATCTTAGGCAAAATCTAAAATAAATGACAGTGTCTATATGCAAATCATCACTCCTTCCTTTATCTATTTTTAAAGTTTGGATATTTACTTATTTAATATATTACTTTTAGACGTGAAAAATATCTTACTTCTGAAGTCCCATTAGAAGTAAATCAAGAAACTTTTTAATATTTAAATGACTCTTTAATATTAAATCATTGTATTTATCAGGCTATATGCATTTAGATTAAAAGTGCTAGGCAGCATCAATCAATATACACCACTACACTCTTGGGGGTAAACAACAGGCACTATTTTTGTTCAGGAGGAGCTTAAAATTGATTGCACAGTTAAAGGATGATACATGCAAATCAACACCAGGTAGTTCAGGAGAGCTGATATTCAAGTGCACTGGGCATAGGCTTGAAGCCATGTGCAAGTTTAAAAGGGAGGATGGTTCATGATCATTTGGTGTGAACAAGAAAGAATGAAAAGAACCTTTATTCAAGTTGGGACAGAGGGCATTCTAGGTGAGGCAGATGTACAAAAAAGGCATTGAAGTTGAATGAGTGAAGAGGTTGACTTTATCAGGGCAGATTATTGTTAAAGCAGAGCAAAAAATAAGACTGCATAGGTGGAGAAATACCCAGATTATAAAGGATCTAGAACATCAAGCTAGTGCATTTAGATTATGTAGTTGGAAATAAGGAATGATTGCACGTTTTCTAATGAGTCATAAGATGAGAACAGTATTTAAGAAAGATGACTCAGCATTCTAGTTGGATGGTCTGGGGAGAGGCTGGAGTTAGGAGCCCAAGAAGAAATTGCCTTTAAGTGAGGAGGGTGCAGAGATGGTGCAGATGACAAGCTGGATGTGAGAGAAACTTAAGTTCAAAAATCATCTTAAATTTTGCAGAAATTGGTTTTAAAAGAAAAGGACGAAAAGCCATAGACAAAATAGATATTTGAGCACTTAATTATAAGAAAGAAAAGTCGCTTAGTCATGTCCAACTGTTTGCAACCCCATGGACTGTAGCCTACCAGGCTCCTCCATCCATGGGATTTTCCAGGTGGAGCAAGAGTACTGGAGTGGGTTGCCATTTCCTTCTCCAGGGGATCTTCCCGACCCAGGGATCGAATCCTGGTCTCCCACATTGTAGGCAGACGCTTCACTGTCTGAGCTACCAGGGCACTTAATTATAGACAGTCTTATATTTTCACTGTGAAAAGCGCCATGCCCAGAAGACCAAAAGAATGTCAGTACTCTTAGGAGGAGGCCGTGGTTTTGCAGGAATAAGTTTAATTTGGATGATGACAGGGCCGATAAGTGAAATTGCCCAGGGGCAGAGAATGCCAGAGCTCCAGCAAGGGGGCAGCGACACAAATAGAGAGAAGGCAGCAAAGAGAGTTTCTTAAGTCAGGAGAGATGCTTTCTTTGAGAGAGACAGCATGGCACTGAACAGCCAGTCTTCCGCTCAACTCCAGGAAAGGCCCAGAGTGAGACAGCTGGAAAGGACAGAAGAGTCAAGATGAGAAACAGACAAGTCACAGAAAAATGTACCAACCAGGAATAATGCAGTCATCACTGAAGTCAAGGGAGAAAAGTCTTCTACCAGGGATGGATGGTCAGTACTATTAAATTGTAAATTAGAGGCCAGGAAAGGTTAAGATAAAGAAAAACTCATTAGATTGGATGACAACCATTAAGTAAAGTATTGGGACAGAAGCCAGATCAGAAGGAATTCATGAAAGACTACAGACAACAAGAAATGTCAGTTCAGGGTGAATTCTTCTTGTCTGGAATGAGACCAGAGTGGCCCGAGCAGCAATGAGCTGATGTTCAAGGACGTTTGAGCGCTCATTTTACCAGAGGGTAAATGCATTTTCAGGGTGGGTAATATGGACTCAAACCCAACTTTGCCACCTGACAAATTTGCTAATGTCCCTGATTCTCATCAGTCCATCTATTGAAAAACGAACAAACAAAATCACACAATTGTACCTGTCTTGCAAGACTGTTTTGAGAATAAAATTAAGGTATGTTAGAGTATTTAGCACTGGCCTGTCATATAATTTGTAAATAAATTTATTTTTTTTTCCTCATTTTGGGTGACTCTACATGGCCATGAAGGCTGTAGAATCTCCTTTTCTTAAAATATTATGAGTAATTGATTTACATATACATTATTATGAATGTAAATATATGGGGGATGTTTAGAATGTGGTTGTGCCAGGAGGAGGCTGACTGGATTTATTCTCAAGATATGTTTCTATGTGTGATTTGATAATACAATTAAAAGAACTATTGGAAGCTCCCTGACAGTCCAGTGGTTAGGACTCTGCTCTCACTGCTGAGGGCCCAGGTTCAGTCTCTGGTTAGAGAACTAACTAAAATCCCACAGGCTGTATGGGTGGCAAAAAAAATTTTTTTGATTAAAAGAACTATTAATTTTATAGATGTTTTCAAGCTATTTAGGACAGACATAACAATACTGAAAACATGGGGTTATTCTCTGGCTTCAATATAAAATGCCCTTTCTTTTTTAAAAGAAATTCTGGTCAAGTCTACTTTTGTTTTTCTTTTTGGGAAAGCAGTTTCCCTCAATTGGCACCATTTCCAGCTTATGTGAATCTGGCAGATCACAGGACAGTTTTTGGAATGTGAGGCCTGGAGGTACCTTTATTAAAGAGATTCACTGTGATAAATAGGACACTGGGCTCATTTTAGACTGTTTCTTAGAGATTCTAATCAAATCACTTTTTAGAAAAGTTAATTTAATTCTGTAGGTAGATATTTAAGTGAAAACATGCCAAATCCATTATTCATTTGTAATTATATCATTATTGTTTTGAAAGGGTTGACTTGGAAAGTTATTAACATAATTGCAGTAGGGGACTTCCCGTCAGTCCAGTGGTTAGGAATTTGGGCTTTCACCACCGAGGGCCTGGGTCATGGAACTAAGATCCTGCAAGCCACCCAGTATGGCTAAGAAAAACAACTACAACAGTAGTAACAACAAAAAGATGACTGCAATAAGTAGAGAATTATGGCAACCCACTCCAGTATTCTTGCCTGGAGACTCCCAGGGACAGAGGAGCCTAGAGGGCTGCCGTCTGTGGGGTCGCACAGAGTCGGACACGACTGAAGCGACTTAGCAGCAGTAACAGCAGCAGCAGAGGCCCTGAAAGAATCATGTCAATATCTGCATATATCTCTCCCTGGAGGTCTCCCCAGGAGCCTATGGAGAGGCAGGTAAGGTGTTTTTTAATTCAGTCCACAGGTAAGAAAACCGAATCCCCTCAGGTCATTTACATTGTAATAGCAGAATCAGCGGAGAAGGCAATGGCACCCCACTCCAGTACTCTTGCCTGGAAAATCCTATGGATGGAGGAGCCTGGTAGGCTGCAGTCCATGGGGTCGCTAAGAGTCTGACACACCTGAGCGACTTCACTTTCACTTTTCACTTTCATGCATTGGAGGAGGAAATGGCAACCCACTCCAGTGTTCTTGCCTGGAGAATCCCAGGGACGGGGGAGCCCGGTGGGCTGCCGTCTATGGGGTCGCACAGAGTCGGACACGAGTGAAGCGACTTAGCAGCAGCAGCAGCATGTATTTCACTGAGTGGTTGCTGTTGAAATTGACATCACGTCCATTCCCTGAAGAGTCACATGGCATGATTAGGTGCTGGGCATTGTGCCTGGCACTTGAGGTGTGAGAATCAAAGATAAGCTTCAATCATGGAGCTGTAAGTGGATGAGACTGATAGCATGGCAAAGCCAATAAATGTGATCAACACAGAAAAATAGAGCAAAGCAACCAAAGTACGAGTGCTGTCACTCCAGGGTTCAGAAAGACATTCTAGATGGGATGGCTGAGCTGAATTTCAGAGAAACAGCACAGAAGCAGGCTTCCAGTGGGTGACTGGTTATCGCAGAGCAGTGGGTGAAGGGGGAAGCAAGCTGCATGGTGTGTGCCCCGCTTCTGAACACCAGCCTAGTCATCAGTTAAGTCATTCCTTTGTGGAGAGCAGTGAGTGAAACAGCAAGAGGACTCAGTTTTGTGACCATAACTGACATTCCTGTGCTGGGAAACATGGAACTGGAAAAGGAGGGGCTTCTTCCTACCCCTGCCCAGCTTCTTCTCAATGCAGTCAGTGCCCCTTGGAATAACCAGCATTGTCTAATGATCCTTTGACCCTCCGAAGTGAAAGCTCCTCTGTGCCATAGCCTAGCCATATATATTATTTCAATTTACAATTATGCTAAAAGCTTTGAAAAGGAGAAATGAAAGGAAAACCCATAAAACAGTGTGTGTATCAAATGCTCTGACATGACTATGTTAAGTCTCTTGATTAAGTACTAAAATCCTTCCTATCATGGAATCATGACAAATGCATGCATAGAAATCTGGACTGGTATGAGTACATAGGCTCTATTTGCAACTTAAAAGATAATGGCAGCACCCACCCACAGTATGAATTTCCAAAATTCAAATCAAATAGTTCCAGATAAAACGAACTACAGTCTTCCCTCAACTTGTAAATCATTGCCTTCTTGGAAATTTGTTTCTTACTGAAGCAGTGCAAAATATTTTTGTGTTTATATACACAAATGGGCTTAGGTTCTGGGACCAAATGATTTTATTTATTTATTTATTTTACCAAATGATTTTAAACAGTTTTCTTACACACGTGTCTGGCAGGACATTCACAGGTATGTGGGATATATAAATCTTCACACTGCACACCTGTCCTGTGAATTTTGTTGGAATTCTGCAGTGTGGCTTCTAAACATTAAGTGCCAGTTTCAGCCTCAGACTACTATGATGAGCCCAAAACACCACACTTTTGCAAAACACTCCCTAGATGATACCGTTCTCATGGAAAACCTTTGTCTTAACCCACTGGGCTCAACCATCAGTCTGTGATCAGCCATGGGAGGAGGGAGGCTGTCCAGTTTTGGGGAGAAGGTCAGTAATTACGGAGGCATCAGGTCCTTATCCTTGTAAGATAGCACCTACTATCCATTCATTCATTCAATGAATGTTAATTTGAGTACTTACTATATTCCCAACTCTGCCATAAGCACTGGAAAAGAGTCTGAGATTACCTAATAATCATATTAATAATATTGATTTTATATAATAATACTACTTTTGTTGTTATATTAAAAACTCCTGCATTTAGAGCTGATTCTCATCATTGCTCCTTTGCAAGCTCTTCTAAAGCTTGGACCAATCTCTAGAAGCAAGGCACACAGCACCAAGCTTGGCACATAGCACCAAGAATAAAAATGCTTGTTGATATGAACATGATTTTATACAGGCAGCGATGGTTATAATGAAAACCTAGAACCACTAGGACCAAGGTAACATTTTCCCCAAAAGATTCTATAAAGTATCCGAGTTCAATCCCAAACCTAAAAATTTACTCTCTACTCTCACTCTCATTCCAAATTATATCCAGGCCTGTTGTCCAGCAGACTCTGTCAGACGTTTCACAGTAAGATCAAAGAATTCATGAAGATACTCTGAGATGCTACACAGTCTTCCAATAAGACTATTAAAATTCTCCTGTTATCACATTCCCAGGAAAATGTTCAAAGATAAAGTCCTAAGGAAACTGATGTCTAAAATTACGAAAAAGAAAATGAAAGTGCTAATTGCTCGGTTGTGTGTCCAACTCTTTGCGACTCCATGAGTCCATGGTGTAGCCCGCCAGGCTCCTCTGTCCATGGGATTCTCCAGGCAAGAATACCGGAGTGGGTTGCCATCCCCTTCTCCCAGGGATCTTCTTGACCCAAGGATCACCAGGGAAAATTACGGAGTTAAATTTGAAAAGAATTAAAGCCCAATATCAAAACCTCTTGCCCTCATGCATTAAAAATTCATAGAAGTTAAAATCCCCAAATTTCCTTCCCTACTTTCTTTAGCAGCTCCAATGAGGGAGGATCTGGCAGTAGCTATCATCAGAAGTTATCTTCCACCAGATTATTTCTGCAGTTCCTTCGGGGTCTTAAATAGATTCTAACCTGCACCACTGTTAAAGAGGTTTAAAAGCTGAGAAAACACGGAATTCCTCTCAGCACTTCTCTCCATCCACAAGACTTAGAACTTAATTCAAGCTCCAGGTCTAGGCGGTTATGGCAGGGACACGTGCTCCCAGAATGCAGCAGGCAGCTGCTGGTGATGGTGCGGGGCCTCAGGGTGCTCCTCAGGGTGCCATTGCTGACCTCCTCCGAGGAAGAGTCCCCGCCTGCAGCTCTGCACAGTGCACTTCCTGCAAGCCTCTACAGAGCCGCCCTGCCAAGTTCACGGTGGAGATGTGGCGTCGTCAGGGAAAAAACCCTGGCCTGGCCTACACAGGAGTCCAGAAGCCTCTATCATCTGTCCTATTTCAGCTCCATTAGGAAAAATCTTACTGTGGCAGTGAGTGAAGTAATACGAACACCAGCTCAAGGTTGGGCATGGTTATACAGTAAGTCCTCTACATACAAACCTTCAAACTGTGAGCTTTCAAGATGAGACTGTGTTGTGCCAGCCCCTGTATGCGAGCTGTTATACTATATAAACCTCATATAGTACCAAACTATATAGTTGATTGTGTTAATTGGGTACCTAGGCGAACTTTGTTGGACTTAACGAACAAATTGGATTTAACAGACGCACTCTTGGAATGGAACTCGTTTGTACATTGGGGACTTACTGTAATTTCTTTCCATCACCTAGCCCACTTATCTATTTAAAACCCAAATCAGATCTTACAACTCCTGTAGGAGATACAAGGCCCTTCACATGAAGCATATGAAGGATCGGCCTTGTCCCAGTGAACTCCCCGGCCCCACGTCTGTTCTCTCACCTAATCTCCAGGCCGGTGGGTCACAGGGCAGGGAGGTGTTGAAACAGGTCAGGCTTTCTGTCCTTCTGTGGCCTTCCACACCTGGATGCATCTGCCTGGGGTGCCCTTCCTGTTGTCTCGGTCTGGAAGGCCTCTACTCACAGTTCAGGGGGATTCTGTGTGGGGTCTATCCTGACTCAATCATATGAGTTCCCCTCATGCACTGAACTCTTCTCCTATAGCACTCATATTTCTCTATTTTATGTATAATTCACACACACACATATTTATGAACCTCTTCTCATTAATCTCTGAGTCAAATTAATGTCTTAAAGATATGGGAAGTGCTTATGCATCCTTGTATAGACAGGACCTCGCTTGAAGGCCTGACACACAGCACCAAGAATGAAAACGCTTGTTGATATGAACATGATTTTATCCAGGCAATGATGGTTATAATAAAAACCTAACTTGTTTACCAGAAAAAGTACACTGCCTAAAACTTGGCAAATCTGCTCTTCTGTAAAATGAGGGGATTAAATAACTCAGCCCCTTAGTCTCTTTTGGGTTTAAAATCTTACTAAAATTTTATTAAAATCATGTTCAAGGAGAGACACAGTGCCATCTAGTGGGAAAGTTATTTTTGTGTTCATTTTGACAAGACTGTTTTTAACCATTTGATGTATTCCCAGCGTCTTAAAATAATGTCAGGGATCATGGCGATGCTGAGGCTTAATAACACACCATGGTTCTGTTATCAGTTCCGTCTTTGGATCCACACAGATATTTGTTTAAGCAGTGCAATAGGGATTGCTCAGATGGAGAACACTTTGTCTTCTAGTGATGTGTTTAAGAAAATACAAGCACTCACTATTTCAACATTTGCTGAAGGGCATTTGCTGAAAGCTCCTTTGCCTGGGGGTTGTTCTGGGTGCCAGTGACATACAGGGAATAGTCAGAGGTCCCCTCACCCACCCATGGGTTTATATGCTTTATGGGGGAGAGACCAGAAGAAGTAAATAAGCAATAAAAAGGTAGGTCTTGGTTATAGTTAGAAAAGAGAACAGGAAGATCCTGGGGGAGTGCCCACTAGGTAGGGTTGGGCTCTGAGGAGGTGGCATCTGAGCGGAGACCCTATGATGAGGAGTGGGCCATCCAAGGGCTGAGGAGAGAGCTCCTGGCAGGAGGAGCAGCTCAGAGAGACTTGCCAGGGGATGGAGGAGTTACAGGGAGACCTGGGTTTGATTTCTGGGTTGGGAAGGTCCCTGGAGAAGGGCATGGCAACCCACTCCAATATTCTTGCCTGGAGAATCCCCGTGGACAGAGGAGCCTGGGGGCTACAGTCCTCCATAGGGTCACAAGGAGTTGGACACGACTGAATGACTAAGCACAGCACACCTCAGAGCAGCGGGCAAGTGTGAAGAGCAGCCCAGGCCAGACAAGAGGGGGCTTGCAGACCATGCTAAAGAGGGTGGATTTAAGTGAAGCTGCAATGAGATCCCCGGGGACATTGCAGGCCAAGCAGGACCTTCGCCTGTTCTAAGCTTACAGATGTTCAGGCAGCTCGGGGGAGAATGCTCTGTGGAGCCAGGGCTATGAGAAATGTTATAACAGTATAGGTGAAGGACCACTGTGGGAGGCCTGGAGATGGAGCCCTTGGGACAGGGTGAAGGTGGAGCAGAATCGATGGGGCTTCAGAAGGAGGCAGAGCAGTCGAGGATGGCTGAGGTGCTAGGCTTCAGCCATTAACTGACACAAAGATGACTTGGGGGGTTCCCTGTGGTCCAGTGGTTAGGACCTCACCTTCCAGGGCAGGGGTGCAGGTTAGATCCCTGCTGGGGAGACTAAGACCTCACATGCGGAGGGGAGTCATCAGGGATGTCTACTGAGTCAGTGATGCTTGAGTCAAGACCTAAAGGAACAGAGGGGAATGAAGCCATGTGAATAAACGGAGAACATTCCAGGCAAAAGAAGCAGCAGATACGATTGCGAGGATGCCGGAGCGCCTGTTTCACTCCAGCAGCAGAGCAAACAAAGTGGCGGCCAGTAAGAGTTCAGCTGGGACAGCCCAGATTAGGAGTGGGAGCAGGTTCTGTCAGGCCTCGGAGCCCTAGTCACGGCTTTGAATGGGTGGGGAGGGCTTAGGAGAGTTCTTAGCAGAACAGCAGCCTGGTCTGACTAACACTTAAACTGTATCCTCTGGCTGGTGTGTTGAAAACAGACTGTAGAGGGTCAAGAGCAGGACCAGGGGCATCCGTGGGAAGATGTGATGAGAATAAGGCAAGAGGTCGCAATGGCTTGGACCTGCGCCGTTAGTGGGGACAGAGGTGAAGGTGGTGATGGATTTGTGGCTCTAATGACACATTATTTTTTAAATAAAATATGACTTTCCCAGTGAGAGAAAAATTGTAGGCCATTATACTAGATTTTTACTGAAAATCATTATAGCATAATTGATTCGATAACAATTCAGTTCCTAAATTAAAACCAGCATTAAGAACATTAGTGTAAGATTCTTAACCATGACCTCTTGTAACTTCATGTGCATTTTAGTGTAAAATATGCAACTTCTTTGTGACTAATGGATAACTAATGAGCTGTTTTTCTTTTCAGTTATATGATGGGGACAGTGAAAATGCCAACTTGGCTGGTACATTCTGTGGTTCCACCGTACCTGCCCCCTTTATCTCTTCTGGAAACTTCCTTACAGTTCAATTTGTCAGTGATTTGACTTTAGAAAGAGAAGGATTTAATGCTACATATACCATCATGGACAGTGAGTAAACTGAGACATTTTTACATGTTATGAAACATGTGTGTATTTATGCATTCAAAATAATGACATGATTATATCTATACTCAATGTTAATTACTAACCTCAATGTTAATTAGTAAACTCAATGTTAATTACTATCTAAGCTCAATGTCAGTTACTAAACACCCTATTAATTACTTTGTGTTTAATCCACGGTACAAATTTGGTACAATTCTTAGTCAAGAATGTATAATGTAAATCCTTCCTAGAATGATATAAATACAGCTCCTTTGGGTTGGAAGAACAAGGAAAATAGAATTTTAAATATTATATGTGTGATGAGTTACAAGTAAAATGTCTTCTAAGTTGTTTCTTATTTGCCATCTCAGTGCCTTGTGGCGGAACATTTAATGCAACTCGTACCCCACAAAGTTTTTCGTCACCCAATTCATCAGACCCAGATGTCCCCCTTGCCACCTGTACTTGGGTCATTGAAGCTCCCCTACATCAGCAGGTCGAGATAACCGTGTGGGCATTTCAGCTGCATTCTCAAGACTGCAACCAGAACTACTTAGAGTTTCAGGACCCACTGGAGGTAACAATTGTATGAATGACAGAAACATCTATAACCTTTTCATCAGAATTTGCAAAACACTTGACGTAATGAGGGCATGACTGGATAAGTTCTCGAAGTTACTTCCAGCCTAATGTGCTTTTTAGCCTTTTATGACGCCCTCTATTTATAGGCATTAAGAAACCTGAACTTGGTCTGTAGGTCATGTGCCTACTTAACATCTGGGTGTCTTGGCAAAAGTGCCTGGCCCTGAAGTAGAGAACAGACCGTGGCCACGGAGAGGGACGGAGAGGACGGGGTGAACTGGGAGGGTGGCACTGGCAATCTCCACCACCATGTGTGAAATAGATGGCTAGTGGGAAGCTGCTGCACAGCACAGGGAGCCCAGCTCCGTGCTCCGTGATGACATGGAGGGGCGGGATGTGGGAGTGGGAGGCAGGCTCGGGAAGGCAGGGACATATGTATACTCATTGTCGACCTGGAGAAGGGCCTGGCAACCCACTGTAGTATTCTTGCCTGGAGAATTCCATGGACAGAGGAGCCTGTGGGCTACAGTCCATGGGGTCGCAAAGGGTCGGACACGACTGAGCTAGTAACATGCATGCACACATTGTTGTACGGCAGAAACCAACACATCATTGTAAAGCAATTATCGTCCAATTAAAAATAAACTAAAACAAAAAAGTGCCTGCTCTTGTGCCCCACCTGCAGAGACTGATTCCCCAATTAACCTGAATTTTTAAAAACCTTTCCATTTTGTATTGATTAACAAGGATGTGATCGTTTCAGGCCATTAACTGGAGTTTTTGATGTGCATCTCTGGCGTTCTGCGTGCAGTGCTCCAGGCAGACGCCCTTCTATAGTCAGGGGGATCTGTGTGTAGAACAAATTGGAGGGTTCTGTTAAGAAGCCATTTGGTACCAGTCTAGGGGACTATATTCATAGTTTAAAAAACAGAGAAAAGTTGTTTTGTTTTTTAAAAAATGGATCAGTCTGAATTCACTTTCACTTTTCTCTTTCATGCATTGGAGAGGGAAATGGCAACCCACTCCAGTATTCTTGCCTGGAGAATCCCAGGGATGGGGGAGCCTGGTGGGCTGCCAGCTATGGGTCACACAGAGTTGGGCAAGACTNTGGATCAGTCTGAATTCACTTTCACTTTTCTCTTTCATGCATTGGAGAGGGAAATGGCAACCCACTCCAGTATTCTTGCCTGGAGAATCCCAGGGATGGGGGAGCCTGGTGGGCTGCCAGCTATGGGTCACACAGAGTTGGGCATGACTGAAGTGACTTAGCAGCAGCAGCAAGATGTTGAAGAGACTGTTGACCATAAAAGTGTGATGGCCACAGAATACCTGAGGATTTGGGCATCAACATCATGTGACTAGGTGGCTGACATAAAGAGAGTGTAGGAATCCTGACCTGAGGGTGCTGCCTGCTGGAGGCACCTGGGAATACGTGGAATGTCTCGCTGCAGTTTGAGGAGCAACTCATACACTGCAAGGCTGCTGAGGGGTGGTGAGAGAGGGCCAGGAACAGTGTTGGCTAGTCGTAGGCCCTTCCGAACAGCGGAGACGCCCCAGGTGAACTGTAGTGAGCTCCAGCAGCCTGGCTGAGCTCTGACAATGGCATAGCCCTTAGAGAGGACTTGGGGCGAGGGGGATGGTCCTGTTTTCAGTAGGCAGAGGGCTGCCCTGTGGTTTCAGCAGAAACCTCTCCGCCTCTCACCCACCCCTCGGATGTGAGACATCTGTCAGTTCCATGGCCAAGGCAGCATCGTACTGTAGAGTGCTTTAAACTCTATAACTGGTCTCCATGGTTAAATACTTAAACTGTATTTTTATATGCAGTTTAATTTCTGCTGTGGCCTATTCTCTTTGGAAACTAAACCTACTGACCCTTGGCTTCCATTCCATTTCAGAGTAATGGAAACCCAGGAATTCGCTTCTGTGGTGGAAATGTGTCAGCTGTGCCCACGTTTTACTCCTCCACGAGCACCGCAGTCATCGTTTTCAAATCAGAAGCTTTCAATGTAAACTCTAGAGTGGGTTTTACCTATCAGATTGCAGGTGAGCTTGGGGATTTAATCTTTTATTCAGAAAAACTGCCATTATTACAATTACTGCTAGAGTTGACGCCTGGGAATAAATTAAGGTTTGTACATCTAGTTCTGCTTTATTGTCTATGCCAAAGCCTTTGACTGTGTGGATCACAATAAACTGTGGAAAATTCTGAAAGAGATGGGAATACCAGACCACCTAACCTGCCTCTTGAGAAATCTGTATGCAGGTCAGGAAGCAACAGTTAGAACTGCACATGGAACAACAGACTGGTTCCAAATAGGAAAAGGAGTACGTCAAGGCTGTATATTGTCTNTTGACTATGCCAAAGCCTTTGACTGTGTGGATCACAATAAACTGTGGAAAATTCTGAAAGAGATGGGAATACCAGACCACCTAACCTGCCTCTTGAGAAATCTGTATGCAGGTCAGGAAGCAACAGTTAGAACTGCACATGGAACAACAGACTGGTTCCAAATAGGAAAAGGAGTACGTCAAGGCTGTATATTGTCTCCCAGCTTATTTAACTTATATGCAGAGTACATCATGAGAAACGCTGGACTGGAAGAAACACAAGCTGGGATCAAGATTGCCGGGAGAAATATCAATAACCTCAGATATGCTGATGACACCACCCTTATGGCAGAAAGTGAGGAGGAGCTAAAAAGCCTCTTGATGAAAGTGAAGGAGGAGAGTGAAAAAGTTGGCTTAAAGCTCAACATTCAGAAAACGAAGATCATGGCATCCGGTCCCATCACTTCATGGGAAATAGATGGGGAAACAGTGGAAACAGTGTCAGACTTTATTTTTTTGGGCTCCAAAATCACTGCAGATGGTGATTGCAGCCATGAAATTAAAAGACGCTTTCTCCTTGGAAGAAAAGTTATGACCAACCTGGATAGTATATTCAAAAGCAGAGACATTACTTTGCCGACTAAGGTCCGCCTAGTCAAGGCTGTGGTTTTTCCTGTGGTCTTAGTTTCTTAGAACATCTCAAAGGTATGCATCAGATTGTTATGCATATTACTTGAGGAGGAACTAGAGCTCTGTTTTACCACTGAACTATTTAAGCTATCATAACTTTTTCCTTTCTTCACTGTTTTTCCTTTGTTTCTGCATTCCCTCACTTCCCTAATTGCTACCTGCTTGAATCTGCTCTTAGGAACTCAGGGAATGTGCCTAGGAGGCTAAAACCTTTTTCTACAATAAAATAAATGGGAAGGGCGGTGGGGAGGGGGACAGGTGGAAGACTGCAACTTTAGTACCCAGGAGGGCCTCATACCTCCTGCTCAGTTTTAACCCTCCCCTTTAAGATTTGATACTCCTCAATCTTGAGGGTAATAGGGATGGTACTAGAAAGGGAATATGGTTTTGGATAGGGAGGTTAATCATAAACTCAGAAAAGGAACTTGGTTAGGGGGACTTCGTTTTATTATTATTAAATATTTTTTATGAATCATCTCCCAATAGCCCTGTAAGCTCTAAGTATCTGCTTTTTTTTTTTTTTTTTGACAAACCTCCTCAGACTCCAGGACTTTGGCTTTTAATCATTATATTACACTGCAGTTACAGATCTCTGTGGTATGCTTCATATGTCTAGTGCAAAAAAAAAAAAAAAAATCAGGTAGGAAGTATGTGAAGTGAAACTAGTTTGAAACTCAAGGCTATTCCTTGAGGCCAAACCACAACTTGGGTATTGGGAAGCAGATGTGAAATTGAAGCCAAACTAATGTCTCCGTTTCAGCCTTAGACAAAGTAATGTAGGAACACCTGAGATCCAGAACCATTGCAGTGATGGGTCACTCTGCCTGTTGCCTGGACAAAAATCCACATGCCAGATCATGTCATTCTCAAGCACTCGCTTCTGATGTTAAAAATTTCCACACAAGAGGGTGAAAGTATAATCATCTTTTATGACTTGTTTTACCTTTTAGGGATGAGGATCTTATGATCTGACACTGATTATAAAGATTATAAAGGCAGTGAAATTTCAAAGTTTGAACAAATTCACGTTCTCAGTCCAGTGTCTTCTAACTCGATATGCTCCAGGCGAAGTAAATGAACTGGTTCACTGTGAGACACTGAAGGAGCCTGGCAGGAGAGAACCCTTTGTTCAGGCAGTGACTTTTAGTGTTTAGGGAAGGCAACAATAAGCAAAAGTTGTGTAGGGAGAGGAGGGCACATTCTCTCAGGTTCTCTGTAGTATTCTACTGTGCTGTCTAAAAAATCTCTAATACCTCCTTGGGTGAGGCTTTGAGGAGGTGGGTACCTCTCAGGCTCTCCAGGGAGCTAGAATCCTAGGTTGTGGAGAGATGCAGGGTAAATCCTCTAGCTACCAAGAATGAACAGGAGTCCAGGAAGCATGTAAGAGAGCCATCAGCAGGTGGTTTGCAGGGCGGAAGCAAAGACACAGCTTCTGCAGGAGAGAGAGAGCAACTTTTGAAGTTTGCATGGATTTCTGTTAAGAAGACCAGGATGTGCTTTTCTCTCTTTTATGGGGGAAGGCCTCTTCTTGGAACCTGCTCTTGGTTAGTTCGACCTCTTTATTTCCCCTCAGACTTTCCAATCAGCACATTCTTCCTGCAGAAGGCAGCATTTGAATCAAGACTGAAAGCAGTTTGAGAAATATGAACTGGCATGTTTTTCTCACTGTGGCTGATGCTCTGTGAAAGTGAGAGTGGAACAAACCCAAAGGGGACTTCATTTTTTCCATGGCCAAAAAGTGGAGAGACTGCTCAAGGGAGCTATTCATGGGGCACCCATCGGGATGACACAGTGATTAGGGCAGAAGTACACCTTTCTTTCCTCCTGAGGTTGTTCTGCTCAGCTGAGCACATAGGAATTGCACCTGTCATAGTAGGCAGCTCTTACAGTGTCTCCAGAATAATGGGGCTTCCTCCAGATGGTCCAGTTGACTTAGACATTTTTCTAGTGAGGCATGTGAACAATCATTGTGTTCTTGTCTCTGTTGGGAAGATAAGTGATTTGAAAGTGCTGATGTGAGAGAAGCTAAAATGATCTGCAGGATGTGCTTGATATAGTGGGGGAAAACAAACAAACCATGCAGAGCAGCTCTGCCAATAGATACTGCCATAGCCATAGCCATCAGGACTTTGAGCTCTGCCTTAGAAAAGAGATGCCAATGTATTCAAAGGTGTGAAAAGTGAAAGTGAAAGTCGCTCATTCTAGTCCAACTCTTTGCGACCCCATGGACTATACAGTCCATGGAATTCTCCAGGCCAGAATACTGGAGTGGGTAGCCTTTCCATTCTCCAGGAGATCTTCTCAACCCAAGGGTTGAATCTAGGTCCCTCACATTGCTGGTGGATTCTGTATCAGATAAGCCACAAGTGAGCCCTCCCCGAATGATCACAGCGCTAAAGCGAACTTTGTTATTCCTACCATTCCTACTCAACTTCCTTGAGCTGGGCTGATTTCCCAAGTTTTGGTTTTGGTGGCTGAGGGAGGCTCCTAATGGAAGGTGATGCCACAGTCTTTGACATCACAGAGTTGTAGATAAACACATCTGCAGGAGAGATGAGCTGAGTGATGAATGTTGCTCCCGATGCAGGATGTTTAACTGAATGGTGTTTTCTTTTCAAGAGTCATTCAGAGAAAGCTGGAAAAGAAAAAAAAAATCCTCTGCCTTGTGAGCAAGTAACTGGGTCTTAGATCAGTGGAGCATGATCAAGTGCAGCTTCATACTCTGTCCTATAGAACAGCTAATGTTTCTGGCTCAGTGGGTTTTCAAACTTACTTAGCTGAGAACCCATATTATAAATGAAACCTTTTGTGAAATCTCCTTCACTTCACCCTCCCTAAAAGGTTTAAACAACATTTCACCGAACTTCAGATTCCCATTTGCTTAGTAAACCTCTGAGTTCATACGAGGTTATTTTGATAAACACAAATTTGAAACAGGTGTGATGGGTGACTATTGCTCATATTAACCAACTGTATGATTGCTACTATAGTTGTTGATGTTACCTTATTTTTTTTCAGAAATAAGAATATACTGGTTCATATAGCTAAGTAGTTACGCATTGTAACAATTTTTCAACAACTGAAATCTCAGCCTCAAATTTTCTTACTGATCTTTGCAAATTGAATCACTCCCATCATTTAATAATTATTTGCATTCTTCAATAAGTAAAATCCCAATTTAAAAAAGTTGAAAAACACATTCCTCAGCAAGTTAAAAATATTTTGGTTAGAAAATATTTTTGGATATATTATGAGATAGTAATATTTTTCAGTCTTTTTTTACATGTGTATATTTTAGTACATTTCTCAGTGACTCAATTAATATCTCAAAATGTGAAATTTTATTTTGTTTTGTTTGCCAAGGGCAAACTGTAAATTTTCAGCAGCATTGTCCATGGTTGTAAACATTATGCCCTGCATTACCAGACTGTGCAGGCTCTGCTTACTAAAAACTTCACAATTCACAAGAATCTTGTTATAACTATATCCTATTTTAGAGAGAAACCAACAAAATGTAGTGATTTCTTGTCTCATTTGAAGTATACACACTTGCACCTTGCATTGATCAGAATTAATGAAGGGCTTCAGTGAAAAAATAGAAATTGTAACTCACTGCCCAAATAATTATAAATGCCTGATCTAGTCAACTGTGTACAATGCATTATCCACTGCAGTTCTGATAGAAGAGAGCATTTTAAAAGTGGTGCTAGTCCAGGAAAGATGCAAAGATTGCTTGAATCTATATGGGGAATAACTTTTTAAGGGCCATGATATTTTAGTTTCTCCTGTTTTTTTTTTTTAACACCAAAACATATGTGAGTACATTTTTGCCATACTGGATCATGTGTTAAAAAAATTAACAAACAAAAAAAACTGATCCATATTCTTAAGTGTTTCCGTTGTATAAATACAGAAAAATTTAACCAAATTAAAAAATCTGCCTGATGTCTCCTTGTATGATCACAGTTTACCAAAACAAGTAAAATGGAGAGAAAGCCATAATAACCCTTTTAATGTACAGTTGCATTCTCATGATCTCATATAACCCAGACTTCAAGCAAATTCATCCAGAATGTAGAATTCACTTTCTTAGCTCCATCCTTGCATTACATTATCAAATAATTTTTAAAACTGTACCATAACCTATATATCAAACTACTTATTGAGGTGTCAGTATCAGAACAGGCATTCATAAACGTTTTTCTATTGTGAGCGCATGTCACTTTCATGTGATGAAGCAATTTATACTGAACAAGGTTATGACAAAATATTCATCAACATATTTGAATTTTCTTAGTATACATTTTTTCAGTAATATTAATATGTTTAATGGATCCTGAAAGAATCTGGGTTACATATTTGTATTTTGTGTATCAGTGACCTTGTGTTTTGCCTGGAACACTATTTTGTAAAATTTTATTGCATAAATTACATTGACTTGGACTTAAATCACCTTAAAAAGTGAAAGGACTGATAAATGCTTATTGTGCTGTATTTTTATGAGTGACTTTATGGAAAATATTGGATACACTGCTATTTTAGGTATTATTGAAATTGCCATTGGCACCAGTTGAAGAATCATATGATGTCAGTATAGTATGAATTGCTATTTCATTTTGAAGCTGATCAATGTCATCACAGTCATCCTAATTTTTAAAAAATCTCTAAATGTAATGATACATTTCTAATGTAATTACTTAACCTGCAGTAAATAAAATGATATAAAAATTTAGATGACAGAAAAAATTGTATAATGATTACTATGGCAATACCTAAAACTTCTATAAGCACTGAAATTCTGTAATATGCTGTGTATTCATTTGTTCCTACACATTTATCAAACGGTCATGACACGGGCCTAAGCTTTGCATGGCCCTTAGCTGGATGTGGCTCAGTGTGCTGGAGAAGCACGTTTACTGCCAGCATACTCATACACAGAGGACAAACATTCATGCAGAATATTCCACTTATTTATTTTTGAGTTACCAACTACTCTAAAACATTATGACCTAAAGCCTCAACATTTCTTTATTTTCTTTTTTTTGGGGGGTCTGAAGTTAGGGCAGGGCTTGGCAGTGGCATTGCCACGCAGTGTCAGCTGGTGAGGCTCACCTAGGACTAACTGGAGGATGGATGTTCAAGGTACTCATTCATGTGACGACCGAATGGTTCTGGCTATTACCTGTGAGCTCATCCAGGACTGACAGCCAGATGTCTTCTTTCTCTGCCAGGGCCTCTCCATAGGGTTATTTGGGCTTCCTCATGGCATGGAAGCTGGGCTTCAAGAGAGACTGTTTAAAGAGACAGGAAATGGAAGCTGACCTGGTAAGGCCTTGTCTGGAATTTGGTACAGTATCACTTGTGTTATATTCTACTCTCAAAGCATTGAAAGAACCTGTGCAGATTCCCATAAAGAGGCAAGAGACCCTCTTTCTTCTTAGTGTGTGCATCTTAAGTTGCTTCTGTTGTGTCTGACTCTGCGACCCTATAGATTGTAGCCCACCAGGCTCCTTTGTTCTTCTTAGAAGTGGTGTTAGAGAATCTGTGACCGTCTTTAATCACCACATAGAGTTACCACCTTGATAGTCAATGACTCTTCTCAGGGAATTTCAACTAATTATACCAGGATTGCAATTAAAGTTGTAAACTGAGGTTAACACCGGAAAACAACTTAAACTAGAAAAAAAATGAACACTCTCTCTCTGGAGTGTTAATGTTTGCTATAGAACACATTTGAGAACATAATTTTTAAATTATAACTGTTAAAATTTATCAAAAGTAGTTTTAAAAGGAATGAGAATATTAGAAGAATCTAGGGTTCTGTGGAACATAATTTGAAACTTACTATTTTTATGTACTCTTCTTTCAAAACCCAATACTTTTTCTTTCCTTAAATACATGTTTTGAGTTTTCTACTTGTTCCCCTCCTGAGTTTCTTTAATTTCTTCATTGTACTTTACAGAGTGTTCTTGTTCTACCCGTTCTTTTTTTGTTTTGATTTAATATATCATATCATCATTTATTAATTTACTTAACACGTTTATTGATACCTCTGTGTGTGTGTATGTGTCCGAGTGTTAGCAGTCACTCAGTTGTGTCCAATTCTTTGTGACCGCACGTTGTAGCCCACCAGACTCCTCTGTTCATGGCATTCTCCAGGCAAGAATACTGGAGTGGGTTGCCATTCCCTTCTCCAGGGAATCCTCCTGATCCGGGGATCAAACCGGGGTCTCCTGCATTGCAGATGAATTCTTTACTATCTGAGCTCCTGCATTGCAGATGAATTCTTTACTGTCTGAGCTCCTGCATTGTAGATGAATTCTTTACTGTCTGAGCCACCAAGGAAGCCCCTATTGATACCTACTGCACGGTAATCACAGGGTCGGCTGGGAATCAGAGACACAAGGCCGTAAGTTGGAGTTTTTGATCTCTTTCCCCTCACTGTTCTATCACAGGTTCTAAAGCAGGACCTATATAAGATGTTCTCAGTTAGTATGTGTTGAATGAGGGAATGGGAGTTTCCCGTCTTCCATAAACTGAACATCTAATAGGAGAGACAAGTAAATCAGTTACTAAAACTTGCTGTGATGATGTGTTATAATAAATATATAAGGTGATATGGACATACGATAAGGAGCCTCAAGATTATACATCCCAGCCAAAAACAAATTATCACAAAATCAAGAATAGACAACTGATATAATTTTTAATCATAATAGTATATAAGTGAAGTATTTATTGACTCAAGTAATTCTAGATCTTCATTCAGATGGTTATCATTAGGCATCAAAAGATAGGTAAAAGGAGAACTATAGCTTCATTAATTTTAATGTCAGAACATATCTCAAAGTCTTATGCCTATTTTTGTTATTCATTATTATTTTTATGATCCGACCTTGTTAAAAAATTTCCCTATGATTACACTGAAATCATATTGTATATGATATGAAATCATATTGTGAAATATTCTTACCATAGAAACTATGTAAAGTGCAAAAAAGTACAAAAAGTGAAATTGCCTATAAACCTCCAAGATAACTATGTTAACATATATATATATATATACACACGTATACATTTATAGAGATATTTATATAGATATATCTATGTATTTCAGATAAATTCTATATCCTTTATGAAATGCTTTTCAAAAAACTATAATTTTACTATCTATATTATTCTGTTATTTAAAATTTCTGTAATTTACTCAACCTCTGTTTTTAAAGTTTATACATTATTCAGCTTCTTTTTCTATTACAAATAATGCTGTGATGAATTTTCTTATGCACATACCTTTGACCTTCTTTCAATTATTTGTTTTGAATTGTTCGCTGTATTTGGTCTTTTTGATAATNCTGGGAATCAGAGACACAAGGCCGTAAGTTGGAGTTTTTGATCTCTTTCCCCTCACTGTTCTATCACAGGTTCTAAAGCAGGACCTATATAAGATGTTCTCAGTTAGTATGTGTTGAATGAGGGAATGGGAGTTTCCCGTCTTCCATAAACTGAACATCTAATAGGAGAGACAAGTAAATCAGTTACTAAAACTTGCTGTGATGATGTGTTATAATAAATATATAAGGTGATATGGACATACGATAAGGAGCCTCAAGATTATACATCCCAGCCAAAAACAAATTATCACAAAATCAAGAATAGACAACTGATATAATTTTTAATCATAATAGTATATAAGTGAAGTATTTATTGACTCAAGTAATTCTAGATCTTCATTCAGATGGTTATCATTAGGCATCAAAAGATAGGTAAAAGGAGAACTATAGCTTCATTAATTTTAATGTCAGAACATATCTCAAAGTCTTATGCCTATTTTTGTTATTCATTATTATTTTTATGATCCGACCTTGTTAAAAAATTTCCCTATGATTACACTGAAATCATATTGTATATGATATGAAATCATATTGTGAAATATTCTTACCATAGAAACTATGTAAAGTGCAAAAAAGTACAAAAAGTGAAATTGCCTATAAACCTCCAAGATAACTATGTTAACATATATATATATACACCTGTATACATTTATAGAGATATTTATATAGATATATCTATGTATTTCAGATAAATTCTATATCCTTTATGAAATGCTTTTCAAAAAACTATAATTTTACTATCTATATTATTCTGTTATTTAAAATTTCTGTAATTTACTCAACCTCTGTTTTTAAAGTTTATACATTATTCAGCTTCTTTTTCTATTACAAATAATGCTGTGATGAATTTTCTTATGCACATACCTTTGACCTTCTTTCAATTATTTGTTTTGAATTGTTCGCTGTATTTGGTCTTTTTGATAATAGCCATGAATATTCTAGGACTCTTTGTGCAGACATATTCTTTTTCAGATATTTTCATTAAAGTATCTGTGTAGGTAACTGATTGGTCAGCAATTGAAGAAAGTTCCTTCAGGACCAGATGACTTCCTGTCTTGTTTTGTTAGGTTAGTTCTTTGGCTGTCTTTAGAAACTTACTTTTACATACATACATACATGTGTGTGCGTGTGCACGCACACACACACACATATAGGTGTGCATATGAGGATTTATCTTTTTCTAAGTATTTCTACTATGATGGAGGCAACGTGATCTACAGTTTTACAGATATTCAGCTCACAAGCCCAAGTATGGGCCTATAGAAGTCCAAGAGGGACTTCTCAGAGGACCAAACACTTGAACAAAGTCAAGAAGAATATCTGGGAATTAACCAAAGAAGGGATCTGAAGGTTTGTTACATAAAGAAGTCTGTTTAACAATCCAAACTTTCGTGTGGGAAATTAGAACACACAGTGACAATAGGATTCTCTGCTTTAAAAATGGATATGCCATGGATTGCTTTTTATTTGTTAATTTTGCGGGCAGGATGTTTAGGAAATTATTAACTTTTGCTTTTTGTACAGTGCTCTATAAAATGCACTTTTGATGGTATCACCAGATAAGTCTTTCAAAGGTACTTTTTTGAGTATATAAAGATGCTGGGAACTCTGTCTACTGTGTTTAGTTTGCTCTAAATCTTGCTCCTCATTTTCATTCTTCCCTGTATTGTCAGGATTCTTTGGCAGAGCATTCGGAATCTCGTGACTGAATTACGCCTGGTCGTTTAAAAAAAAAAAGGGGGGAGATGCCAGGAGCCAGTGTGAGGAATCCCACCTGTGACAAGGTCATGTGGCAGAGATCTGATGGGCAAGGTCGAGTCAGATCCCAGGTTTTCTCCCTGGCATTTCCTGACCATAGTATGAAGTCACTCTTTTGCGACCCCATGGGCTGTAGCCTACCAGGCTCCTCTGTCTATGGGATTTTCCAGGCAATAGTCCTGGAGTGGATTGCCATTTCCTTCTCCAGGGGATCTTCCCAACCCAGGGATCGAACCCGGGTCTCCCACATTGTAGACAGACGCTTTACCGTCTGAATCACCAGGGGAGTCATGTAACCCCCCAAAATAAGAATCTGCCTGCTTTTCCACTCTTCTGACATTCTCTGGAAAAAGTCAACACAGGGCTTTAGTCTTCTGCATTTGAAAGGGTGTTTCAATCCAAAAACCCCTCTGATGGCTTTCTAGCCTGCCTGCAGGACTCATGCAGCTGTGCATGTAATTGTTTGAGGCCTCCCGGCTGTGGGAGGCACAGGAAGCTTTAAAAATCCTAGGAATGTAGGGGCTTCCAGGGAGTCAAAATCATTAGAATAGGACTGATTAAAGGTTTCATTTGTTGAGCCAATACTTGCTGCCAAATTTTCATATCCTTTATTTTTAGATAGAGTTGGTATATAGAAAAACAGGTAGTAGACCTGGTATTAGCAACATTAGATCTTTGAGTTAAGTTCTTTCTTTGTTATAAACCACTGCACCTTTGTTCTACAGGAATGTAACTTTGTTTAGTACTTTGAGAATATGCAGAGTAAAGAAAAAGCACTTCTAGGGAAAATGAGTTTTCTGGATGATAGACAATTATCCAGGAAGAGAGCCATAAAAATGTTAACAGGCCTCTTGGCCAGAAGATAATGTAAACCACCCGAGACCTTTTTTATACAGGAGGGTATGCAAAAAGAAAGCCTTGTTTGTCTCAATGAGGGTCAGGACTGCTGCCCCTGCATAACTCTGCATATTCCATTATTTCTTTATGTACAACTTGGGGTATTTAAGCTGATTTTGAAAAATAAAGTTTTTCGAGTCTTACACCAATGCTGGGCTTCCCCGTGTCGTTCTTTTTCTCCCCTTTTTTGGCTGAATTCCCATCTGGGGCGTGGAGGCTCGCCATGTCTACTTACTTGTCCTGCTTCTAAGATCCGTAAGAGAGAGAGCCCAAGGCACGGCACTCTCCGATATTCAAATGGGTGCCGGTGGCCCAACATAGATGATGCAAGTTCCTTGTCTGGAACTTTATTGGTTTTCCAAGTAAACCAAGTTAATCAGCCTCTTTTCTCCACCTAAATTTCCTACTATACTATTTCTTCCTAATCTAATCTTATATCTCTAAATAAGTTTTTCCTCGTCAACGCCATCCCTGCTTCGAATTCCCTGGATCCACCAGGGCTGGACCCCGGCATAAAGACATTAAAGTTTATTCATATAGTAAAACACATTGTGGAGATTCTGGTGAAATACTTCTGTGTATATTTATAATGGACATTTACTGGAAAATAATACAGTAAAATAGATTAGAAAATAGAAGGCATAATTAAATCACATTTATCGACAAATATAATTGTATGTATTTAAGATGTAAAATGTGATGATTTGATATCCATATATGTTATAAAAAGATTGCCAAAGTCAAGATAATTAGCACATCCATTACCTCACAGAATTAACTCTGTGTGTAAGTGTGTGTGTACTGAGAATGCGTAAGATACGCTGTCAGTAACTTTAAGTATACAGAACCGAATTATTAATTATAGTCATGGATCACTTTTCATTGGTGAAATTCTCTAGTCACAGTATTTCCCTCCCTCTCCCTTCTCTTCTTCCGTCTCTCCTTTCCTTCTTCCTTGCTCCCAAACATTTAGAATTGTATTAATTATCTAATGAGAGGCAGAGTGATCAGGAGTCAGGACCTTCCCTGGAGCATGGTCTCCATGTCTTACAGCTGCTGTCCTCACAGGCCAGAGACTCTTTCCAGAATCACACAGACCCTGCAGATAATGTCATCACCATGAGGGTTGTGGTGCAAGAGTGTTGGCACATTTTTTATGCCTAGAATTTTAGATCTGAAGAGATACCAGAAAAACATCAGACCTATTATTCCTTCTCAGGAATTTATCTAAATGACTGATATCCTTGTTTTATGAGACAGCTAAAGCAGGAAGTGACTTCTCAGGATAGATGTAGATACAAATAGAAATGTAGAAATATATTTTATACCTAAATATATAAACGTACATGTTCTTATATTGTTGCTCTATTGGAAGAATGCAAAGTGAACATTTTTTTATGCAGATGAGTACTTTCTATAGGGGGCTTCCCTGGTGGCTCAGACAGTAAAGAATCTGCCTGCAATAGAGGAGACCTGGGTTTGATCCCTAGGTTGGGAAGATCCCCTGGAGACGAGAATGGGCACCCACTCTAGTATTCTTGTCTGGAGAATTCCATAGACAGAGGACCCTGGTGGGCTTTAGTCCATGGGTTGCAAAGAGACAGACAAAACTGAGGGACTGACACTTTGATCTATAGAATAACTTCTTGTTGTAAGAAGTGGGCCCGAGGGATACAGCCCTCAGCTGACTGTCATCAGAACACCAGTCCCCTCATGGGATCTCTGACTGAGATGTGGCAGCAAATAGCGGGATAAAGACACGGGACACCTTTGTACTTTTGTGTAAATGTACCCATGTTATTTCTTCTGGGATTTAAACTCAGAGCTAAGTTATGAAGTGACAATAATTTTATGGTTGAGCTCTCCATAGACACAGATGAGATTCTCTGCTGAATGCAGCCTGGATTTGCTAGACACGATTATCTTAGTTCATTTGTAGGCAAGTGCAACATACATCCAATTCATGTGAGATAGCATATTCAGGGAAGTTATGCTCTGTTTTCTTAAATTCTCCCAGGTTTTTGCAGCTGTAGAAATGAGGACTCATTAGCTACAGTTTCTGCTTCAGTATGTGCTGTGTGGGTTGGAAAAAGTTGCGCACAGCGAGACAGGGCATCTAACAGCCCCCAAAAGTAACTGTTTTCGAAGCTTCCTAAATTAGTCCTAGTGTAGGAGCTTTCCCAGGGCCTGGGTCTGATAGAATAATTAAAGGAGGATGAGAAGATTCACTCAGTCCATAATTATTTTTTAGTTTCCATATAGTCTGACCTTACAAATTCAGAATTGTTGAAAGAGATATTAGTTTGGCTTAATGAGAAGCATGAAAACTGTAACATTTTAAATTGAAACATGGCTTTATTACTTCAGGCGATATTCAAAACCACAAACTAATAGCTTAACACCTTTTGTGGTGATGCTCGTGGGCCTGCTTTAATGATGAGATAAAGATGATTTTTAATTCACTTGAGGCCATTCCTTTCCCTGATTCGGCACACAAAGCCAGAGGTGTCTGCCGTGTTCACTTACTATATAACACCTTTTTGTTTAATTTACATATTCTTGGATTTTTTTTTTCAAAATCATAAAAATGACACATCACCACTGTAAGAAGCCAAAGGAAACTTAATTCTGTGAGCGAAAAGAGTTAATAAATTTCTTCCCTTCCAACTCAAATCTCAGGTATAACCACTAATAACAGTTTGGCATGAGTCCTTATGGCACTAGGTTTAACTGCCTTGGACAGAACACCCAGGAGATGCTCAGGGAATAGTTAAACGAACTTGAAGCAGTCCCCTGCCTCTCAACAGCCTAAATTTATCACTAACAGTATCCCATTATTTTTCATTCCTGTTAACCCAACCTCAGCTTGGACGTCTATGGCTTCGTTTTTAACTGAATTCTCTCCTGGGCTTCCCACTGACAGATTTCTCCCCTTGTATGCTTCATATGACATTGGAATAATTGGTCTCAAGTGTGCCTGTACAGTCTTCCCTTGACCAA
>SJYX01002528.1:124009-158536 GCA_006410675.1 Oreotragus oreotragus
AGAAAAGAGGATTGAGTGTAGATGCCTCTCCCTCTGGCCCCAGTCTAGCCTGACCACATATCCCATACACTTGTCTACCTTACATCTTAAGTTCCAGACAAACTAGACTTTTGACATTTCGTGTCCATTCCTTGCCCCATCCTGCATTACAGCTTATGTTTATGCGGATCCTCAGCTTAGGATTCAATAAAATATTAATTTTAAGGAACTATTATGTTTAAGACAATTTAGAGGTTCATAAGATAGTATTACTATCTTTTAATATGAGAAATGTTGAGATAATTATACAAGAAGCTCTAATAAGATAGTCTTTCCCCCATCTCCCACTATTTGTTTCCATACCAGTAACATCTTCATGTAGTATTCTCTCAAAAGAATCATTGACATCTTTCTTTTCTCCCCTCTTTGAAATTGGCATTGGTCCTTCTCCACAATCCACATTCCCGTACTTCATATTTTGCCTCATGTTATAATTGTGTCTATATCTTATTTCACCCACTAGACTGTAAATTTCCTTGAGGACAGGGATTGTGCCATTCATTCATGGGTCCTTTGAAGCAAGCAAGTACTGAGAATAATGTGTTAAAATATGAGTTTATTAAGAAAAGAAAAACAGTTTATTAATTTGTATTGTTCAGTGTTGTCTGTGCCATCTAATTTAAATACTTACTTTGTGTAAGCCAGATGTTAGTGTGAGGCTTACTGAAACTCAAGTTTCAGGTAAAATTGTAGTTAAGGTTTCTGTTAGTTCTTAGGAATGTGGTGGTAGAGTATGTTCTTCGGACCACTTGGTATCCAGTTCATGGGTGTGCATCAGACACCATAAAATACAAATCATTGTCTGGTTGCTATAGTAACAGCTTTGGGGGGGAGGAATCACTTATTTCCAGTCTTTGTTAGTCTTGTAGTTTAATTGAAGATTTGGCAGGAAATGGGGAGAAACTGGTGACACAGGTGTGTCGGTTCCTACCATGACTCTTGTTGGATTTTTCTTTCTTTCCTCTCTACCGGTACTCTCCTCCTCACCTGCTCCTTTCCAGTTTGTTTCAGAAACTCCAAACTTTGTCTCCCATGGCTCAGCTGGCATCTGCTGAGACCTTTTCAAAAAAGCACCAAGGAAGAGAAAACAAATAGGAACAAAGAAAATAAAACACACAAAAGATAAAAACCCACGATCCAGGTCTGTTTCCAAAGACATTTCCTCCTAGGAGGAATTCTGGGGTCAGTCGTCAAGATAATTCAATTTTCCCTTTCTTGTTACACTTGAGAAATTCATCTTCATCATGTATAAATAAAATTCTGAGCTCAGCCCTTGGCTGAATTTGTAAGGCCTGAATTAAGGAGGTGTAGTCTTGAGGCTAGGAAATGGCAACCCACTCCAGCGTTCTTGCCTGGAGAATCCCAGGGACGGGGGAGCCTGGTGGGCTGCTGTCTATGGGGTCGCACAGAGTTGGACACAACTGAAGCGACTTAGCAGCAGCAGCAGCAGCAGCATTCTTGAGGCTACTGCCTGATCTGGAAACAAGAATGGCTCAGGAGTCCCTGAAGCTAAGTTATTGTTCGAAAGAGCTGAGCTTCTGCTGGTACAAATGGAAACAGTTTGTCTTAGAAGTCAACTCGAAGTGAAGAGATAGGCGAATAAATATGTCCTCTCAACTCTGAAATCCTGTTTCTGCTGTGTAATTTAAGGCCAGGGACTAAGCCCGTTTTCTTAAATGAAACAAATGGTGCTATAAATGGTAATAGGAACAATACATCTTCACTGTTTGATGTGACTCTGATGAGCTCCTGTTAATGAAACAGGACACAGCAGATGGAAAACGATCAGAGTTGAAGACGGAAGATAGGATTCCATATGAAAAACAGACTCGAGTGTCTGGAGAGATCATATCTCAGAGAAGAAAAATGATCTTTGTCTATTTGGGTGTGTTTGGCACTGTGTTTGGCAATGTGTATGTGTATGATGTGTTTGTGATGGGATGTCGGTGTTTATCTATGTATGTGTTAGGTAGTGGTGGTAAATGGGGTGCATGTGCATGTGTGTGTGTTTGGTAGTGTATATGTGTATGCTGGGATATGTGTATTTCATGTATGTTTAAGTGCATATTTAGTGGTCTGAGATGCTGGGCATTATGTGTGGGTTTCCATTAAGCCTGACTCCTGTAAATCTATATAAATCTTCACTCTGGCTCTTAGGTAGGTATTTAGGGACCTGCCTTCATTTGACCAACTGTAAAACTTTAGAAGTTTAGTTGCTAGTTCTTTCTTTTTTCCCTGGGTAATTAATTTTTTATTGTTTTAATGTTTTATTTTATGTTGAAGTATAGCCAGTTAATGATGTTGTGATAGTTTCAGGTGCACAGCTAGTTAGGTGCTATAAATGGTAATAGGAACAATACATCTTCACTGTTTGATGTGACTCTGATGAGCTCCTGTTAATGAAACAGGACACAGCAGATGGAAAACGATCAGAGTTGAAGACGGAAGATAGGATTCCATATGAAAAACAGACTCGAGTGTCTGGAGAGATCATATCTCAGAGAAGAAAAATGATCTTTGTCTATTTGGGTGTGTTTGGCACTGTGTTTGGCAATGTGTATGTGTATGATGTGTTTGTGATGGGATGTCGGTGTTTATCTATGTATGTGTTAGGTAGTGGTGGTAAATGGGGTGCATGTGCATGTGTGTGTGTTTGGTAGTGTATATGTGTATGCTGGGATATGTGTATTTCATGTATGTTTAAGTGCATATTTAGTGGTCTGAGATGCTGGGCATTATGTGTGGGTTTCCATTAAGCCTGACTCCTGTAAATCTATATAAATCTTCACTCTGGCTCTTAGGTAGGTATTTAGGGACCTGCCTTCATTTGACCAACTGTAAAACTTTAGAAGTTTAGTTGCTAGTTCTTTCTTTTTTCCCTGGGTAATTAATTTTTTATTGTTTTAATGTTTTATTTTATGTTGAAGTATAGCCAGTTAATGATGTTGTGATAGTTTCAGGTGCACAGCTAGTTATTTCTTAAGATTTTAATTTGAATTCTTCTTGGCTAACCTCAGATCTCAAGAATTATTCAGCACTAGAGTTCTATAGTCAGTGACAAATGGGAGAACTGAAAAAGAATACAGGGGGGATGCTATTTAATTGCTCATTTATTATCTTTACCATTTGATTCTACTCTAGAGGCTGTTAGCTTTACTAGCCACAGAAATCAATTTTTGCAAAGTCCAAAACTGTAGGAGCTCAATGTATCAGAGGGGTTATTTTTAGAAGCAATAAAACCGTTCCATTTGTTGTTTAAAATGAGGTAATGCTATGTGTGTGTGGAGCGGGACAGAGTTTGGAAATATTTAGTGCTAATGAATAATTCAATTTGATTTACTAGAGAAATGAAAGGGTATGGCATTCTGCCCTTCTCTTAATGTAAAAAAGATAATGGCTGTTTCGCTTTAACGGTGTATCGGAAAGTATCTAATATAGCTTATTTTAATTCCAGGTCAAGTCATCAGCCTTTAAAAGTAGTTTAAGACTGGCTGTCATATTAAAGAACACTTAAAAAGGAAAGGAAAGTGAGATGAAATTGTGCTCAATAGTTCCTTTACCTCACCCATACCCAGGCCTCCTTACAGCTTTCTTTTAGTTTTATCTCTGCTATATAGCTTTACAATTTTAAGTATAGTTGATTTACAGTATTGTGTAAGTTTCAGGTGCATAGTGCAGTTTCAGATTTAGTTACACACACACATTTGTTGTTGTTCAGTCACTAAGTTGTGTCTGACTGTTTGTGACCCCATTGACTGCAGCACGCCAGGCTTTCCTGTCGTCCACTGTCTCCTGGAGATTGCTCAGACTTATGTCCATTGAGTCGGTGATGCTATCTAACCATCTCATCCTCTGCTGCCCCCTTCTCCTTTTGCTTTTTTTTTTTTTAATGTGAACATATTTATAATCTTTTTTGAATTTGTTTCCCTTACAGATTATTACATAATATTGAACATAGTTTTCTGTACCGTAGAGTAGGTCTTCCTTGGTTATCAAAATGTGTTCTTAACTAAAGAAAGTAGCCAGAGGTTGGGAATCCTGATCAGAAGAAAGGTATTGTGAATGACCCCAGCAATTAAGGTGACCCAGCAGCTTCATTTGTGCTGTTATGCTGACACCTCAGAGGCTGAGTTTTTAGAAGCTAAGCTTCATCCTGTAGCTGTTACTTGGCACAGAAAGTTCTATACCCCTTGACTCAGGAGCATTTTAATAAAAGACTAACAAGTCACGTAAAGGCAATGGATATGACCGTGTGTGATTTATGTCTGTTAGAAGATGCTTATGAAATTTGTGAGCCTGACATCATCAATACCTGGAGGCTCTGCAGGTTAGGCTTCTGTTTTGTTTTTGTTTTCTGTTTTTCCTTCTAGTTGCACTGAATTGCAACTAGAAGTTGCATTGAATTGCTTCCTAAAGCAGAAGCAGACAGTGAAAGTATCTGCTGAATCCCTGAGAAGTAACCAGTATAAATGATCTTAAATGCAGAGTACATCCGTCCTTTCTCCTCTCCCTACCTGTGCAGCTGTGAATAGGGGAGGTGGATGTCAGGAATGGGGATCCTTGGGAAGCAGTTTAGTGTGATGGGGAGAAGCACTTCACCAAATGAAAGCGTGGTTTTTAATTTACTGATGCTTATTTTTACTGCAAAAATGGTCAAATCATATTCTCCCACTTTGAACCACATTGTGTATGTAGACTTAGGAAAAGTCATTCAGAGAGTGGTGCACACTTCTCTGGCTTCTGATGCCCCTTGGGAGGTTTCCTGAATAAGGGAAATCTCTCTGTCCTGGTTTTAGTTCTTCTTCAGATGACTTGAAACATGTCCCCTATTTTACATGAGTATAAAGTGTTTGGGAATGATATGAATCGAAGCAGTTACTTTTTTTGCAGGCTGAGTTAGGGGATGATTTGGTGGCAATACATCTACAACAGGAGAGGCTCGCTGTGGTCAGAGAGAACTAGTGGGTCAGATTCAGTGAATTTGTGCCAGCAGTGAGGTTCCAGGAGCCTGTCGAAGCTGCAGGTGTGGAAAAATATGTCAGAAATTCAGAAGCAGTGGCCCTAATGAGCAAGACTGGGCATACTGTCAGCAGCTCAGACCAGAAACTGACAGCAAGGTGAAGGCTGGGTTCATCAACCACTTGTAACACACCTACTATGTACCAGACATTATGCTGAGTATAAAGATAAATAATGTGAAGTTCTTCTCTCAGGGTAGTTAACATTACTGACAAAGAGGATATCAGAGCACTATTTTATGTAATTCCAGCTTTGTGGTCACAACATTACCCGACAACTTAAAGGCTGTTCTGGTGCAGTTTTGCAAAGAGAAAAAAAAGGATGTAAAAATAATTTTATGTATTCCTCCTCCTCTTTCCTTTTCCCTAAATGAAGATCCAAAAAAATGCAATGAGAATGGAGTTCCATATGCTTCTTTTGTAATTTTCAGCATATTTCCTTTCATTTTAGAAAACATGATAGATATTCCTTTTTAACTGCCTTGGGCACTGGGCAAGTTTCCCTGAGTGGTAGAGACATTGAGTTTAAAAGTTCCTTGTAAACGGGACTTTGTCATTTCCCCCAAAAGTACCTTCACTAATCACATTATGTAGGTTACACACTCTGGTCAAATCATCCAGAATGATCACCATATTGCCTGTCTGCTGTTGTATCATTAAGATCCCTCATTTGCAAATGGAACAATTATAGCTCTGAAAACAGTATGCTTCTGATTTCTTGGTACAGATAGAGGCAGGTAGAGGGGGGTGGGTAGTGGCTGTGAGAAGTTATGCATGTGACTTTAATGTGGAACTCAAACTAATTTCTAAGGATCCTAGGTTTCTAGTTTCCCTGTTATAGGGGAAAATCTGTGACTTGGTGGAAAATTCTACATTATAGCACACCCTTCTGGTAGTTCTCCGATTCTGATTTTGTGAGAGCTAGTTTTTAAGTGTTTAAATTGTATGTAGATAAATGATAACAACGAAACACAATTTTGTCTATGAAAAACGTATCACATCCTGACCTGTGGAGACTCCACCAGTTTGCTCAAGCCTCTGAAGGTAGTTTTGCCTCCTTTTGCATATTCATTTCAACACACTGTTAATCTATATAGGATATGTTGATACTGTGTTGCACTTCTCCTTTGATTGGTTAAAACATCTTCCAAGTTCCCTCTTTATGAGTGTATGTGGTTATGTATCTGTGTATATTACTGATTGACTCACTTGGGCCTTATATGTAAATTGTGTTGTGAAAATTCTAGTGTTTCTGTTCAAATTAAAGCCCAAGTATGTTGAGCACATTATTCTAATGTTGGTGGGGAAAAAAAAGCCAAGTAAATGCCATTGTTATTTTTTTATATCTATGTGATTTTACCATTTTTTGAAAAGTTACCTTTCAGAGCTGTGTTCTTATCACCGTTGCTACTGTTCTGACTATTACTGTTGCTACAACTACTGCTTCCAGCATGACTGATATTTTGGGGACAGTGTTTTAATGCTCAACTTCCCATGTAGTCCTAACTTTGGAATAAAAGATCAATGTAATGCTCCAGAAAAGTGGCACCTTTATTAGCTTTTATTTAACTTTTAGTAACTAGTATTAACCTACCTTGCCTGGCAAAATGAAGCTGAAATTCCTCATTTCCTGCTGCCCCTTCCCAATTTATAGGATAACTTGGTGTTCGCTTTGTCTATAGTAATCCCCACCAGAACTTAGCAACTTGATGAATGGATCCCATTAGTTTTCTTGCCTACCCAGACAGATGTGTAAGATTCAGCAGGTTTGTTTCAGACTTCTAATTCATTCCTAAAACTGTTCCTTTTTCTTCCTTCTGTTATTCTACTCTCATTTTTTAACCCCTAATACCCACATGTATTTTATACCTCCTTTCAGTTACTACTAATAGTCTTCCCATTGACAAGGCTTCTGTTTGATCTTGTTGGGATTTGCTGGTATGGTTTACTTTGCTTTCTTTGCCCAAAGGGTAGAGAGGAGGCAAAATGCATTTTGGTGCCTGCTTTGGGGTGTTTGTCAACGCTTAGCCAGATTGCTGCCAATGAGTTATTGCCTGTTCATCGTTCCCTTCTCCTGAAAAATATTCAGCACCATTTCAGAACGTTATATCATGAGTTCTTAAACCGTCACTGGTATTTTCACACTCAAGTAATGCTGCATAACACACTTGCCAGTAAAGTTTAACTTTAAGACCGATTACATCTACTTCAGGCAAAAACAGTTCAGTGGCATATACTTCTCTCCAAAATAGTTTTAATCAGCTGTTAAAATTGAAATCATCATTTAAATTGATTGCATTTTTAAGAAAAATGGCTTAGAATCTTTTCTCAAAGTGTCTGTTGATTAAATATGGATCAACTGCTATAATTGTATCTCTATAATCTTTGATATTTTTGTGATATCCTATTTTTTAAATTTCCTGATTACTTAGAACTGAATTATATGCTGAGCAGTAACACGTGCTGTTCTGTGCTTAGTTGCCCAGTCCCGTCCAACTCTTTGCGACCTCATGGACTGTAGCCTGCCAGGCTGCTCTGTTCATGATCATTCTTCAGGCAAGAAAACTGGAGTGGATTGCCATGCCCTCCTCCAGGGGATCTTCCCAACCTCGGGACCAAACCTAGGTCTCCTGAATTGCAGGCAGACATTTTACCACCTGAGTCACCAGGGGAGCCCAAGAATACTGGAGTGGGTAACCTATGCCTTCTGCACGGGATCTTCCTGACCCACGAATCGAACCGGGGTCTTCTGAATTGCAGGCAGATTCTTTATCAGCTGAGCTACGAGGAAAGCCCAAGCAGTGACTTACTGTTAGAGAAACTGATGCCTGATTATATTCTTTTTCTCTGGCTCTTGTTTTTAAGACATTCAGTATATTTCCTAAGGATTTTTGTCATGCTCTGGTCATCTTACATAAAGAGTTGACCACAAAAGAATCAATTCTGTAGGTAGGAGAATTTGAATAACGTACAAATTGCTTGAAACTCCTTGGGACTACATTTAATTAGAGTTTGAATGAGCCTATATTAATTTTATCTTTCTTATCAGGATCATGAATTAGGAATATGTTTATTTTGAATGTTTCCTTTCATGTATCTTATTTCTCCTTTTTCATATCACATCCTTAGATGAATTAAGTTTACTTGTTTGATTGTATTCTTAGTCACTCAGTTGTAGCCAACTCTCTGTGGCTCCATGGGTTGTAACCCACCAGGCTCCTCTGTCCATGAAATTTTTCAGGCAAGAATTCCAGAGCAGGTTGCCATTTCCTCGTCCAGGGAATCTTCCTGACGTGGGAATCGAATCACTCCTCTTATATCTCCTGCATTGGCATGGGGATCCTTTACCATTAACGCCATCTGGCAACTTGGCTGCTTATTAATTTCCAAAAGTGTAGTGTTTTTTCCCTCATATACATTCAAATAAAGCATTGGTAGTTTCAGCTGTGAGTATTGGGGTTATGGCACCATGTCAGATTGGCGGTGATGTTTGTTACAGAATGAAGAAAAATATTATCTAGTTTTCCAGCTTTAAAAAATTTTTTGTTTGAAAAAGGAATTCTTGGGCAATCCTCTAGAATCCAATGTTCTAATTCACAGTCCTGCCTGTATCATGTCCCGTCTGTCTTTGATAATTAAATCTTTTATTTCTTTGGGCCTTATATTTTCTGTGAAATAGCAATGATAAATAGTAACAGGATGCTTTGAGAGTTATATTGAATACAGTTTGCACTCAAATATAATCCAAACTACCAGTACAGCTCCATGTAAAATTGTCACAAACTGAAGCAAGCTGTCTGAGCACAGTCATGAAGACTTTCTGAAAAGAGAGGGATGGGAAGAGCCTCCAGCCCTACTCGGGGAACTGAAGAGGCATTCATAACCTTGGCCCTGGAAATAGTATCTAGACTTACCTGGAAAGTCCTGTGAGAAATTTGCTGGATCTTATAATTGACAGGAAAGCCTAGTATTGGGGTCTGCAATACACATCATGAAACCACTGTGTAGTTTCCCCATTGTAGAAAAAGCTGTAGGAAATGCATGATATGTTTCACTCTATTATAATCCCTTGCTATTAAGTCCAAAATTGGCCTCTATTTTCCTGGCTTGAGCCTATACAGAAGAGCACTCCAGTTCCTCATTGTCATGACTAGGAGAGGAGGACTGAGCATTGTGAATGTTGGGGAAGCATCTCTTATACAAAGCCAGGGCTCCTTTGTCATTGCTAGTGCTTTTAAGCCCATGCAGACTCTAGCTCTGAAGAGATGTACCCAAAACAAATTACAAACAAGCATCCAACAGCTTATCTATTGTGATCCTGTGTTGATTGCTCAGGCCTCACCTTTTTATTTCCTGTATCTCTCTTCCCTCTAAGTTATTGAAACAGTATTCTTTCTGAGTCACATTGTGTAACATGGGCTATTTAATTGGGTAAACTATTTCATCTCTTTCAGATCTGTCACTGGTAGAAGTGGAAATAAAAAGACTGAAAAGAGTAATTTACTTTTACCATTAGAATCAGATTCTCAATGTAGAAATTAATGAGACGTTTGCATAATTTCAAAATGAAGCTGCAAGAAGAAAATGGAAAAGTGATTTTATACAACATTCAGTTACTACTAATAGTCTTCCCATTGACAAGGCTTCTGTTTGATCTTGTTGGGATTTGCTGGTATGGTTTACTTTGCTTTCTTTGCCCAAAGGGTAGAGAGGAGGCAAAATGCATTTTGGTGCCTGCTTTGGGGTGTTTGTCAACGCTTAGCCAGATTGCTGCCAATGAGTTATTGCCTGTTCATCGTTCCCTTCTCCTGAAAAATATTCAGCACCATTTCAGAACGTTATATCATGAGTTCTTAAACCGTCACTGGTATTTTCACACTCAAGTAATGCTGCATAACACACTTGCCAGTAAAGTTTAACTTTAAGACCGATTACATCTACTTCAGGGCAAAAACAGTTCAGTGGCATATACTTCTCTCCAAAACAGTTTTAATCAGCTGTTAAAATTGAAATCATCATTTAAATTGATTGCATTTTTAAGAAAAATGGCTTAGAATCTTTTTTCAAAGTGTCTGTTGATTAAATATGGATCAACTGCTATAATTGTATCTCTATAAGCTTTGATATTTTTGTGATATCCTATTTTTTAAATTTCCTGATTACTTAGAACTGAATTATATGCTGAGCAGTAACACGTGCTGTTCTGTGCTTAGTTGCCCAGTCCCGTCCAACTCTTTGCGACCTCATGGACTGTAGCCTGCCAGGCTGCTCTGTTCATGATCATTCTTCAGGCAAGAAAACTGGAGTGGATTGCCATGCCCTCCTCCAGGGGATCTTCCCAACCTCGGGACCAAACCTAGGTCTCCTGAATTGCAGGCAGACATTTTACCACCTGAGTCACCAGGGGAGCCCAAGAATACTGGAGTGGGTAACCTATCCCTTCTGCACGGGATCTTCCTGACCCACGAATCGAACGGGGGTCTTCTGAATTGCAGGCAGATTCTTTATCAGCTGAGCTACGAGGAAAGCCGAAGCAGTGACTTACTGTTAGAGAAACTGATGCCTGATTATATTCTTTTTCTCTGGCTCTTGTTTTTAAGACATTCAGTATATTTCCTAAGGATTTTTGTCATGCTCTGGTCATCTTACATAAAGAGTTGACCACAAAAGAATCAATTCTGTAGGTAGGAGAATTTGAATAACGTACAAATTGCTTGAAACTCCTTGGGACTACATTTAATTAGAGTTTGAATGAGCCTATATTAATTTTATCTTTCTTATCAGGATCATGAATTAGGAATATGTTTGTTTTGAATGTTTCCTTTCATGTATCTTATTTCTCCTTTTTCATATCACATCCTTAGATGAATTAAGTTTACTTGTTTGATTGTATTCTTAGTCACTCAGTTGTAGCCAACTCTCTGTGGCTCCATGGGTTGTAACCCACCAGGCTCCTCTGTCCATGAAATTTTTCAGGCAAGAATTCCAGAGCAGGTTGCCATTTCCTCGTCCAGGGAATCTTCCTGACGTGGGAATCGAATCACTCCTCTTATATCTCCTGCATTGGCATGGGGATCCTTTACCATTAACGCCATCTGGCAACTTGGCTGCTTATTAATTTCCAAAAGTGTAGTGTTTTTTCCCTCATATACATTCAAATAAAGCATTGGTAGTTTCAGCTGTGAGTATTGGGGTTATGGCACCATGTCAGATTGGCGGTGATGTTTGTTACAGAATGAAGAAAAATATTATCTAGTTTTCCAGCTTTAAAAATTTTTTTGTTTGAAAAAGGAATTCTTGGGCAATCCTCTAGAATCCAGTGTTCTAATTCACAGTCCTGCCTGTATCATGTCCCCTCTGTCTTTGATAATTAAATCTTTATTTCTTTGGGCCTTATATTTTCTGTGAAATAGCAATGATAAATAGTAACAGGGTGCTTTGAGGGTTATATTGAATACAGTTTGCACTCAAATATAATCCAAACTACCAGTACAGCTCCATGTAAAATTGTCGCAAACTGAAGCAAGCTGTCTGAGCACAGTCATGAAGACTTTCTGAAAAGAGAGGGATGGGAAGAGCCTCCAGCCCTACTCGGGGAACTGAAGAGGCATTCATAACCTTGGCCCTGGAAATAGTATCTAGACTTACCTGGAAAGTCCTATGAGAAATTTGCTGGATCTTATAATTGACAGGAAAGCCTAGTATTGGGGTCTGCAATACACATCATGAAACCACTGTGTAGTTTCCCCATTGTAGAAAAAGCTGTAGGAAATGCATGATATGTTTCACTCTGTTATAATCCCTTGCTATTAAGTCCAAAATTGGCCTCTATTTTCCTGGCTTGAGCCTATACAGAAGAGCACTCCAGTTCCTCATTGTCATGACTAGGAGAGGAGGACTGAGCATTGTGAATGTTGGGGAAGCATCTCTTATACAAAGCCAGGGCTCCTTTGTCATTGCTAGTGCTTTTAAGCCCATGCAGACTCTAGCTCTGAAGAGATGTACCCAAAACAAATTACAAACAAGCATCCAACAGCTTATCTATTGTGATCCTGTGTTGATTGCTCAGGCCTCACCTTTTTATTTCCTGTATCTCTCTTCCCTCTAAGTTATTGAAACAGTATTCTTTCTGAGTCACATTGTGTAACATGGGCTATTTAATTGGGTAAACTATTTCATCTCTTTCAGATCTGTCACTGGTAGAAGTGGAAATAAAAAGACTGAAAAGAGTAATTTACTTTTACCATTAGAATCAGATTCTCAATGTAGAAATTAATGAGACGTTTGCATAATTTCAAAATGAAGCTGCAAGAAGAAAATGGAAAAGTGATTTTATACAACTTCAATGTCTTGCTTTTTTTTTTTCCCCTTAACTCTCCTCTTTTTCTCCTCTGTTCTCTTTCTCCCTGCATAGGCCTTCCTTTTCTACCTTCTAGTGTTTTCTATAACATACCTTGGAGTTAAAATCCAGCTCTGCTTCAAGGGTAATGATCTTTTAGTCGAAGACTGATAATTATTTGTGATGCTCAAGGCTGAAATCAAGGACTCATCTTCCCTTGGTTCTCTTGACTTTGTTCCAAAGGCATAACTACTTTTGTTAGCATAGCTGGCGGGCATAAATCGAGGCCTCATACAGAGAAGACCTGTTCAGAGAAAATCAGTTTCCAAGTTCGAATTGCCCACTACAGTAAAGACATGGCACTTTTAGGCATTTCAGCCAAGCTCACCAATTGATCTGGCTAAACATCTATTCCTCTTGTTTCAGGTTCTGGCCCCTTATATTTGAGGAATGGAAAGGATAAGGGTGTCAGCTCCCATCCAGCTTGTCAAACACATCATTGTGGAGAGGATTATTAAGCCATTTGACTTCTGCAACCAGAACACGGGGAAGCTAAAATAACACTCTCGCTTCTAGAACACATGCTGAGTAGGCATCAGCTTGGGTAGAAAGTTTTCTTGTATCCCAAGGGCCCTACATGTCAAATATAAAATGGAAGTCAAAGGCAATGGAACGTCAAACTCTGTGCTGACCTGGTGTTTGACAAATAGCTAAACATAAGCAGAAGTCAGATTAGTTAGGCTCATAGGATATTGAAGAGCTGAAAAGGTAGCAGCTTTCATTTCAGCATGATGTAGAATATGTGCTCTGATGTGCTCCAGCTATCAGTGATTAGGATGTTGTGGTTGTTCAGTCACGTCCAACTCTATGACCCCATGGACTGCAGCACGCCAGGCTTCCCTGTCCTTCACCATCTCTCAGAGCTTGCTCAGACTCATGAACACTGAGTTGGTGATGCCGTCCAACCATGTCATCCTCTGTCATCCCCTTCTCCTCCTGCCTTCAATCTTTCCCAGCATCAAGGTCTTTTCCAATGAGTCGGCACTTTGTATCAGGTGGCCAAAATATTCTAGCTTCAGCTTTAGCATCAGTCCTTCCAATGAATATTAGGGGTTTATTTCCTTTAAGATTGACTGGTTTGATCTCCTTGCTGTCTTTGCTGGATGAATCTTGCTGGATGAGATTATGGATAAGTCTTCCTCTAAGCAAAACCTATTTTGTCTTCCTCTAAGCAAAGACTGTGAAAAGCACAAATGTTCATCATTCGTTTTGCAAAGGATAATCTACCTCAATGAAAAGAAATGTCTAATAATATTTCTAACTTATAAACTCCTTTAATGGGATTATAATCATTTTTGCATTTGTCATTGGTCATGTTTGCCTCTTTTATTTTAGGAATCAATTTACTCAGTGTCTTAAAAGTAGACCTTTTTCATTAACTGTGTATGTGAGTGCAAAATGAGGATTATAGGTAGAAATAGAAAGTGGAAAATGAAGGCTTAAATGCTCTCCAGTCTTCTTAAATCCTGTTATTCTTAACTGCAACTATTTGGTCCCCACTTACCTTTGTGATCTATGCAGTCATGTACTATGATATCAGTAGCAGCATTCTTTCTGATGAAAGAATCATTTAAAACATGCAGGAGGCTTCCAAAGCTGTGTAGACTGTGAGAATTATTTGAGTTTTCAGAGTAGAATGAAAGTTTGGTTCTTTCAGTCCTGGACTGGATAAGATGTATTGATTTAAAGGGACCTAGAGAGACTATCTCTTTTCCTCTGAGTGGATTATCTTAAAAACTATATGCTATTTCAGAGATGTCTTCATTACGAGGGTGATTTTTGCAAGGTAACCCTTTTTCTTGTACCTGTTCAGTAAATATATGACCCTTAATATTAACGACTGCAGATGACACTACTCTTATGCCTGCAGATGGTGACTGCAGCCATGAAATTAAAAGACACTTACTCCTTGGAAGAAAAGTTATGGCCAACCTAGATAGCATATTAAAAACTAGAGACATTACTTTGCCAACAAAGGTCCATCTAGTCAAGGCTATGATTTTTCCAGTAGTCATGTATGGATGTGAGAGTTGGACTATAAAGAAAGCTGAGCACCGAAGAATTGACGCTTTTGAACTGTGGTGTTGGAGAAGACTCTTAACAGTCCCTTGGACTGCAAGGAGATCCAACCAGCCCATCCTAAAGGAAATCAGTCCTGAATATTCATTGGAAGGACTGATGTTGAAGGTGAAACTCCAATACTTTGGCCACCTGATGTGAAGAACTGACTCACTGAAAAAGAGCCTGATGCTGGGAAAGATTGAAGGCAGGAGGAGAAGGGGACGACAGAGGATGAGATGGTTGGATGGCATCACCGACTCAATGGACATGAGGTTAAACTCCAAGAGTTGGTAATTGACATGGAGGCCTGGTGTGCTGCAGTCCATGGGGTTGCAAAGAGTCAGACATGACTGAGCAACTGAACTGAATATTAACAGCAACATGGATGGAGCTGAATTATCAATATGTATACATAAAGAGAAGTTCTGGTTAAGAATGGACAATGTCAGTGAAGGCATAGCCAGGACCAGTTGCTTAACTTGGAAGTACTGTGTGATGAGGGAGGAAAAATAGTGATGGTGGATAATGAGAAGAGGCTGTGCTGGGGAAATGCACTATGGGTCCGAGTTAAAGTGTCAGCACTGTACTACTGAGTGGAGACAGCATGGAGATGAGTGGTAGCGAAAAGAAGTAAGAGAGAGTGAACTACCCATACATCAAGGCCACCGCTTACTATTAGTACACTTGACAGAATGAGGACACTGCCAAGGGGGATAGACAGCCTGAAGAGGGGCTTTAGGGAAGGCACTTGGAGTATTCTAATGTCATTTAAATTAGAGCAGAAAAGCCCTTCCTAAGGACATTTGATCCTTGTCTCATCAGTACACGGTTTTGTTTATAGGATAATCTCCTCCTGTTTGCTGGTATACTATAAGTTTACATGATGCGACTTCTGGCTGATTCCCCTGGAGGTTAACACAAAGTCTAAAGATATTTCTGTGTTACAATTGTGTTAAGGCATATTTTGAGACTTGATTTTATTTATTGCAGAGCATTGCAAGCATTTATACTGCTGTATGAGTGCTAAATATTAATGCCTTTTTTTTTTTTTCCTCTACTGATACCCAGGCATCAGGTTAGAGTATAATTCTGGGAAAGTAGTCAAACACTTCCTAAGAACTGCCCTACTTTACTCTTAAGAGGCTTCCCTCTTGCAGAGTATTCTAAAATAAATAAATAAATGTTTACCCATTTTTCAATCCAGTGGCTCCCCTGGAAATGTTGAATTTCTTTCTAGAAGTAGACAGATTTTCTTGAATACTGAAAAATCCAGCTGATGAACTGGCGTAATCTCAGCCCTCTAGCTCCAGGTTATACGGAGCAGCCTCATCTTAGCCAGCAGCAAGCAGAGAGAAAGTATTTTTCATCCACCACCTGTCAGCTGAGATATGGATACTGCCCTTTTGCTGATACCTCTCTGAGAAAGCAATAATTTAAAACCCACCTGTATTTTAGATCTTAGGAGTAAGTAAATAGATTGATCCCTTTGCCTTGTGTAAATGCGGGTATGGTGTAACTCACATTTTATAGAATAAAGGTGCTCTTCAAAGTTGACATGTGAAGTAGAGTTCACGCCTACCTTTCCCATTACATCTTCTGATGACTTAATTGGACACATTACAGGAAATTCACCAAGCATGGGAAGAAACGGCAGATGGATGGCTTCCCATATTCTGTAATACAGTGAAAGCAAAGGAGGATGAGTCTGGTGAAATGGCCTTACTCTAATAGAGTCAGTATATTTCTGTTTTTGTCACTTTTTGTTAAAGTTGGCAGTGACAGAATCCACCTTGAACAAAAGCAGAAAAGAATGAAAAGTATTCTAGAACATAAGTAAAAAATGTTATTTTGTAATAATAATAACAGCAACACTAATCTTCCAAAGGTTGATTAGAATTGAAAGGAGGATTTGGCACTCGTAAAAGACAAGAGTTTTTGTTTGTTTACTTTTAAGAAGGAGCCCTTAGGGTGAGAGAGGAATAGCTTGTATTGGACTAGTCTTCCTGTAAGTAATAATTATAATCTTGGAAGGAAAAGAAAAACTGCTTCATTGGAGAGGGAATCAAGAGCAGAAACAGAAAGAGATTTAGCTCTTGAGAAAACGGAAAGGGACCAGGTGAGATCTGTGTTTATAGTTTTTGCCTGAGGGTCTTCCCCAATCCATATGGCACAGGGTGGTTAGACCTCAAGTAGAGGGTCAGTGGATGGAATTTGGGACTTTCAGAGGCCAGTAATTGTGAAGGTATCTAAGAAATAAAGAAGCCATAGAGATGGGAGCCTCAAAAATCTGTATCAAATTGTTGATTCCGGAATTCCAAGGAGCCAGCAGATGGGAACAGCTTGAAGACTAAAAGGGCTGAAAAAGGATTTCAGCTGCTATTTACTGCAGGGGAAACAGAGATAAGAGCTTGAATCTCAACTAAGAGGCTTAGTAAATACCTTGAGCCTACCATTAAGACACAGAAGGGACACACCTTAGGTATAAAGACTATGTACCAGGCTAAGGAATTTTCCAGAAGCCTAAGTGAAGAGCTGACTCATTTGAAAAGACCCTGATGCTGGGAAAGATTGAGGGCAGGAGAAGAAGGGGAAGACAGAGGATGAGGTGATTGGATGGCATCACCGACTCAATGGACATGGGTTTGGGTGGACTCTGGGAGTTGGTGATGGACAGGGAGGCCTGGGGTGCTGCGGTTCATGGGGTCACAAAGAGTCAGACACAACTGAGTGACTGAGCTGAACTGAAGTGAAAATACAAACTGCCTCATCAGTGAAGTGTAAAACCAAGCTCCTACAAGCTCTAGGGCTTCCCTTGTGGCTCAGCTGGTAAAGAATCTGCCTGCAATGTGGGAAACCTGGATTTCATCCCTGGGTTGGGAAGATCCCCTGGAGAAGGGGAAGGCTACCCACTCCAGTACTGGCCTGGAGAATTCCATGGACTATATAGTCCATGGGGTCGCAAAGAGTCAGACACGGCTGAGTGACTTTCACTCTCATAAGCTCCAGGTGATCAGCCAGTGATTTTTTTTTTTTTAAGCTGTCTATTAGATGTGTATAAGAGACAGATTTTATACCTCCTTTCAGTTACNGGTTAGAGTATAATTCTGGGAAAGTAGTCAAACACTTCCTAAGAACTGCCCTACTTTACTCTTAAGAGGCTTCCCTCTTGCAGAGTATTCTAAAATAAATAAATAAATGTTTACCCATTTTTCAATCCAGTGGCTCCCCTGGAAATGTTGAATTTCTTTCTAGAAGTAGACAGATTTTCTTGAATACTGAAAAATCCAGCTGATGAACTGGCGTAATCTCAGCCCTCTAGCTCCAGGTTATACGGAGCAGCCTCATCTTAGCCAGCAGCAAGCAGAGAGAAAGTATTTTTCATCCACCACCTGTCAGCTGAGATATGGATACTGCCCTTTTGCTGATACCTCTCTGAGAAAGCAATAATTTAAAACCCACCTGTATTTTAGATCTTAGGAGTAAGTAAATAGATTGATCCCTTTGCCTTGTGTAAATGCGGGTATGGTGTAACTCACATTTTATAGAATAAAGGTGCTCTTCAAAGTTGACATGTGAAGTAGAGTTCACGCCTACCTTTCCCATTACATCTTCTGATGACTTAATTGGACACATTACAGGAAATTCACCAAGCATGGGAAGAAACGGCAGATGGATGGCTTCCCATATTCTGTAATACAGTGAAAGCAAAGGAGGATGAGTCTGGTGAAATGGCCTTACTCTAATAGAGTCAGTATATTTCTGTTTTTGTCACTTTTTGTTAAAGTTGGCAGTGACAGAATCCACCTTGAACAAAAGCAGAAACGAATGAAAAGTATTCTAGAACATAAGTAAAAAATGTTATTTTGTAATAATAATAACAGCAACACTAATCTTCCAAAGGTTGATTAGAATTGAAAGGAGGATTTGGCACTCGTAAAAGACAAGAGTTTTTGTTTGTTTACTTTTAAGAAGGAGCCCTTAGGGTGAGAGAGGAATAGCTTGTATTGGACTAGTCTTCCTGTAAGTAATAATTATAATCTTGGAAGGAAAAGAAAAACTGCTTCATTGGAGAGGGAATCAAGAGCAGAAACAGAAAGAGATTTAGCTCTTGAGAAAACGGAAAGGGACCAGGTGAGATCTGTGTTTATAGTTTTTGCCTGAGGGTCTTCCCCAATCCATATGGCACAGGGTGGTTAGACCTCAAGTAGAGGGTCAGTGGATGGAATTTGGGACTTTCAGAGGCCAGTAATTGTGAAGGTATCTAAGAAATAAAGAAGCCATAGAGATGGGAGCCTCAAAAATCTGTATCAAATTGTTGATTCCGGAATTCCAAGGAGCCAGCAGATGGGAACAGCTTGAAGACTAAAAGGGCTGAAAAAGGATTTCAGCTGCTATTTACTGCAGGGGAAACAGAGATAAGAGCTTGAATCTCAACTAAGAGGCTTAGTAAATACCTTGAGCCTACCATTAAGACACAGAAGGGACACACCTTAGGTATAAAGACTATGTACCAGGCTAAGGAATTTTCCAGAAGCCTAAGTGAAGAGCTGACTCATTTGAAAAGACCCTGATGCTGGGAAAGATTGAGGGCAGGAGAAGAAGGGGAAGACAGAGGATGAGGTGATTGGATGGCATCACCGACTCAATGGACATGGGTTTGGGTGGACTCTGGGAGTTGGTGATGGACAGGGAGGCCTGGGGTGCTGCGGTTCATGGGGTCACAAAGAGTCAGACACAACTGAGTGACTGAGCTGAACTGAAGTGAAAATACAAACTGCCTCATCAGTGAAGTGTAAAACCAAGCTCCTACAAGCTCTAGGGCTTCCCTTGTGGCTCAGCTGGTAAAGAATCTGCCTGCAATGTGGGAAACCTGGATTTCATCCCTGGGTTGGGAAGATCCCCTGGAGAAGGGGAAGGCTACCCACTCCAGTACTGGCCTGGAGAATTCCATGGACTATATAGTCCATGGGGTCGCAAAGAGTCAGACACGGCTGAGTGACTTTCACTCTCATAAGCTCCAGGTGATCAGCCAGTGATTTTTTTTTTTTTTTAAGCTGTCTATTAGGAGTAAAAAAAAAAAACAAAACTTCATGAAAAGCTAACAGTTTATTTCGATACCACACATCATCCACAGTATTCAATGGATACTAAAAGATTACTAGTCATGCAAAGAAAAGGGAAAGTGTCATCTATAGTCAAGGGAAAAAGTAGTCGAAACAAACCAACCTGAGGATGGTCCGGATGTTAGAGTTAACAACAAAGATTTCAAACTATTGCAAATATGTTCAAGAACTTAAAGAAGAAGACGGTCATGCTGAGAGAATAGATGAAGATCTTAGAAGAGAAATGGCAGCTATCAGAAAAGAGCCAAATGGAAGTTCTAGACGTGGAAAATGCTATATGAAATGAAAATATGTATTGGTGAGGAGAATGGAGAGAGAGTAGGGAACTGTAAGAGAGGTGATAGAAATTATCCAATCTGAAGGACAGAGAAAAAAAACCTTCATCTCCAAAAACATCCATGTAAAACTCTCCGATTTGATTTAAAAATTAAGTATCTAAGAAGTTCAGCAAACACCAAATTGGATAGATACAAAGAAGCCACATTTAGCCATCTCATAGCCAAGTCAAGTTGCTGAAAAACAGTATTCATGTTTGAAAATGTATTTTAGACAAGGCTATTACTTAATATGGAGTTGGTTAAGAAACTTGTAATTGTTGCATCACCGTCACCAGTAGAGCTTAAGGATATGGAAGGATTACTTGATCTGTGAGCAGAGAGATCAGGATTTGAATTCTGGCATTGATGCTGAATGACTGACCTTTGGAGAAAAGGGCCCTCTGTATCACATTTCATAATCTCTAAGATTGTTGATAAGCAGAACTGCCCCTAGAGCTGGGATCAAGATTGACCGAGATTATAGTATAGGCACATACTTAACAGAATGCCACATAAAACGACCTGTAAATTTACGCCCTGTAAATGTTCACTTCCTTCCTTCCTTCTTTTCTTTCTTCTTTCTAGGCATTTGAAGTGTCTGTGAATATAAATGATTTTGGTTATTTTGTATGGTAAAGACATATAGATATTTTATATGATAAAGACATCTTTCTCAGGCAAGAATACTGGAGCAGGTTGCCGTTTCCTTCTCCAGGGGATCTTCTTGACCCAGAGATTGAACCAGGATCTCTTGCGTTGCAGGCAAGTTCTTTACAACTGAGCCACCAAGGAAGCCTGAAGACATAGGGGTATATTTATGAGACAGAAAAATCTACTTTCTGAATCAAATGCCTCGTTATTTCATCCCTGATTTTTCAAATATTTATTTCCACTTTCAAGGTGTGTTTCTACTTGTAAGGCTTTGGAGGACATGCATGGAAAACATAGAACCCTGAAAATTTGCATTTTTTTAAGCAACTTAACGAGAACATACTTCATGTTTGCTAGTGTTTTCATTGTATTTTGTGTGTCTGTGAGGTTTCAGGATTTTAAGCATCTCTGAAATATGTTCATAAGTATATGCTTATAAAGATAAAAGTCACTTCTGTATCATCTGGTACTGCATGAACAATGATCAGAATGGTAACTCTTCCTATTAAGAATAGGAAGATCACTATTACTGCTTCATTTCTGGAAAATTAAGTTGGCTTAGTTAAAGCCTGGCATGCTGTAGTTCATGGGGTCGCAAAGAGTTGTACACAACTTAGTAACTGAACAACGACAACAAATCTTTGCAGGGAAATCTGAGAAATACTTAAGACCGGTTAGACAACTTACATGTTAGTAACTAAGCTGTGTCATTGGCAGTATATTTCCAAATCGGTTTAAAAATGAACTAATTGCTCTCACCTATATATTACCAGTCTGCTGCTGCTGCTGCTAAGTCACTTCAGTCGTGTCCGACTCTGTGTGACCCCATAGACGGCAGCCCACCAGGCTCCCCCATCCCTGGGATTCTCCAGGCAAGAATACTGGAGTGGGTTGCCATTTCCTTCTCCAGTGCATGAAAGAGAAAAGTGAAAGTGAAGTCGCTCAGTCTGTCCGACTGTTAGCGACCCCATGGACTGCAGCCCACCAGGCTCCTCCGTCCATGGGATTTTCCAGGCAAGAGCTTGAAATCTTACCTTTTGATTATTGAAATCATCTGCTTTATGATTCTCTCTTATAACTGATTAAAATATATAGGCCTGTTGACATATGTGGTTTGTTGTTACACTCCAGTTCCTCTGGTACATTGGTAAGTTCCATTTACCCAGAAATTGGTAAAAGTACTTAGATCTTGCATTAAAATTTCTTAACAATTGGTCTTTTCATACTGTTCATGGGGTTCTCAAGGCAAGAATCCTGAAGTGGTTTGCCATTCCCTTCTCCAGTGTTGGATACGACTGAGCAACTGAACTGAAACTGAACTGAACAATTTGTCTTTATAAAACCTTTTGTCAATTTTATTTATTTTTTTTTAAATTAATTGTTGCCCTGTGTATAAACACCAAGTTAGATGTGACCTTTACAAATTGCCATAGGGCTCTGGACAAGTCGGAGATAACAGGAATTATGCCATTGGTTCCCCTGCTGGAAAACGCCTCACAATTACTGCTGTTTAGGTGACTTTGCTATTGCTGCTATTTTGTATTAAGTTCTTCAATTCACAATTTTGTGAGAAAGGCAGAGAGGGCAGTGCATATGCTATAGACTTAAATAAGTCCTTGCCAGCAGTTATTATTTATAAGAATGATTACTGATATAGGTACAATCTGGTTTCAAGGACCGTGGGCAGTGTTACTTAGGGAAACTCTAGTAGTGATAAAAAAGCAAATAAATCCCTGGAAAGCAGGACACACTTTTTACTTGAATAGTTGACCATATTCAATTGTTATCTCACAGGAAAAAAAAAAAGTGCTATTTTTGGTGGGGTCCCCGTTGACTTATGGAAAGTGGAGAATGAATTATTTATTTTACTTTACTATAGATTTTCTAAAGTGAATAGATATGCTATGCCTAGCCACTATAGATTTTTGGGTTGTCTCCTGCCCATAGGATACATTAAATAAGAAACTAATATAAAAATGTGACGGTATATATAATTATTCTGAGTTGGTAAAGCAGAACATTGTATACTATTGCCAAGGTAAATATTTAAAAGCTAGCAATATTTTGAATGTCCTTTTCTAGCACCTTTGGTATTTCATTCATTTGACCAAAAGTTAGAAATACTCCTGTGCCTGGAAGCTAAGCACCAGTGATGTAAGATGAATATAAAAACATATGAGTGGGTGAGTTTTAACCAAACTCTGGTTAAAATAATACCCCAATAACCTTAAAAGGCATTAAAATATGCTGGTAAGCTTATAACCAGCAAACCGGACCTTTGCCTTTTCTGGAATATTTAACTGCTCTGGCTTTATCTTTTACCTGTGAAAGTGATCCCTTTATGAAACTGAGAGCAAAAGAAGCAGAAACAGAAGGCAGCAGAGATCTTGTCTCAAGGGCCAGCTGCCTTGAAACGATGTTTTTCTTACTGTTGAGTTCAGATGGATTTCTGGAAATGGTAACAGGTTGATAAAAGAGGAGTGTGCCCTTCCTCCCCATCCTTAAAGTCTAAATTAGTTGTCTTGTCCTTGCAACTGGGCAGAGTTCTCTATATTTCCACATCCTGTGGACTAATACTGTGAGAGCCTAGCTGTCCTGGTTAATGAATAGACAGTGTATTGAAGAAGCATGATCCTTACCCTGAAAAGCAGAAGCTCAGCTTTGTTAACAATCCTTCATATCAATATTTATTTGGCTCATTACATATTCCCCCTGTGATTAATGTGATTAATATATATTTAGACATACTAATAAGTATTCATATTGTTCTAATTCATCGGTACAGTGAGAATTATATGCATAAAGTTGTGATTGAGTCTAAAACTTGTATTTCCTTTGATCGGATTTCAGTAATGGCTTTTCTTGTTAAAGAATCCACAGTCTCCTACACACGATCTAATCCAAGACTATGTCCTGTTACACCTGACTGCTTCTAGGTACCGCGATCCTTACATAAATACTGACTATGGTTTGGCTAATATATTGATGTCTGATTCTTGGTGACCTGGGATTTGGAATTTTACAAAAATGGAAACCCATAGGTTTGAATGGGTCTTGGAGTCAGAAACTCAGGAATGCTCAGTGAATGCTTGGTGCTTACAGGCTTTTCTAAGCTTCTCACAGGAGATCCCTGAGAGTTTCCCCTCCCTAGGAACACTGAAGAATCAGATAGTCGGGGACACATTTACAGGGAAGGAGTTGACAGGAAGAACAGACAAACGCAAAGCAAATAGTCTGTTAAAAGCCCCCTGGTACTGTGAAGAGAAGCCCTGTCCTGCCTGCCCTCTCTTTGGATAACTGGCTATTTTTCTGAGCTCTGCCATTTTGTATCAACCTGCCTCAACCTGAAGCTGAAGACAGGGAAAAATATTATCAGAGATGAAAAATCAATTATTCTTTTGAATCCTGTGACTGTAAGTACCCAGGAAAAGTAATTTCATCATGTGCCTCCATCCTCTGTTTTAAAAGCACATTGGTTGTATGAAAAGATCAACTGCATCTCTATCATCAAAGTTCTTTACCCAGAGTTGAATGAATGAGCTTCTGAAGGTTGCCTGAGAATTTTATTTACATCTGTCGTTCATGAGGGGCTTCTCAAATGGCTCAGACGGTAAAGAATCTGCCCGCAATGCAGGAGACCTGGGTTTGATGAGACGTAGTGTATGGAGTATCCATAGCTGTCATCAGATACTTCAAGTTTATAACCTCCCCCAAATCCAGATGCAACAAGTTTGGTACTCATAATCTCACTAGAGTTTAAATTTAATTATTTTCCCAAATAAAGCATTTGGACAAACTCCTGACAGAGCACAATTACAGGAAATATATTCTTATAAACAGGCTGAAACTCCTTTAGCTTTTGGTATGTGGTGCATTTCAGCAACTTTTGACTGCTCTATTTATTTATTCATTTGTTTGCTTGTTTAGGGGACGGCAGGGATGGATGTTAAGCCTCAGGTATAGAACGTAAACACATTTTCTGGATCTTTGGGTTCCTGGGAAAATAGTCTTTATGCTAACACTGCTGTCTGAACTATGGTCTTAATTGGTCAAATGCCTTGACACTTGTTAAAGAATTAGCTATGATGTACCATTCTGCATTTTCCCCCCCTTCCTCATAAACATATGAAACCTTTAGTTCAAAGTTTAAGGAATCACACTTCAGTGAAATAATTTAAAGCTTTTGGGAGAATGAGTGTTGAAAGAAAAGAGTGAAGAATTGATGACTTATTAACAGTTGTGGTTCTCCGCCTTGAGTTATTGATGGTATATGACATTATAACCTTACAAATTGCAATCTATAAACAGCTTAACAAGTATGACCTTTGCATTACAGTTGGTTTCACAAAGTCTTCAGCTTCTTACAAACAGCTGCCAGCAGCATATTTTCTTATAGGCTGAGAAAAAGAGCGGGGCATATAACCAGAGAACTGGGTGCTGTTTAGACTGAGGTCAGTGAGGCCACTTAACAGGCAGATGTGATGGATGATGAGTGACAGCAAACTTCTCAGCCAGGGTGAAAGTCTTAGAAGTTTGCCTGTCATTGATTTACAGTCACCAAATAGAAAGAACTAATTAGCGGAAGTTGGTTGACTTAGCACTTTCTCTCCCCCACTTTTGAAACAAGCATGGACTTAGAATTCATAAACAGGACAAAATTGCTCCAGGGTATTTTTGCCAATCTTTCTACCTACACTTGTTCCCCAGAATAGGAGGCGAGTCACCAAACTTTGATGTGAGATAGGACTTGGTTTTTATTCTATGTCACAAATGGTAGAATCAATGTTTAGAATTCCTTTATATGACTTTGGCAGAAAAGTAAGTTGCAGACAAGTAATTATTCTATGTTTGCTCTAATACCTAGATATGGTCCAACATATTGGTCCATCATTATATCTGACATTCTTTTTTCTTTTTCTTCTTGGTTCAGTGCATACCTTTGTTAGGTTTTTCAAATATCCCCATCGCCTTTGTGCTGGAATACACTCAAGAGTGTTTGAAATCCCTCTGGAGTCATGAGAAATGAGTGCTGTTACTCATCTGCCACCATTCAACAGTTTTAACTCGGGCAATTTATGTAACTTGTCTGGGCTGCAATTTCTCATAATGATAAAAATCATGGTATCGAACATTTTGAGGGACTACTGTGTGCCAGTGCTTTACATATAATATTTCAGTTAATCCTTATAAGAATCCTATAAAGTAGGTGCTAACATTATTCCACACCTCTCGATGAGGAAACTTATGGAAGTTAACTGACCACTTAGGATGGTGACAGCGAGGACACAAGCCTGGAAGTCTGATTCCAAGGCCCAGACAGTGAAGTTAAGGCTCATAAACTCAGATGTCCATAGGACCGCACAAGGATGGTCAGACAGTGATGGTATGGAGTTCGCCCCAGAGAATGGAGAGCCCATATCCTGTAAGCAAAAGCTACTGCCCCATCCTTCCAGCTGATTTTGCTGTGTAGGAATGTCACTTTAGCTGCTTTAGTTTTTTCTCCAAGAGAAGCAAGAATTCCAGCTTGGTATAAACTCCTGATTTTGAAATGCTGGCAACTAACTGTCTGTTTTTAAAACACATTGAAAATCAATATTGTATAGGACAAGCAAAACCTGATTTGGGCCTGCTGTGGTTTGACAATCATCTACTGATCTGTGATTTAAATGCCACCTACCCTGCTATATTATAAAATGACTAATCTCTTAAGTACTTCCATCACCAAAACTCTCTAGAATAGCTCAAGCTTCCAGTTTCCATATGTGCATGTTTTCAAATTGCTTTCTTCCAGCCCTTTTAGGAAAGTTTTTACAGCTAACAAAGAAGACCCCATCCTATTAGTGATGCTTCTATTCTTCCTAGCCTTTTTCCAAAACCTTAACAAGTTATCGTACATTCTTCCTCCTTTTTTTCTGTAATATCCAGTTAGTCCCACTTTCTTTTTTCCTCTGTAATCTCTCTTCCTTTTGTTCTTTTCTGTCCATTTCTATTCTGCCACCCTGGTGCAAGCCTCCAAAATTGTACATCAGTGCATTTAAATAGACTCTTAAGTGTTGTCTTAACTTTCAGGTACTTGTTGCTCTAATCCAGGAGTTGGCAAACTACAGCCTGGAGTGGTCAGATTTGGCCCATGGCCTGTTTTGTAAATAAAGGATTTGGGAACTCAGGCATTTCCTTTTATAGTCACATCCATTATGACTGCTTTCATGATCCAACTGCAGAAGGAGTAGTTGCAACAAATGCTTTGTCACCCACACACCTAAAACTTTTACCACTGTGTTCTTTACGAGATACCTGCTAATCCACTCTGTTCATCGCCGTCAAATCTAACTTTGTATCCTCAATATCTCGTGTATTACCTCTGTGCTCAAAATCTTTACTTGCTTTCCTATTTCACATACACACACACAGTGACTGCTCAAGATTTCACAACCTGGTATTAGAGATGGTTCTAAAACGACCCTAGTCTGTGTTTATAGCCGTGTTACGGCCTAGTCTGTGTTACACATCACTTTGATCTCCAATAAGGCTGGTTTAAATCATGAACCACAATATGCTCACCCTAATGCTGAACTTCTGAGAATGTGCTGCAACCTAATGTGCAGAATAGTTTGTCCATCAAACTTTAACTATGATTTCAGTGGGTATTTATGGTTATAATTTATTACTGAGAACCTACTGTATGTTAAGGATGGCAGTAGGCTTGCACAATAATTTCTTTTGTCCTGGATTGACATATGTTTTTAAACACACATTTTGTGTGTTTAAAACCAAAAAACTACTACATTAAGTATCTACTCTTTGATCATATACTGAGGGTTCTTTTATGTCAGACTCTATCCTAGCACAAGAAATTATATTTAAAAAAATAACAACTAGATCACAATCTAATGAAAGAGACAGGTATGTCAGTAATAAAAATGATGTGCTTACCTGTAGCAGAAGCATACAATACTAAAGGACAGATGAAGCAAGAAACTCTATCCAGAGAGCCTGGGGTGGCTTCATGGAGGCAATGGCATTGGAACTGGGTATCAGAAGTTGAGAAAGCCAGAGACCTGAATATTTATGGTGGTCCAAAGAATAGCAAGGAGGTCAGGGTTGCAGGAGATTGCACGAAGAACTGGCAAACAGATAAAACTAGAAAAGAGACGTGTGCTGTATAGAATGGACCTTGGATGTCTTGTTGAAGAATAAGGAGTTGATCCTCTTGAGACAAAGGAAACCCTGAGAGTTTCTGAGCAGGAGTGTGACAATCAGATTCTATGTTTATTGTCAATTTCTGGGTGGCAGAAACTATATTTTATGCATCTCTTTGTCTCCCATGGGTTCTACCAGCTCTACCTTGAACGTAGTGAACCTTCAATAGAACCGTCTATTGATTAATTTCTCCCTGAGAGAGGAGTGTTTCTGGCTGACTGGTAGCCAACAACATTTTGAATTTTCTCTGAGCTTGATAAAATGCTGACACCTAGTTGTTTTTTTTTTTTTTTTTTTTTAGCAGCAAATATCATTAAGGTGATGAGAAGCATCAAATTCATGGCATTTCTCTGCCTGTCACCTTCACTCTAGTAACCAGAAATGTTGTTTGTAGTGTTCAGCNTTTTTTTTTTTTTTTTTTTAAGCAGCAAATATCATTAAGGTGATGAGAAGCATCAAATTCATGGCATTTCTCTGCCTGTCACCTTCACTCTAGTAACCAGAAATGTTGTTTGTAGTATTCAGCAAATTTTTGGCAAAGCTGAAACTATCCAAAATAAGTTGCAAGTTCATTCTTTCTTAAACCACTTTGAAGTAGAGATGGGAAATACTGGTTCTCTAAACTCTTGAGGATGAAATGCTTTTAATAACTATTATTTAAGCCAAAGGGAAATGAGATAATTCAGAAACCTTTTAAGCTATTGATTGAATGGAAAGATTTTGTTCTTCCTACACTTGCCTAAACACTAAGCCCTCAGCCTTTTGAACTGTGACAGGAACGATCAACCTGTACCAGTTGTTGCAAGTTACCAGGAATGATGGAGGTCTCTGAGCATCACAGCTTAGGCAGTCAGACCTCAGGTTATGCTTATGATGGTGACTTTTAAGAAAGGGGAAAAAAGTTCAAAATTTGTAACCTGAGATAGTTTAGCCCTGTGGAAACTGGTTTTGTTTTTGCATTCCCTAACAAAAACTAGGGTTATGGTTTCATTCTGAGAACTTTATAAACCTGTGGCGAAAGAGCAGTTCCATCTCCAGTTTGACTATGGGAAGAGTGCCAGGGTCATTCTGTCTTCAACCTAAACTGGTTTCCCTTGCTATGTTAGATTTGGTGATCAGCAAGTCTGGTGAAGAATAGCACCAGCATCCTTGCCTTGCAGACTGAAAGTGGATTAAGTTTCTGGTCCATAGGGCCAACTTCCCTAGGCGGCACAGTGTCTAGGAGGCTCAGGGGGTACATCTCGCATCCCCTGAAGCCTCTTCTGCTGCCTTTCTCTTGTTTCCCTCCCCACCCCTGGGATCTGCGCTATGTCAACACACACCTCTCCACTCAGATATCGCATGGGCCTCATACTCGCCATCCTCTGGTCCCTTGCATGCTTCGATAGTGATCGTTCTCCTTTTTCTAGCCCCTTGACTAAGCCAAGGTCTGAATACAGTGAAACCACCTCTGTGAAAACTTTTCAGATTCCCGCCCTCCTGCTAGGCAAGTAAGTCATCATAGCATTTTGTATAATACTCCATCACATCATTTAAAGTGGTCTGAAGCCTATAGGATAGTGGATACTCAAGGGCATAGAACTCACTGTTTGGTTTCAGTAATGTATCCAGGACACTTAATTGTGCTTGGTCCACAGTCATTGCAATAATAAAATGATAATAGCTGTGATACAATAGCTCAGTTACACTACGTTTGTCACAGTATAAGATGCATTAGCTCAAGTAGGTGCTCATTTAATTAAATCTTATGGGTAAAGAAAAAGGTATCACTACTGAATCTCATTCAGACCTAGCCTCCTCCAGATCCAGAGAATCCCTCTGTGCAGGCATATCAGCTTACTGTTATTGGGCCTGCCTCCTGCCAGCGACTGCCATTCAATAATTCTGGCAAGTAGTATCTTTTCCTCGCGACAGAGTGCTAAACAGTGATTTATTTCTTGAATACACATTGCTTTCATGGAAGTGATTTGTTTAAAACAACAGTAAAGCGCTAAATAAATTATTCATTCCATGCTAATTCTTCACTTTTATGCGCTGTAGTAAGCGTCAAAATAAGCAGCCTGTAGGGCATTTCATTTTTTGCCACATTAATTTTGGACAGTTTAGAGGGGGGAAAAAGTAAGAGGGAGTCTAAAGAAGTTCCATTTTCAAGAAAACACATTTCTTGTTTCCTACTGCCTTGTTCAGTGGCCAGGCAGAGGTGCTGGCTGAGATGTCCCTTTCTACCAGTGGCTCTGAGTCTCTTGCTGAACTGCTGATTAGGCCCAGGGATCCCCTCACAGTCCTGCACCCGGCGGGGAGCACCTGGCTCCCTTTCTCTGCAGACAGTCATTTGCAATGGCCCAGTCCTGTCCCAAGGCCAGGCCTCTTTCCTAGGAGATTTGCATTTCCTCCAGTATATTTGGAGAAGGCAATAGCTCCCCACTCCAGTACTCTTGCCTGGAAAATCCCATGGATGGAGGAGCCTGGTGGGCTGCAGTCCATGAGGTCGCTAAGAGTTGGACACGATTTAGCGACTTCACTTTCACTTTTCACTTTCATGCATTGGAGAAGGAAATGGCAGCCCACTCCAGTGTTCTTGCCTGGAGAATCCCAGGGGCAGGGGAGCCTGGTGGGCTGCCATCTATGGGGTCACACAGAGTCGGATACAACTGAAGCGACTTAGCAGCAGCAGCAGCAGCCGGTATATTAGGTGTTGGGTGGTGGTGGTGTTCAGTCACTCAGTCATGTCCAGCTCTTTGCGACCCCATGGACTGCAGCATGTCAGGCTTCCCTGTCCTTCAGTGTCTCCTGGTGTTTGTCCAAACTCATGCCCATTGAGTTGATGATGCCATCCAACCATCTCATCTTCTGTTGCCCCCTTCTCCTCCTACCCTCAATCTTTCTCAACATCAGAGTCTTTTCCAGCACTGGGTCCTGGGTTTCTAAATCTCACTGTGTGTCTTGATTTAGGATTAAAGCATTGAAAAGTAAGGGAAGCAGCAGTGATATACTTTTCTGTTTTTGCAACTCATTTCCCCCGTGGAATAGAGATATCATTTTGGGGGGCTTTACTTATTCCTCTTTACTGACGTCTCGTTTCCTGCGTTGGACATTTGAGTGACTTTCAGTTTATGAAGTCTTCATTATCAGAGTAGCAGATGGCTGGTCTTGTTGTAGATCTAAGAGAAGTCTGTTTCATCTTGTCTGACTATGAGACCTCCATGTTTTATCCCTGCTGATGGGTAAGAACTGTGTCTTTCCAGCCTGTATAATCCAGAGAGGTTCAGTGAGTGAGAGGCTAAATTGATCCCTCTGCTTAGGATGCTGAAAGAGCTCATCCATCAAGACCCCTGGCTCTACATCAAAAGCCAGGAAGATCAAGGCTTAAATATGTGTGACTCAAGTCCCATCTCATCCCCTCTCCTATGTGAGAATAACTAAAACCGTTGCCCTAGGGTTGCAAAGTGAATTTGTGTGGTGTGTGAAGCGCCTGGCTTGTAAGAGCTTGGAAAGATCCCATTTACATCTAGATAGAGACTGTTCCTTTCTCTTTATTGCCACAGTGGTTAGTTCCCAAAGCATTCATTTCTAACCTGACATCTCTGTCTCTCCAGTGGCCTTAATGTGTAATGAGAGCAAGTACCTGTTTCTTATTTTTGCATCGCTGATAGCACTTAGAAGAAGAAATACACACTGTGGTCAGTGTCTAGAGAAGGAGTTGGATGAATGGATGGATGGATGGATAGATAGATAGGTAGACAGATAGAACCAACATGCCTAAAGACGGACAGAGCTTAGTCTCAGACTAATTAAAAGCAAGAAGTATAAACTTTGAAACTCTTTAAAGCTGCTTCTTTCTCTCTCTAGAGACACCATGTTCAGTTCAGTTAAGTTGCTTAGTCATGTCCAACTCTTTGTGACCCCATGGACTGCAGCACGCCAGGCTTCCTTGTCCATCACCAACTCCCAGAGCTTACTCAAACTCATGTCCATCCAGTTGGTGATGCCATCCAACCATCTCATACTCTGTTTTCCCCTTCTCCTCCTGCCTTTAATCTTTCCCAGTATCACGGTTTTTTCCAATGAGTCAGTAATTCACATCAGGTGGCCAAAGTATTGGAGTTTCAGGTTCAGCATCAGTCCTTCCAATGAATATTAAGGACTGATTTCCTTTAGGATGGACTGGTTGGATCTCCTTGCAGTCCAAGGGACTTCTCCAACACCACAGTTCAAAAGCACCAATTCTTTGGCACTCAGCTTTCTTTATAGTCCAACTTTCACATCTATACATGACTACTGGAAAAACCATACCTTTGATTAGAAGGACCTTTGTTGGCAAGGTAATGTCTCTGCTTTTTAATATGCTGTCTATGTTGATCATAGTTTTTCTTCCAAGGAGCAAGCATCTTTTAATTTCATAGCTTCAGTCAGTGATTTTGGATCCCCCAAAAGTAAAGTATGTCACTATTTCCATTTTTTCCCCATCTATTTGCCATGAAGTGATGAGATCAGATGCCATGATCTTAGTTTTCTGAATGTTGAGTTTTAAGCCAACTTTTTCATTCTCCTCTTTCACTTTCATCAAGGGGCTTTTTAGTTCTTCTTCACTTTCTCCCATAAGTGTGATATCATCTGCATATCTGAGGTTATTGATATTTTTCCCAGCAATCTTGATTTCAGCCTGTGCTTCATCCAGCCCAACATTTCGCATGTGTACACTGTATATAAGTTAAATAAGCAGAATGACAAAATACAGCCTTGACGTACTCCTTTCCCAATTTGGAACCAATCTGTTGTTCCCTGTCCAGTTCTAACTGTTGCTTCTTGACCTGCATACAGATTTCTCAGGAGGCAGGTCAGGTGGTCTGGTATTCCCATCTCTTTCAGAATTTTCCACAGTTTGTAGTGATCTACACAGTCAAAGGCTTTGGCATAGTCATGACCCACTCCAGTGTTCTTGTCTGGAGAATCCCAGTGACAGAGGAGCCTGGTGTACTGCCCTCTATAAGGTCACACAAAATCGAACACGACTGAAGCGACTTAGCAGCAGCAGCAGCAGCAGCAGCAGCAGCAACAGCAGCAGCAGCAGCAGCAGCAGCAGATGCTTTTCTGCAACTCTCTTGCTTTTTCAATGATCCAGCGGATATCTGGAATTTGATCTCTGGTTCTTCTGCCTTTTCTAACATCAGCTTGAACATCTGGAAGTTCCTGATTCACATATTGCTGAAGCCTGTCTTTTGAGCCTGAATTTTGAGCATTATTTTGCTAGCGTGTAAGATGAGTGCAATTGTGCAGTAGTTGGAGCATTGTTTGTCTTTGACTCTCTTTGGGTTGGAATGAAAATTGACCTTTTCCAGTCCTTTTGACTTGCTGAGTTTCCAAAGTTGCTGGCATATTGAGTACAGCACTTTTAACAACATCATATTTTAGGATTTGAAATACCTCAACTGGAATTCCTTCACTAGCTTTGTTCATAGTGATGCTTCCTGAGGCCCACCTGACTTCACATTCTAGAATGCCTGGCTCTAGGTGAGTGATCACACCATCGTGATTATCTGGGTCATGAAGATCTTTTTTGCATCGTTCTTTTGTGTATTCTTGTCACCTCTTCTTAATATATTCTGGTTCTGTTAGGTCCATACCATTTCTGTCCTTTACTGTGCTCATCTTTTAATGAAATGTTCCCTTGGTATCTCTAACCTTCTTGAAGAGATCTCTAGTCTTTTGCATTCTATTGTTTTCCTCTATTTTTTTGCATTGATCACTGAGGAAGGCTTTCTTATCTCTCCTTGCTATTCTTTGGAACTCTGCATTCAAATGGGCATATCTTCCCTTTTCCCCTTTGCCTTTTGCTTTCTTTCTTTTTCACAGCTATTTGTAAGGCATCCTCAGACAACCATTTTACTTTTTGCATTTCTTTTTCTTGGAGATACTCTGAGCCCTGTCTCCTGTACAGTGTCATGAACCTCTGTCCATAGTTCTTCAGGCACTCTGTCTATTAGATCTAATCCCTTGAATCTATTTGTCACTTCCACTGTATAATCCTAAGGGATTTGATTTAAGTCATACCTGAATGGTCAAGTCGTTTTCCCTACTTACTTCAATTTACATCTGATTTTGGTAATAAGGGGTTCATGATCTGAGACAGTCAGCTCCTGGGCTTGATTTTGCTGACTGTATAGAGTTCCCCATCTTTGGTTGCAAAGAGTATAATCAATCTGATTTTGGTATTGACCACCTGATGATATCCACGTGTAGTCTTCTCTTGTGTTGTTGGAAGAGGGTGTTTGCTATGACCAGTGCATTCTCTTGGCAAAACTGTATTAGCCTTTCCCCTGCTTCATCCTGTACTCCAAGGTCAAATTTGTTTGTTACTCCAAGTATTCCTTTACTTCCTACTATTGCATTCCAGTCTCCTATAATGAAAAGGACATCTTTTTTCGGTGTTAGTTCTAGAAGGTCTTGGAGGTCTTCATAGAACCATTCAACTTCAGCTCCTTCAGCATTACTGGTCGGGGCATAGACTTGGATTACTGTGATATTGAATGATTTGCCTTGGAAACTGACAGAGATCATTCTCATTTTTGAGACTACATCCAAGTACTACATTTCAGACTCTTTTTGTTGACCATGATGGCTACTCCATTTCTTCTGAGAGATTCTTGTCCACAGTAGTAGATGAGTATAAAGAGGCTCTGTTCAGTTCAGTTCAGTCACTCAGTTGTGGCCGACTCCTT
>SJYX01002528.1:162635-242703 GCA_006410675.1 Oreotragus oreotragus
TAAGAAAAAAATTAAAGAAATTAACTAAAGTCATAAAAAGAATTAAAATTGGCTCCTTAACCAAAATCAATCCTTCTCAGCTTCTAAGTTTGTGTTTCTACCCTGCCACCTATTGACTTTGTCCCTGTTGTACAGAGGAAGTTTTGAGAGGCCCGTAGGAAATTATTGAAAGTCCTAGCATTCAGACTTTGATTTCAGATATGAACACTGACATATTTACACATACCCAGGACTGTTCTTTCTTAGACAGAAGAAATTCACAGAATGGGAATTGGGCCTCTACAGTGTCCTGGCCAACCTTTAGGTATCTCACAGGTCTGTGCATGAAAGCTAATACTTTTGGATGAAAGGACAGGAAAATCAATAAATCTTTGGATTCAATCATAGACATGTTTTACAACTACTCACCCCTCCCAAAAGAGATACACAGCATTGAGTTATCTGTAGCATTTAATCCTTTAATCAGCTTGGACTTCTAAATGGATCCAAAGTGTTTGGAATGTCTTTCCTAAAATTGGAATTTCATGAAATGGCAGTGGTATTGCGTTGCAATTACTCAGGTTTTTTTCAGCCTGCTCTGTTCCAGAGGCTTGCTGCAGTAATTGCTCATGTAACTGGAACATGTTTTCTATGCCTGGAAAAGCCCATCACCAATATCACTACAGTCAGTCAGTCAGACCATCAACAAATATTGATGTTCTTTAGGTCAGCAGGAGACCTCTGTCTCTAAGGAGGCATTAATATGATGTTGACTTGAATGTGCATGTTAAGAGGCTTGTCATGCTTGGCCTTGTAGGTCATATGAAATTTAAACTCTAAGATCAGTGGGGGGCCATAGAAGTGCTCTAAAAAGTGGGAAAAGATGACCAGATTGCTATTTTCAAAAAGATTTTAGTGGCAGCAGCACAGAGGGTGGCTTGAGGGAAGCAAGATGAGATCCTGGCAGAGATGTCTCAGGCATTGGGCTGGGCTCGACCAGGCTCACTTGAGATTAGAGGGCAGAGGTTTGTAAGACTTAGTGATTGATTTCAGTTTGGGGAGAAAAGAGAGGGATGACATCAAGGAAGACTCAGAACTCCAGCTTTAGCAATGACAGCGGCACTTGCTAATAAGCCTGGTGACCTTGAAGATGGAGCACTGAATGGGCCTTAGATGTTACTATAATGGGAGCAGACCTTACACGCTTGTAGTGTAACCATGGGGGAAACGGAAGCCCAAAGTGGCACCTCGGCTTCCTCAATGTCACAGTGTGTTATCAGCAGAGCTCAGACTTAAGTCCATATCTCCTGTTTCATACCTATTCCTGCTGAAATGGAGAACTCCATTGAAAAGATTTAATGAGCATCTAATGTGGAATCTAGTAGGCCTTCCCTGGTGGCTCAGATGGGGAATCTCCCCAAAATGCGGGAGGCTCGAGTTTACCTGTGATCTTCTGGGTCAGGAAGATCCCTTGGAGAAGGAAACGGGAACCCACTCTAGTATTCTTGCCTGGAGAATTCCACGGACAGAGTAGTTTTGGGGGGAGGGGGGTGGGCTACAGTCCATGGTCTGTCTCTTATACACATCTGGATGTGTATAAGAGACAGTGTCTGAGGACNGAGAAGGAAACGGGAACCCACTCTAGTATTCTTGCCTGGAGAATTCCACGGACAGAGTAGTTTTGGGGGGAGGGGGGTGGGCTACAGTCCATGGTGTCACAAAGTGTTGGACACAACTGAGCAGCTAATAGTGTGGAACTCTACTTAAAGGTGGATTTACAGTGGAGTTAAGGAAGCTTTAGAGTCACAGCCTTCATAGGCATGGGCTCCTGGGAGTGTTGGCAGTTTGAGGGAGTTGTAGATTGTTGCAGGTTGAGAGGGGAAGTTATGCTGAAATCAGAAGATATTCCTATTTCCTCATTTTCTGCCAAACTGCCTAAAGCTATCTCAGAATGAAAATATGCAAATCTTTAACACACTGGTAATTTGTTGTCATCTAATTTGTCATTCTAATAAATATTGACTGTTAAATCTCATTTTATTAACAATTTTGTATTACTTTTCGTAAAGTGAAGCCCCGTCAAGTTGCATGACTTTCATCCTCAGAAGACCTGGGTCTATGCTTGGTCCTACCAATTTGTGTTACCCCTTCCAAATCTGGCTCAGAACTGTCCCAATCCCTGTCTCTTATACACATCTAATTTGTCATTCTAATAAATATTGACTGTTAAATCTCATTTTATTAACAATTTTGTATTACTTTTCGTAAAGTGAAGCCCCGTCAAGTTGCATGACTTTCATCCTCAGAAGACCTGGGTCTATGCTTGGTCCTACCAATTTGTGTTACCCCTTCCAAATCTGGCTCAGAACTGTCCCAATCCAGTCCTTCCTCCTGGACTTAGGAACCCCTGCTTCACACCCCAAATTAGCATATGGTTTTTTAAGACTCTTCTTTACTCTCAGAAACTGCTTATTCAAAAACTGGTTCTTCTAAAAGGGTAACCTTCTGCATTTGTCAAATGAGGTGGTGGAAATTAGATCTTTCCAGTCCCTTCCTTCCAGTTTTGTCCTAAGTTTCTTTTCAAAGAGTGGCAAAATGCTATTTTTTTTTAATAACCACCCACCGGCCATCTAGATGCCATTGTAGAGGATAGAACTAGAATCTTGTAGAAGCATTTTGATTCCATGAGTAAATGACAAAGAACATATAAAAATCTCTTAACTTCTGATAGGATTTTTCCTCCAACAGAAACCTTGGTTGTTTATTAAGGTATTTAGCTTGGGATTTCAAGATGCTATTTGAATTTCACTCTTAAGTCTACTTATTCAAGGCTCTGAATTTCCTTTTAGGCAAATTGTGTCTCACCACACATTAGCACTCAGATAAGGCAAATAAAAAATCTGCTCATAGAGATATCAGTGGTTATTGTTTATTTACCTCTCTTCATTTCTGGTCCACTTTAAGACTTTCCCATAGTAAAGGAAAACATTTGAACTTACCTTGTTTGAACTATCTTTCACATTCCAGTGTGCTATTCTTGTTGCCTTGGTTAGTTGAAGTCGATATTCTTATTCTTAACATACTGAAGTTCATATTCTGATGTTAGGATCACCATAATATGCATATCTGTTTATTAGCTTTCTGTGTGTTGTCTTAACCTTGAAAAGTGATATAAAAAAAAAAAAGGAAATGAGTTCATCTCTTCAGATCCATGAATAACTTTATAAAACCAAAGATAGAGAAGAAGAAAGGGAAAGTCTTACTTTGTTTCTTTTTTTCAAAGTTAAATATAAGGAAGCATGAACAGAAGGGCCCCTCATTGTTAACATGCTGTTTGCTGTTTAATGGTGCATTCACCTTGCATGTGGATTCTCACAAAGGAAGAGGCTTGATGTTTAGATAGCATCTCTACTTCAGACAGTGATTTGAGAGCTTGCAGATCTATCTTTCTCAGATCAGCGCCTCAGAGAAATTGAAAAGGAATATGGCCATTATTCACATCTCACATCCCCCCTCTTTCCCTCCTACTCAGACTCAGGTTTGTACCCCTTTTCCTTCAGTATATGGAAGGTTACTTCTCTTTCATTTTCTGGATTTCCAGAGGGAAGATGCTGCACTTTTTTGGTTGTTGTTTTGAAATTCTGAATTAAGTTCTCTGCATCATGTGTGTTTCTATGCAAAGTACCAGGTAACCTAATTTGAATAGAGACTAACTCAGGGGAGAATGGTTTGGATATCATCTCCGTTCCCGTCTAAGCCCTAAGAGGAGAATGAGGAGAACACGGTATATAGTTTGTTTCTTTATGAAACAGTGGACTTGCAGAGGACATTTCCAGTAGGTTCTTTGTTCTAGCATTCCAGACCACCCACTAAGCTGCCATCTTCTCTCCACCTATGCTCTAGCTTCATTTGCTTTCATGTGTTGAGACTTTGGCTTTAGGTTTCTGTTTCTTTTTAATATTTCTATTTTACTATCATTTTAATATTTTCTGTTTCCCTATATAGTGAGATTTTGCCTTGAATATGCATTTCCTCATATTTTGTGCAATCATTTTATCTCAATACACTTCCAGGATGACATTGGTGCTGACATCTGGCTCTTCTTGAAAAAATACACCATTTAATTTAGCATCTCCCTACTTCCTCTGCTATAATACAGATGATTAAAATGGAGTATCATTTTGGGCAGAGTAATTTAAAAAAAGGAAGGAGAGTATAGAATGGCCAGCATTATCTACTAGACATGGATCTATGTTTGGAAAATTATCTTCTTTTTTATTATTGTTCAAAGAAGAAAAAAAGGAGAAGGAAAGAAAAAAAGTATAACAATGGCATATCTCAGTCAGTCTGTTTTGGTTTGGCATTCTAAGATAAATAGATTTTGAAGGGAGTGACTTTTTTTTTTTTTTTTCAAAAATGATATCCCCCAGTTTGGGAAACAGAAAAGCAAGTTGATAATCAAAGTTTCTGTTTTCAAGATTTCCATTCAAAAGCAACTTAGGTCTGGTGGGTTTAAGGATCTTGGATTTGTTTGTGAAATATAATGACCTGGCTCTAGGCTTATTAGTAACAGGAAAAACCTTGACTTTCTCTAGATAGGAGGCAAGAGGTACAAGTTGCCTCCAATGTTGTTCAGTCAGTAAATCTTATCTGACTCTTTGTGACCCAATGAACTGCATCATGCTAGGCTTCTCTGTCTCCCGCTATCTCCCTGAGTTTGCTCAAACTCATGTCCATTGAATAGTCAGTGATGCCACCCAACCATCTCATCCTCAGCCACCCCCTTCTCCTCCAGCCTTCAATCTTTCCCAGCATCAAGGTCTTTTCCAGTGAGTTGGCTCTTCTTATCAAGTGGCCAAAATATTGGAGCTTCAGCTTCAGCAACAGTCCTCCAATGAGATTTACAGTTTTTCTCATGTGCAGACTACTGAGACAATGGCCCACAGCTCCTGGACCAGCCTTTCACATTAGCCGCAAATGACCTCTACTGGGAAACAGACTCAGAGGAAGGACACATAGCAAATTTTACTAAAAAATGTTCCACTTTTCATGAAACCTTTTCTATATTACAATTTGCCCTGTGTCTAGTGTTGACTAGATTATCTGCATGCCCTCTTTGTGTCTACATCTCTGTTGACTGTCTTATCTTTTAAGTTCCCTGGGGAGGGATCCAGTGACTGACTCAGACCATTTTAATGCCCTGTAGAGGATATCATATGAATAAACATTACACTAAATGATGTACAGGCTTCTATAAAGCTGGAAGGTCACTTGGGGGTTAAGAACTTTCCAGAGGCAAAAATCTACTAACAGCTTTCTAGCTGGCCCTACACCCCACATTCATCTCACTCTTTCTACTGGTTTTTCATTTCAAATTATGTTTGTGTGTACTGGATTACTTCCGTCTGATGACTTCAGTGTGTGGCTGTGAGCGTGTATGGGCATCATACCAACCTTTGAGCTTCCCCAGGGTGTGTGGGCATCATACCAACCTTTGAACTTCCCTCTGGGGCTTCTTAATCTAGGTTATTAGCAGTTATTGATTTCTTTGCCCTTTGATAGCTCAAATGGAACACATGTATACATTTACATAAATCTTCTAAAAATGTTGATATTATAAAACAGTCTGTTGAAATTTGCAGTGAGACGCATGCACATTCACTGTCAGGAACACCTAATCTGGGAACAGCCAAATTCTATTATGAGGTCAGTGGAAGAATCAGCTCTTTGACAAAGGATTTCCAGGGTTCAACAATTTTTAAAAAAATTTAAAAATGACAATGCCATCGATCTGAGGTGAGTAAAAAGGTAAAACTCATGTTAGTCCATTATAAGGAAAAAATATCCTAGGGATTTTTGGCAGAAGGCAGAACAAGAAAGGAGTTTGTGTTTAGCCCCATGACATCTGATAGGTAACAGGACTTCAGCACTATTGAATTGAAGGTAAAGTGAGGATACTTCAGTGGTTCTGTCTTGCCACTAGGATCAATCATATGCATGATTGGGCAATATACCATAGGGAGAGGTAATCACAGTGATTAAGAATCTAATGTGAGTTAAACTTGTCCCCCACTTACTAGCTGAGTAATTTAAGTTTCTTAGCCTCTGCATGCCTCTCTTTTCTCATCAGATAAAAGCAAATCATATAATTAGTTGAAATGCCCTTAATAATAGAATTTGTCTGGCACAAAAAGTAGGAAACCAAGAAATGCTAAATGTTATTAATAATAGCAATTGCTTATATTTGCGTAGGACTTTTAACATTTGCAGAGTTTTCCTACTTTCTACTGTGTTTACTTCCCATAACTACAAGAAAAAAAAAAAAGATAGCATTATCTCCTTATTTTTTCTGATATTTATTTAAATAAGAGGTCAGTTCAGCATTTAAGCACTTTATTCAAGGTCAAGTGGCAGATAGTACTAGTTGTAGTGGCCACTCCCAACATTTTCTTTGCTGGCAGAGCCCACCCTGCTTTCTCTGTTTTTATTGCACATACTCTGTGGCATGTGGCTGAATCCTGGTCACAGAAACTGCTGAGATTTTGCTGTTAGGTCTTTGGGGAAAGTATTTCCTTTATAAGTAAAAACAAAACAAGCACATATATGCTGGAGACTCTTTTTTCTTTGCTGGAAGTAACTATGTCTGCACATGATGCAGAGAAGTGTCAGAGCCTCCTTGCAAACATGACGGCATGTAGCATCCAGTGCTGACACTGTCAGAGAGGAAATATATGTATCACTTGAGTCCTTGATGACTAGCTTAGACTAATTTAGTCTTGGAACCCCATGAACCCTGTACCACTTGTTGCATGAGATAATACATCTATATCATTTGAGTCATTTTTAATATTCTGCTTCTTACACTAAAGTTATACTAACAGAATATGGTGGCTAAACTAAGAATCAAAATCTGGTCTTCTTCTGATTCCTAGGCCTTTGTTCTTTTCAACAAAGCACACTGCCATCCTGATATTAAGGCCAATCTCAATAAAGCCAAATGTATCTCCCTGTTCTGATATTTGTGTGTCCTGCCCATAATCTCAGAGAAGGTGATGGAATCCCATGGGCAGAGGAGCCTGGCAGGCTGCAGTCCATGGGGTCGCTAAGAGTAGGACACAACTGAGCAGCTTCCCTTTCACTTTTCACTTTCATGCATTAGAGAAGGCAATGGCAACCCACTCCAGTGTTCTTGCCTAGAGAATCCCAGGGGCAGGGGAACCTGGTAGGCTGCCATCTATGGGGTCGCACGAGTTGGACACGACTGAAGCAACTTAGCAGCAGCAGTAGCAGCCCATAACCTAAGCTTGAGCTAAGCCTGGGGACCTGCTCTCTTTCTCTTGCAGTGTGAGCTTTCTCCTCTCTGGGCCCCCCCTCATGCTCCCTTCCCTTAGAATATCATCCATGTAGCTGCTTGAGTCCATTAGAATCACACATGTCCTTCTGAATCTAGCTTGAATGCCTCCTTTATAAGATGCTGTTCTTGATGATACTTTTCTTTCTTGCCCTCTAAAAGATATGTACATTTTTCTCCTGCTGCATACCTTTTCATTCCTTATTTTTAACCATCATTGTACAGCTCAGCCTCTCTACTAGACTGTGAGTTTCCAGAAACTGGTACTGAGTCTCATTCCCTCATCGAGTCTTCATAGCACACATTTTTTATCCCTGCTTCTTAAGAAGGCATAATAAATGTTTATTGAATTAAATATGTAGAATTTTACAGCTGAAAGTTCTTTCTTCTGAACAAAGCTCCCATTTTCTGGAAATTATAGAAAGTTCTTATCCTTGGATTCATGATCCCCGTAGGATTCAGGAGATCAGGGGAATCGTTAATGGTATATTCATTGCTTTATGCTCATAGATTTTATTAGCTCAGATTCTTAAAGAATTCATGGCTCCTTAAAAGAATGAGAACCTCTGTTTAAGTTGGAAAGTTGAATAAAGGCTTTCTGAGCCAAACACACACTCCAAAGCATGCATGTTTTAGGGAAACCACTGTTGTGAGTTTTCTTCCTTTCCCTTAAATTGGAATACAAGGAAAACAGCCAAAAACAAAACAACTTTCTGGCTGTTGAATATCCCTCTTACATTTTATCCAGCTGTGCTATCCCTGTGAAAGATTATTCCACATCTCTTTGGGACCCTGATTATCCTGTCCCCATATTCACTTCCATACACATCTTTAAACACATCCAACCTAATGTCTCTGGCAGGGTGGTGCAGGGAGCAGAAAAGGGTCCTGTGCGCCTGGGTGATGAGGGGACAGCAGGGCCTACATTAAGGAAAGCCAGTTAAGGAAGAATGCTGCAGCCCCTGAACCAGCCTGCTAGCATCACCCGTGTGGTTTTGCCAGTGCTCATTCAGAAGTGAATGAAGCCTCCTTCAGGAGGGCAGGGTTATAAGCTCTGACAAGACTGAGTTCTTATGGGGTCTCCTTGAGCTTTACAAAGGCAAAACCCTGAATCACTGACCGAGACATTACACAAGAAAATGTCTTGTTTTACAGACTAGGCCTCCTCTTCATTATTCAGGATTTGGAACTATAGACCCTCAGGAGTGAAAAGACTTTAGGATCCTGTATTCAAAGTGCTCATTATCAAGAAGCCCAGGGCACAGTTTTATTTCCCTTATGATTAGATTCCAACTCCACAGTTGGACACAGAGCAAGGGAAAAAAAAAAAAAAAACTGAAAAATGAGGAGACATGTCCTACTTAGAAATTCTAAGATTTCCCTGAGATGAGAGAGGGATGGGGTGGAGGTCAGTGGCCAGGCCAGATGTCCTAGTGGGACTCAGATCTCCCTAAGTGTCCACTGGTGCTCACAGCATGCAGCATGCTGTCACTTCAGTCATTTGTGACTCCATGGACTGGAGCCCACCAGACTCCTCTGTTCATGGGACTCTCCAAGGAAAAATACTGAGGTGGGTTGCCATGCCCTTCTCCAGGGCATATTCCTGACCGAGGAATCGAACCCAGGTCTCCTGCATTGGCAGGCAGGTTCTTTACCATTAGCACCACCTGGGAAGCCTAAGAGCTACCCTAAAATCATAGTTTAAGAAGAATAGAAAGCTTACTAAACTCCTTCAGGAAAGCTTCTTAGTCCACTGCTGCTACCAACTGGGTTGCTACTTATATGCAAAATAATTAGGAGAAGCCATGCAAGAGAGTTCCAGAAAAGCATCTATTTCTGCTTAATTGACTATGCCAAAGCCTTTGACTGTGTGGATCACAATAAACAAAATGACCTCTACTGGGAAACAGACTCAGAGGAAGGACACATAGCAAATTTTACTAAAAAATGTTCCACTTTTCATGAAACCTTTTCTATATTACAATTTGCCCTGTGTCTAGTGTTGACTAGATTATCTGCATGCCCTCTTTGTGTCTACATCTCTGTTGACTGTCTTATCTTTTAAGTTCCCTGGGGAGGGATCCAGTGACTGACTCAGACCATTTTAATGCCCTGTAGAGGATATCATATGAATAAACATTACACTAAATGATGTACAGGCTTCTATAAAGCTGGAAGGTCACTTGGGGGTTAAGAACTTTCCAGAGGCAAAAATCTACTAACAGCTTTCTAGCTGGCCCTACACCCCACATTCATCTCACTCTTTCTACTGGTTTTTCATTTCAAATTATGTTTGTGTGTACTGGATTACTTCCGTCTGATGACTTCAGTGTGTGGCTGTGAGCGTGTATGGGCATCATACCAACCTCTGAGCTTCCCCAGGGTGTGTGGGCATCATACCAACCTTTGAACTTCCCTCTGGGGCTTCTTAATCTAGGTTATTAGCAGTTATTGATTTCTTTGCCCTTTGATAGCTCAAATGGAACACATGTATACATTTACATAAATCTTCTAAAAATGTTGATATTATAAAACAGTCTGTTGAAATTTGCAGGGAGACGCATGCACATTCACTGTCAGGAACACCTAATCTGGGAACAGCCAAATTCTATTATGAGGTCAGTGGAAGAATCAGCTCTTTGACAAAGGATTTCCAGGGTTCAACAATTTTTAAAAAAATTTAAAAATGACAATGCCATCGATCTGAGGTGAGTAAAAAGGTAAAACTCATGTTAGTCCATTATAAGGAAAAAATATCCTAGGGATTTTTGGCAGAAGGCAGAACAAGAAAGGAGTTTGTGTTTAGCCCCATGACATCTGATAGGTAACAGGACTTCAGCACTATTGAATTGAAGGTAAAGTGAGGATACTTCAGTGGTTCTGTCTTGCCACTAGGATCAATCATATGCATGATTGGGCAGTATACCATAGGGAGAGGTAATCACAGTGATTAAGAATCTAATGTGAGTTAAACTTGTCCCCCACTTACTAGCTGAGTAATTTAAGTTTCTTAGCCTCTGCATGCCTCTCTTTTCTCATCAGAAAAAAGCAAATCATATAATTAGTTGAAATGCCCTTAATAATAGAATTTGTCTGGCACAAAAAGTAGGAAACCAAGAAATGCTAAATGTTATTAATAATAGCAATTGCTTATATTTGCCTAGGACTTTTAACATTTGCAGAGTTTTCCTACTTTCTACTGTGTTTACTTCCCATAACTACAAGAAAAAAAAAAAAAGATAGCATTATCTCCTTATTTTTTCTGATATTTATTTAAATAAGAGGTCAGTTCAGCATTTAAGCACTTTATTCAAGGTCAAGTGGCAGATAGTACTAGTTGTAGTGGCCACTCCCAACATTTTCTTTGCTGGCAGAGCCCACCCTGCTTTCTCTGTTTTTATTGCACATACTCTGTGGCATGTGGCTGAATCCTGGTCACAGAAACTGCTGAGATTTTGCTGTTAGGTCTTTGGGGAAAGTATTTCCTTTATAAGTAAAAACAAAACAAGCACATATATGCTGGAGACTCTTTTTTCTTTGCTGGAAGTAACTATGTCTGCACATGATGCAGAGAAGTGTCAGAGCCTCCTTGCAAACATGAGGGCAGGTAGCATCCAGTGCTGACACTGTCAGAGAGGAAATATATGTATCACTTGAGTCCTTGATGACTAGCTTAGACTAATTTAGTCTTGGAACCCCGTGAACCCTGTACCACTTGTTGCATGAGATAATACATCTATATCATTTGAGTCATTTTTAATATTCTGCTTCTTACACTAAAGTTATACTAATAGAATATGGTGGCTAAACTAAGAATCAAAATCTGGTCTTCTTCTGATTCCTAGGCCTTTGTTCTTTTCAACAAAGCACACTGCCATCCTGATATTAAGGCCAATCTCAATAAAGCCAAATGTATCTCCCTGTTCTGATATTTGTGTGTCCTGCCCATAATCTCAGAGAAGGTGATGGAATCCCATGGGCAGAGGAGCCTGGCAGGCTGCAGTCCATGGGGTCGCTAAGAGTAGGACACAACTGAGCAGCTTCCCTTTCACTTTTCACTTTCATGCATTAGAGAAGGCAATGGCAACCCACTCCAGTGTTCTTGCCTAGAGAATCCCAGGGGCGGGGGAACCTGGTAGGCTGCCATCTATGGGGTCGCACGAGTTGGACACGACTGAAGCAACTTAGCAGCAGCAGTAGCAGCCCATAACCTAAGCTTGAGCTAAGCCTGGGGACCTGCTCTCTTTCTCTTGCAGTGTGAGCTTTCTCCTCTCTGGGCCCCCCCTCATGCTCCCTTCCCTTAGAATATCATCCATGTAGCTGCTTGAGTCCATTAGAATCACACATGTCCTTCTGAATCTAGCTTGAATGCCTCCTTTATAAGATGCTGTTCTTGATGATACTTTTCTTTCTTGCCCTCTAAAAGATATGTACATTTTTCTCCTGCTGCATACCTTTTCATTCCTTATTTTTAACCATCTTTGTACAGCTCAGCCTCTCTACTAGACTGTGAGTTTCCAGAAACTGGTACTGAGTCTCATTCCCTCATCGAGTCTTCATAGCACACATTTTTTATCCCTGCTTCTTAAGAAGGCATAATAAATGTTTATTGAATTAAATATGTAGAATTTTACAGCTGAAAGTTCTTTCTTCTGAACAAAGCTCCCATTTTCTGGAAATTATAGAAAGTTCTTATCCTTGGATTCATGATCCCCGTAGGATTCAGGAGATCAGGGGAATCGTTAATGGTATATTCATTGCTTTATGCTCATAGATTTTATTAGCTCAGATTCTTAAAGAATTCATGGCTCCTTAAAAGAATGAGAACCTCTGTTTAAGTTGGAAAGTTGAATAAAGGCTTTCTGAGCCAAACACACACTCCAAAGCATGCATGTTTTAGGGAAACCACTGTTGTGAGTTTTCTTCCTTTCCCTAAAATTGGAGTACAAGGAAAACAGCCAAAAACAAAACAACTTTCTGGTTGTTGAATATCCCTCTTACATTTTATCCAGCTGTGCTATCCCTGTGAAAGATTATTCCACATCTCTTTGGGACCCTGATTATCCTGTCCCCATATTCACTTCCATACACATCTTTAAACACATCCAACCTAATGTCTCTGGCAGGGTGGTGCAGGGAGCAGAAAAGGGTCCTGTGCGCCTGGGTGATGAGGGGACACCAGGGCCTACATTAAGGAAAGCCAGTTAAGGAAGAATGCTGCAGCCCCTGAACCAGCCTGCTAGCATCACCCGTGTGGTTTTGCCAGTGCTCATTCAGAAGTGAATGAAGCCTCCTTCAGGAGGGCAGGGTTATAAGCTCTGACAAGACTGAGTTCTTATGGGGTCTCCTTGAGCTTTACAAAGGCAAAACCCTGAATCACTGACCGAGACATTACACAAGAAAATGTCTTGTTTTACAGACTAGGCCTCCTCTTCATTATTCAGGATTTGGAACTATAGACCCTCAGGAGTGAAAAGGCTTTAGGATCCTGTATTCAAAGTGCTCATTATCAAGAAGCCCAGGGCACAGTTTTATTTCCCTTATGATTAGATTCCAGCTCCACAGTTGGACACAGAGCAAGGGAAAAAAAAAAAAAACAAACTGAAAAATGAGGAGACATGTCCTACTTAGAAATTCTAAGATTTCCCTGAGATGAGAGAGGGATGGGGTGGAGGTCAGTGGCCAGGCCAGATGTCCTAGTGGGACTCAGATCTCCCTAAGTGTCCACTGGTGCTCACAGCATGCAGCATGCTGTCACTTCAGTCATTTGTGACTCCATGGACTGGAGCCCACCAGACTCCTCTGTTCATGGGACTCTCCAAGGAAAAATACTGAGGTGGGTTGCCATGCCCTTCTCCAGGGCATATTCCTGACCGAGGAATCGAACCCAGGTCTCCTGCATTGGCAGGCAGGTTCTTTACCATTAGCACCACCTGGGAAGCCTAAGAGCTACCCTAAAATCATAGTTTAAGAAGAATAGAAAGCTTACTAAACTCCTTCAGGAAAGCTTCTTAGTCCACTGCTGCTACCAACTGGGTTGCTACTTATATGCAAAATAATTAGGAGAAGCCATGCAAGAGAGTTCCAGAAAAGCATCTATTTCTGCTTAATTGACTATGCCAAAGCCTTTGACTGTGTGGATCACAATAAACTGTGGAAAATTCTGAGAAAGATGGGAATACCAGACCACCTGACCTGCCTCTTGAGAAACCTGTATGCAGATCAGGAAGCAACAGTGAGAACTGGACATGGAACAACAGACTGGTTCCAAATAGGAAAAGGAGTACGTCAAGGCTGTATATTGTCACCCTGATTATTTAACTTATATGCAGAGTACATCATGAGAAATGCTGGGCTGGAAGAAGCACAAGCTGCAATCAAGATTTCTGGGAGAAATCTCAATAACCTCAGATATGCAGATGATACCACCCTTATGGCAGAAAGTGAAGAGGAGCTAAAAAGCCTCTTGATGAAAGTGAAAGAGGAGAGTGAAAAAGTTGGCTAAAGCTCAACATTCAGAAAACGAAGATCATGGCATCCAGCCCCATCAGTTCCTGGCAAATAGATGGGGAAACAGTGGAAACGGTGGCTGACTTTATTTTTGGGGGCTCCAAAATCACTGCAGATGGTGACTGCAGCCATGAAATTAAAAGATGCTTACTCCTTGGAAGGAAAGTTATGACCAACCTAGACAGCATATTAAAAAGCAGAGACATTACTTTGTCAACAAAGGTCTGTCTAGTCAAAGCTATGGTTTTTCCTGTAGTCATGTATGGATGTGACAGTTGGACTATAAAGAAAGCTGAGTGCAGAAGAATTGATGCTTTTGAACTGTGTTGTTGGAGAAGACTCTTGAGAGTCCCTTGGACTGCAAGGAAGTCCAACCAGTCGATCCTAAAGGAGATTAGCCCTGAGTGTTCATTGGAAGGACTGATGTTGAAGCTGAAATTCCAATACTTTGACCACCTGATGTGAAGAGTTGACTCATTGGAAAAGACCCTGATGCTGGGAAAGCTTGAAGGCAAGAGGAGAAGGGGATGACAGAGGATGAGATGGTGGGATGGCATCACCGACTCAATGGACATGGGTTTGGGTTTTTCCCAAACAAACTTTTTGGTCAAACCCAATATTTATCAAATCAGTCTTGATCACATTGACTGTAATTTATACTTAAATGCTATACACTTGAACTTGGAATTAAATCTGTACATTAAAAGTATTTACCAAATGAATGAAAGTAAATGCCCATTTATATGTATTTTTAAGTACATATGTTTTACTTGATTAATAGGTTCCAGCATTTTCTGTTTTGTTTGAAAAATACACAGAAATGATAGACAGTAAAGCTAGAATAGATGGACACTTGTGTTAACCTCTTTTACTCATCTAACGGTGGTAGTTTTGGCTGTGGCCCTTTAACAATGCTAATTCTATAAAACAGTATCGGTAATTAACTAGAACAGAAAAATAAACAATAACAAATCAACCTTATATAATGACATATCACCATTCAGGAGTAAGGCGGTGAATAATGCATATAGATAGAAAAGGGGAAAAACAGAGGGGAAAAGAGTTCAAATAATCGATTGAAGCATAACTAAAGGTTAGCAGTTCTCCCTTCTTTCTTGCTTTCATTCTGAAAACGAAAGATTAGATTGATTCAAGCAGATATGCTTTGAAATGCCATAAAGAACGCCTCATCTGGGGCCGTATTGACAAGCTGCCTGAGTGTATCACTGGCATTTTCATTTTACTAGCCCAGCAAGAAGAATCGGGGGTGGATTTTTACCTCCCTGCACGCCTGCCAGTGAATTGCTTAAACAACTTCTGTGTGCATGTGTGAGCGGCTCCACACTGTTACATGCTGGGTTAAAAAGGTTCCTTCTCTGGGGCTCCAGTGGCTTCCCTCATCAGATGGATGGGAAATGCAGTTTGTGGCCAGCTGAACTTCATTATTTAGTTTACTGCCATCTTGTATCAAGAGAGTAACTACCGAGAAACGCTTTATGCCCACACCCCCATTTTCTTGGCAGGGGATTTATAGGCCTGTTCAGCAAAATCATACCGAGGTAGAGCAACGACATCTCTGTGTCTTCAAACAAACAGCCACCCCGCTGTCACTGATCAGCATTCCTGGGATGGTGGTGATTGAAATTTAGCACTTAGAGCAACTTAATTGGCACACGGATCTGTTAAGCATATGCCCCCACCGCAGGCCTGCCATCTGACATGCCTGTAGGGCACCCAGCGCCTCGCACATGCTCACATTTTGCTAAGAAAGTCAGTTTTGAACAGATCCTTGAAGAAAGTCTGTGCAGTGGTTAAAGAGAGAGGTGGCCTTAGAGCTCAGGTCCTCAGATTTGTGCCTGTTTTGGGGTGACCATGGTCCTTCATCCCCTTGAAGTTGGAACAAACCTAAGGCATGGAGTTCCAGTTCGCTTGCTGTGAAAGAAGTGATCAGAATCCGCTCGCTGGTGCCTGTGTCTTCAGTAAAGCAAGCCTTGTGCTAGCAGAGTAGAACCATGAAGGATTCAGCAGCTCCTTGGCAGCTTGCTGGCTTGGAATTCAAGGTTAGACCATTCTGTGCTCACTGTGGCTACAACTGATCCCTTGGCCTTCAGAGGAAATCCAAAAAATCAATGTCAACATTTTTATGCTGAGTTGGAAACAACAGGACTGGGCCGAATGTTCTAGGTTATGACTATCAAGAGAGAAATACGAACCTCAACAGAAAACAAGGCAGAGCTATTAGGCTCTTCTCATTATGCAAGGAGAGCAAATAAGGGCTGAGACCATCCATGGTTAGAAAGACGCTGCTCTGTTGAATCTTCCCCAGTGTCGTGGCACTCCTATGCGTCACTTAACCAGGCGGAGCTAGGTCAGGGCTGCAGGCAACAAAGGCAGCCGCTTTCTGATGCTGCCATGATGGGCATGAGTTCTGGTGGGTCCCAGACCACCAGGCCTTATCTGTATTTGTGTTCTTTTCTGGAGTCAGGCAAAATTCTGGGCTCCTAGTAAATGCTTAAAGAATGAGCTGAATTGTCTGGGTTCCTCTGAGTGAGGTTGAAGAAAAGCAACAAGTTAAAATTATATGAAGATTTGCCAAAAAGCAAATGAAGCAAGTTTCAGTGTTAACTCATGACTTTGTATTTTGTTTCTTATAAAGAGTTGCCTAAATTCTTCTGTAAGCTCCAGGACCCGGGGTCCAGTTTTAGCTGTTTAAGGGAAGGCACTGGCAAGTGAAGTGAAATTTGCTCAGTTGTGTCTGACTCTTTGCAACCCCATGGGCTATACACTCCGTGGAATTCTCTAGGCCCCAATAATGGAGTGGGTAGCCTTTCCCATCGCCAGAGGATCTTCCCAACCCAGGGATCGAACCAAAGTCTCCTGCATTGCAGGCGGATTCTTTACCAGCTCAGCCACAAGGGAAGCCCAGGCACTGGCAAACCCTTCCCCAATCAGTGTTAAGTGGATGCTGCAACAATTCATTCAATTATGTTAAGCACCCGTTAAAGGAATTTTAAGCCCTCCCTTGGGCCATTTCAGTTCTATGAAATTGTAATTGTTTGAAACTAACCGTGATTTCTTCTTTTGCCTTCAGGTGATTCTCATTTTGACAAAGCTGTATGACTATAACCTGGGGAGCATCACCGAGAGCTCGCTTTGGAGGTAAGGAAATTGAGCTAATAGTTACTGTGTTATTTAAACATGATGCCCTCGGCCAGGCTGCTCCCTCCTCACCCGTTTCCTAGTGAGAAGGTTTCTGGTTATATGTGCCCTTTCTTTTCTGTCTGCTCTTTGTTTTCCTTAACCATGGGTAGGGTTTTTGTTGTTGTTTTTACCAGGAGGGCCAGATGCTTTCTTTTTATAGACCTCTTCTTTTGGTCAGAAGTCTTTTTGCTAAAGTGTTCGTTAGGTTGTCTTTATGGATTTTGGTTCCCATAGCTCTCACCAATCGTGAGCTTATTGGGGTGGAAATGAAAGAATAAGGATGTCTTTGCAGAGGCGAGCAGTATAACTCAAGGTCTGAAGAACCCAGGCAGGCTCCCAGGGCAACACCTTCACAGCTGCTTTTCTGTGGTTCTGCAGCACAGAGGTGTGCACACACACATGCATGCATTTATTTCTGGGATTCACCCTGCTACTGCTGCTGCTGCTAAGTCACTCCAGTCGTGTCCGACTCTGTGTGACCCCATAGACGGCAGCCCACCAGGCTCCCCCGTCCCTGGGATTCTCCAGGCAAGAACACTGGAGTGGGTTGCCATTTCCTTCTCCAATGCATGAAAGAGAAAAGTGAAAGTGAAGTCGCTCAGTCTGTCCGACTGTTAGCGACCCCATGGACTGCAGCCCACCAGGCTCCTCCGTCCATTGGATTTTCCAGGCAAGAGTACTGGGGTGGGGTGCCATTGCCTTCCCCGGGGATTCACCCTACTGGGCCATATATACAGACAGTGTATAGTGAGTGATTTTTCAAATGGATGAGCAAATTCTTTAAGAGCATAGACTAACTCATTGGATTTGGCACAAAAGCAAGTCCTCAGATACCCAGACAGTTATTCTGTCCTCCTTTATTCTTGAAAACTATACATTCGCTTGTTTCATTTTGTTTCTTAAAAAAATCTGTTTGATTTATCTCACTCCTCTTTAGCTCTTCTCCAGTAGCCTGGATCATATGCTCAAACCCGAACTAGTCCCTGAAGTCTAGGAGAGAGCCTTCTCTGATTGGCCAGGCCTGGATCACATGATGATCCCTGAGCCTGAGAGGATGCAGACAGGCTTCAGAGATGATATTCACACATAGACACATGCACTCTTTCACGCACATGCACACACACAAAGGCAGGAGTGGTCTGTGGACAGACCAAAGTTAGTAGTGACCACATAAGATCAGTGGGAGGTTCCATTAACTCAGTTTGCAAGACCAGGAGAGACTGGCTATTCGCTCTGAGTCTCTATGCTGAGGTCTAGGGAGAAAGACTCCAGTCACCCTATTTGTCAGCTGTTGCCCCTGCTCCCAGTACACTCGACAGTGGCTGGGGAGGGAAAGCTGATTTTCATGGTCGCACTTTGGTTGCAGGGCCTGCCTCTGTTGGGGAATGTGGTGGTCATACAAGAGGAGGCTCATGGATTGAATAGAACACCCCAAAATAATGTACCAGACCCCACAAGAAGGTTGTTCATTAAATTTCACTTTCACTTGATGTCTATTTTTTCTTAGACTTGACACTATGTATAAGAAGCTCCAAATAAATTGTCCTATGCTCTGGGAGAGCCCTACTATACTAAAGAAAAGGTTAGATTCTGTTATTTTATTTGTTGTCAGGCATTTCAATTAGTCAGCTCTTTTCCCAATGAAGAGGTCAGTTATGCAGAGTTTCTGTCCCAAGGAAATTTATGTAACTGAATTCAAGTGTAGGAGGTTTGGTAGGAGCCTCTAAAAGTACAGTTCTTTAATACATTAAGGGCCTGACTCCTGCTGTATTGTTTAAATTCAGTACCTGTTTGTCAGTGTCTCTGAGTAAGCTTACGCTACTTTGATCAATTTCTCTAATGTATGTGCATAAATGAAAATAAAAGCCAGCTTTTACTCTGTGGTGCATCTGCCATCTAAAGTGTTGTTGGCGTATTAGAAAATTAAAAGATGTGCAGTTCTGTCTCCATGGGATAGAGGCAGAGCAGCCATGACTCTCACTCTGAATAGCCCTAGGAAGGGCATTCTGGAGGGATTTGAGGAACAGCTTGTCCTGGACTGCAGAAGCACATGTCCAGCATGCATCTCTCCCTCTGCTGGGGCACTATTACTGATGCCCAAGTCTAGGAGGACTATTCTTTTCTGATCTTAAGGAATCAGGTTAGTGAAATAAAAATGACATCTCATTCCAGTGGTATCAGACCTCCCTTCTGAGAGAGCAAACTCCATGGGCTTTAGTTTGGGAAAGTGTGGCAAGAGTGACCTGCTTACTTTTCCATCTGAGAACCAATTTCACTGGAAAATATACACATATGTGTACACACACACACACATTCATAAAAACATACATATACATACATACACATATACACACATTCATGAAAAAGTAAAATGTTAGTCGCACAGTTGTGTCTGACTCTTTGCAGGTTTCTTTGTCCATGGAATTCTCCTGGCAGGAATACTGGAGTGGGTTGCCATGCCCTCCTCCAGGGGATTGTTCCGACCCAGGAATTAAACTCAGGTCTCCTGCATTGCAGGCAGATTCTTTACCATCTGAGCCTCCTAGCAAACCTATATATATCCATGTGTATATATATATATATATATACACACACACACATATGTGTGAAAGTAGCTCAGTTATCTCCGCCTGTTTGCAACTCCATGGACTGTACAGTCCATGGAATTCTCCAGGCCAAAATACTGGAGTGGGTAGCCTTTCCCTTCGCCAGGAGATCTTCCCAACCCAGGAATCGAACCCAGATCTCCCGCATTGCAGGCAGATTCTTTACCAGCTGAGCCACCAGGGAAGCCCCATATATATGCATATGTACCTATAATATGTACGTGTATATACCCATATATATTTGCTTTTCTAACATACCCAAAGTAATCATTTACCTCATATGCCATGTTTTACATGTCTTATCATGTTCTGCATGTTTTGTTATGGTCTACATGTCATATGTGGCAAATTATTATTGTTGATGTTCTATTCTATTGCAACTGCTCATTTTAATACTTTATAGGAAACCACATGCCTGAGTTAAAATATAATTTAGAAAAGAGGAAAGGAGAAAGAAAAAATATTTAGAAAACTTCCCAGTTGCATTTCAGGGCTGCATTTTTTGAGTGGCTCATGGTGCCCATATTCGGTCTTTAGGGATGCTTTTCTGGGTGTTAGCATAGGACAGGGACAGGCCTGGATGGGTCAAGGATGGGGACCAGGAAATGAGATCTTCATGGCCTTATGTCTTCTAATTCAGTCCTACCGAAGGAGACTAGACTGCTCAGTGTTGACTCATTTTCTCCTGCACAAGCTTGCACTTTCTTCTCAGAAAACCTACCTATGCCTACAGTTGGGGGTTTACTGGGGCACAGACCATATTTTAGAAATTCTCATGGCACTCACAGCACTGGATTCAGGACATAGCACATAGATAATGCTCAATAAGTATCTGGTTTTGAAAAGGCTAGTAAGTACTACAATTTTATCTCTACTGCATGGTCATGAACATGCAAGTCTGTTTCTCACTCATTTATTCAACACAGATGAATTGATTAACTCCTCTAGGCCTTGTATTGTTCTTATCTGGGAAAGGGAGGGTGGGTAAATACACAGATCCATAGCATATAAGCTTTGCCTTCTAGGACTTCGTTGTTTAGAGAGGCTAAGCTCTATGGACAGTTAAAATGAGAGAGAACTGTACTTGTCTGTAACCTGCCTTATGTAATTATATTGAATAAGGTCCTTACACAGCACCCGGAACTGCCAGATCCCAGAATGTGTTTAATCTAATGTAAATAGACAAACTGTCATACAAATATTAAGTGTTAGCATAAAGATATGAGATAAGTGTTGCTTCTTTACTTTGCTCATGCTTGTATTTTCTCTTTTCAACTAGACTTTACGTCCTTAAACCCAACACCTTTCTGGTTTCATGGTAACGGCAGTGATACTTTGCTAATGAAAATAATGACAACAATAATAAAAGTTAACTTTGGTTGAGCACTCAGGTTGTATCAGGCACTCAGCTCAGTGCTTAACATGCATTATTGCATCCTCCCAGTTCATTTTTACAGTATGCCAAGGTCACACAATTTGTAAATAATAGCCCACACACTTACAGGCACATTAGTTAATAAACTTCATTCATTTCACTACTTATTGATCACCTAGAGTCCTGTCTGCCTTCGGGTGGATCTTGCTGTACCTAAACAAACAAAATTTTAATCATACATACATATATGATTATTATCTATCTGTCTATCTTAAAATCAGAGTTTTCAAAGCATTATAACATTTTGAGTAGCATTTGCCCTATTCCAGAAAAATACTGGGCAATAGGGAACTGGTTTCTTGTCCAGCAAATAGATACATGGGCTTTCTGATTGAGCCTGTATTCTTTATAACTTTTACCAGCTGGGTAGTACAAAAGGGGCAAGTGGCAAATGCCTCCAGGGTGTAAGGGTAGGAAAGAGGCTGAAAAGCAGCTGACCTTGTCCTGGTGTTCTAGGGTTTTCAACCTTGCTGAATCAACAAACCTAGGCTGACGAGTGAGATGCCACTATTCCAAATTAATGAGCTTTGGTTCCCAGTTGGTCTTGTCATTGATTATACCTTAATCCTGGAGCAGGTTGTTGATTTTGTTTTGTTTTGTGTGGTCCTTCACTCCAGGAGTCAAACTGAGAGGCAAAGGGGATGATCTGCCCCAGAACAATTAATTATACCTCAGAATCTTCACTTTGCAGAGGATTAGGCTGTGAGACTTGGTAGAGCTGGTAGTTTTACCATACTGAAGCAAGATAAGCTTAAAGGTTGAGCTAAATAAAATGTCAAGATCTAGATACAGTATCTCTGAGAAGAAATGTATTAATCTTTCCTTTTCCTTGTGCCAGGGTAATCAGCACTCTGCTGAGAGGCTTAGCTGGTGAGAAAGCCTCAGGCAGTTCTGAAGGGACTAAAGGTGTACTCTCTTAAAGGGACGCACAGCCTACCAAGGGTCTGTGGTAGGGCTTGCCTGGCCTGACTGATTCTCAAATTCACTGCTGTCTTATTTTCCGACCCACATGAAACATAAGCTTATGAAAAGATCTCCACCATTATGGACTACTCAAGCAGCAATTCCTGCTTTTGTGGAGTGAAGGTTAAAGTGGGGAAACGGGTTAGGCCATTTCTTTGGCATTGGGAGCCAGCCCTGTTTCCTTGTCACCTGAGTCGCTTTGTTTCGTTTTGGGTGTTACAGCGACTGTCAAGAGAAGCGTCCCCATCACATCTCTGTGGACAGAATGCTGCAGCGGGCTTTGAGGCAGCTTCTCTATGGGGTTGGCTGCAGCTAGTACTTCCTGGAGAGCTCCAGGGCTTCAGGCTGACAGAAGCTGACCTGAAGATGCTGACTTTCGGCCAACCCAGTGGATAATTCCCACTAGCTGGAAGTCTCTTCCTTCCCACTCCTCCTCCAGGGGAAAAGCAGAGGGTGACATGAATAGGCTGTTAGTCTCAGCTTGGAAGGATGTTTTGCCACACAATTCAGCTTTCAGTCAGTTACAGATACAAAGATTTAGAACAGGGATATGTGGGTGTGTTCAGTCAAATCTGACTCTTTGTGACCTCATGGACTGTAGCCCATCAGGCTCCTCTGTCCATGGGATTTTCCAGGCAAGAATACTGAAGTGGATTGCCATTTCCTTCTCTAGGAGATCTTCCCACCCTAGGGATGGAACCTGTGTCTCTTGAGGTTCCTGAATTGGCAGGTGGATTCATTACCATTGTGCTACCTGGGAAGCCCCTGGCCAATGTAAGTGCTGCTAATGGCAACCTACTCCAGGACTCCATGGACAGAAGGACCTGGTGGGCTACAATCCATGGGGTCACAAAGAGTTGGACATGACTGAGAGTTCAACACCCCCTCCCAACACGCACATGCCTTCTACATCCCGAAAAAGTAAAAAAGAATAAAGCTAGAGTGTGAAATTCCTGTGTAAGAGGGCTCTTCATGTCACACAAATCCAGTGATGTTAATCATCCCTGTGCTGCACGTGTTTAGTGCCTGCCTAACGGCCCTCAGGAGAGAGTCAGGCTCCCCAGCTGGATCAGGAGGTGCCTGGAGTCTGGACTCCTTTGACTTAATAACTCCTATTACCACCCACATATTTCTGTTGTAGAGAGCTACTTGTAGTTCCTGGGCTTACAAATTCATCTTTTAATCTTATTGTTTTTAAGAAATCAAAAGGAATGTATGCTCATTATAATGAACCACACAGTTAGAGGCAAAAGAATTGTTAGTCTTTTCCTTCCCACACAGATTCAGCTTCCCTGAAAAAAAAGAATAAAGCTAGAGTGTGAAATTCCTGTGTAAGAGGGCTCTTCATGTCACACAAATCCAGTGATGTTAATCATCCCTGTGCTGCACGTGTTTAGTGCCTGCCTAACGGCCCTCAGGAGAGAGTCAGGCTCCCCAGCTGGATCAGGAGGTGCCTGGAGTCTGGACTCCTTTGACTTAATAACTCCTATTACCACCCACATATTTCTGTTGTAGAGAGCTACTTGTAGTTCCTGGGCTTACAAAGTCATCTTTTAATCTTATTGTTTTTAAGAAATCAAAAGGAATGTATGCTCATTATAATGAACCACACAGTTAGAGGCAAAAGAATTGTTAGTCTTTTCCTTCCCACACAGATTCAGCTTCCCTGACGTCAGTGATGCTAACCATTTTGGGTGATTCTGTCCACATTATTGTGACCAGACTCAAAAATACCAGGAGATATAAACACATATCAGGACCACTTTTTTTTGTTTGTTTGAGCAAATAGGAGTAACTATCCACAGGACTCTGACAACCTGTTATTTTCACTTAACAGTGAGTCATGAGTGTCCGTCCAGATGAATACATTAAGAAAAATGGGTCAGGTTTATAAGCATCAATTAGTACGGATGTTGTATACTGAATTCAACTACTGCATGCTTAATTAACTTATGTAGTGCTACTTTTGAGCCAAGCAGTGTTCTCAGTGCTTTTTTATCTTCATAAAAACCCTATAAAGTGAGAATTACTAGTATCTCAGGTTTACAGATGGGAGAACTGAGGCTTAGAAAAATTAAGTAGTGGGCCCAGTGGTCATGCAAATGGTGAGTGTGAGCTGGATCCTGAGTGTGCTCTCTTAACTCCAAGCTACGCTACTTCTCTATGGCCTTTTAATTTGATTTTTATTCTAATTTCTACAATATTACTATTACATAAGTGTGTGTTAGCCCCTCAATTGTGTCCAGCTCTTTGTGACCCCATGGACTGTAGCCCACCAAACTCCTCTGTTCATGGCATTCTCCAGGCAAGAATATTGGAGTGAGCAGGCAATCCCCTCTCCAGGGGATCTTCCCTACCCAGGGATGGAACCCAGGTCTCCTGTATTGCAAGCAGATTCTTTACTGTCGGAGGCATCAGGGAAGCCCTATTTATTACATATAGTGCTTCAATCAGCATGTTTGTAAACGTGTTCTTACATTCTGGTAATTTTGTCTCTGTAAATTACTCTAGAGTTCTAGAGTTATAGCACCTTTAGAGTTCTAAAGGTGATATTGCTGTATCAAAACCTAATGCATTTATAATGTTAACAGATACCTGAGATTACTTTCCAAGATGGTTGGGATAATTCATATACCCACAGGCAACAACAGACTGTACATTTCCCTATAATATTACCAGCATTGGCTATTTTTTATACTTAAAATTTTGCTGTCTGTTTAGTGAAAATGGTGTCTTGATTGCAGTGTTTAAAGGGATTTTCTGTGACTACCAGTGACACTGAGTATCTTTTCATATGTGTATTGATCTGTGACACTCTTGAATCCCTGTTTCCATCTATCCTCTCTTTCTAAGCAAAGGTAATTGTTTCTTCCTCAGTAATCCTGAGTGTATTATATACTTGGGCTTATAATGATTATCAGGTTTATATTGGTTTGTTTTAATAAACATCTACTAGCCCCCTTTTTTGGGGTGTTAATTCTAAAAGGTCTTGTAGGTCTTCATAGAACCATTCAACTTCAGCTTCTTCAGCGTTACATGGTAATAAGGAGTTCATGATCTGAGCCACAGTCAGCCCCTGGTCTTGTTTTTGTTGACTGTATAGAGCTTCTCCATCTTTGGCTGCAAAGAATATAATCAGTCTGATTTTGGTGTTGATCATCTGGTGATGTCCATGTGTAGAGTCTTCTCTTGTGTTGTTGGAAGAGGGTGTTTGCTATGACCAGTGCATTTTCTTGGCAAAACTCTATTAGTCTTTGCCCTGCTTCATTCCACATTCCAAGGTCAAATTTGCCTGTTACCCCAGGTGTTTCTTGACTTCCTACTTTTGCATTCCAGTCCCCTATAATGAAAAGGACATCTTTCTTGGGTGTTAGTTCTAAAAGGTCTTGTAGGTCTTCATAGAACCATTCAACTTCAGCTTCTTCAGCGTTACTGGTTGGGGCATAGACTTGGATTACTGTGATATTGAATGGTTTGCCTTGAAAATGAACAGAGATCATTCTGTCGTTTTTGAGATTGCACCCAAGTACTGCATTTTGGACTCTTTTGTTGACCATGATAGCTACTCCATTTCTTCTGAGGGATTCCTGCCCACAGTAGTAGATATAATCAGTCTCCCATAGAAGCAGATGGCAAATGTCTTTGTTGTTCAGTCATTGGCAATGCTCTTGGTAAATGCCAATTGGTAGTTGACAGGAGCCTGGCCAGCTACAGTTCATGGGGTTGCAAAGAGTCAGACACAACTAAGCAACTAACACACACGGTGGATGCGACTGGTGATGGAAGTAAAGTGCAATGCTGTAAAGATAAATATTGCAGAGGAACCTGGAATGTAAGGTCCATCAATCAAGGCAAATTAGAAGTGGTCAAACAGAAGATGGCAAGGGTGAACGTCAACACTTTAGGAATCAGTGAACGAAAATGGACTGGAAAGGGTGAATTTAACTCAGATGATGATTATGTCTACTACTGTAGGCAAGAATCCCTCAGAAGAAATGGAGTAGCCATCATAGTCAACAAAAGAATCCAAAATGCAGTACTTAGATGCAATCTCAAAAGCAACAGAATGATCTCTGTTCATTTCCAAGGCAGACCATTCAATATAACAGTAATCCAAGTCTATGCCCCAACCAGTAATGCTGAAGAAGTTGAAGTTGAATGGTTGGTTCTATGTAAACCTACAAGATCTTCTAGAACTAACACTAAAAAAGAGGTCCTTTTCATCATAGGGAACTGGAATGCCAAGGTAGGAAGTCAAAAGATAACTGAGTAACAAGCAAGTTTGGCTGTAGAGTACAAAATGAGGCAAGGCAAAAGCTAACAGAGTTTTGCCAAGAGAAATTCTGGTCATAGCATATACCCTCTTGCAACAAGACAAGAGATGATCTACACATGAACATCACCAGATGATCAATAATAAAATCAGATTGATTATATTCTTTGCAGCCAAAGATGGAGAAGCTCTATACAAGCTCAGCGCAAACAAGACAAGGAGCTGACTACGGCCCATATCATGAATTCCTTAATGCCAAATTCAGACTTAAATTGAAGAAAGTAGGGAAAAACCACTAGATTATTCAGGGATGACCTAAATCAAATTCCGTATGATTATACAGTGTAAGTGAGAAATAGATTCAAGGGATTGGATCTGATAGACACAGTGCCCAAAGAACTATGGATGGAGGTCTGTAACACTGTACAGGAGGCTTTGATCAAAACCATCCCAAAGAAAAAGAAAGGCAAAATGGCTGTCTGAGGAGGCCTTACAAATAGCTCTGAAAAGAAGAGAAGTGAAAAGTGAAGGAGAAAAGGAAAGATATACCCATTTGAATGCAGAGTTCCAAAGAACAGCAAGGAGAGAAAAGAAAGCCTTCCTAAGTGATCAATGCAAAGAAATAGAGGAAAACAATAAAATGGGGAAGACTAGAGATCTCTGCAAGAAAATTAGAGATACCAAGGGAACTTGCCATGCAAAGATGGGCTCAATAAAGAACAGAAGTGGTATGGACCTAACAGAAGCAGAATATGTTAAGGAGAGGTGGTAAGAATACACAGAAAAGCTATACAAAAAAGATCTTAATGACCCAGATAACCGTGATAATGTGATCACTCACCTAGAGCCAGACATTCTGGAGTCTGAATTCAAGAGGGACTTAGGAAGCATCACTACAAGCAAAGCTAGTGGAAGTGATAGAATTCCAGCTAAGCTATTTCAAATCCTAAAAGATAATGCTGTGTGAGTGCGGCACTCAATATGCCAGCAAATTTGGAAAACTCAGCAGTGGCCACAGGACTGAAAAAGGTCAGTTTTCATTCCAATCCCAAAGAAAGACAATGCCAAAAAATGCTCAAACTATCACACAATTGCACTCATCTCACATGCTAGCAAAGTAACGCTCAAAATTCTCCAAGCTAGGCTTCAACAGTACATGAACTGAGAAATTCCAGATGTTCAATCGGGATTTCAAAAAAGCAGAGGAACCAGAGATCAAATTGCCATCATCTGTGGTATCATAGAAAAAGCAAGAGAATTATAGGAAGACATCTTCCTGCTTCCTTGACTACACTAAAGCCTTTAATTGTGTGGACCACAACAAACTGTGGATAATTCTTAAACAGATGGGAATACTAGACCAACTTACTTATTTCCTGAGAAACCTGTATGCCGGTCAAGAAGCAACAGTTAGAACTGGACATGGAACAACGTACTGGTTCCAAATGAGGAAAGGTGTGAGGAAAGGTGTAACTCAAGGCTGTATATTGTCACCCTGCTTATTTAACTTTTATGCCGAGTACATCATGTGACATGCCAGGCTGGATGAAGCACAAGCTGGAATCAAGATTGCTGGGAGATATATCAATAACCTCAGAAATCAAAGAGAAACTAAAGACTCTCTTGAGGAAGATGAAAGAGGAGAGCAAAAAATTTGCTTAAAACTCAACATTCAAAAAAGTAAGATCATGGCATCCAGTCCCATCACTTCATGACAGATCAATAGGGAAACAATGGGAACAGTGACATATTTTATTTTCTTGGGCTCCAAAATCACTGCAGATGGTGACTGCAGCCATGAAATTAAAAGACACTTGGTCCTTGGAAGAAAAGCTATGACAAACGTAGGCAGCATATTAAAAAGCAGAGACATTCCTTTACTGACAAAGATCTGTCTTGTCAAAGATATGGATTTTCCACTAGTCATGTATGGATGTGAAAGTTGGACTATTAAAAAAAGCTGACTGCTGAATAATTGACGCTTTTGAACTGTTAGAAAAGACTCTTGATATTCCCTTCAATCTTAAAGGAAATCAGTTCTGAATAGTCATTGGAAGGACTGATGATAAAGCAGAAACTCTGATACTTTGGCCACCTGAAATGAAGAACTCACTCCTCAGAAAAGACCCTGGTGATGGGAAAGATTGAGGCAGGAGGAGAAGGGGATGACAGAGGATGAGATGATTGGATGGCATCACCGACTCGATGGACATGAGTTTGAGCAAGCTCCAGGAATTAGTGGTGGACAGGGAAGCCCGTCATGCTGCAGTCCATGGGGTTGCAAATCCATGGGGTTGCAAAGAGTTGGACATGACCGAACAATTAAACTGAAGATGCACTAAACATTATGTGTCAGTCACCATTCTAAGTGTCAGGTCACCTACTCTGTATATTAGCCTTTGAAACAAGCACATCATTGCCCAGAATTCACAGGTGAGAAAACTGAAGGAAAGAAAGTTTACATACTCTTCTGGGGTCACATACCTAGTAATGGTAGGAACCATGTTTTGAATCCAGGCAATCTTCCCACAGAGTGCTTGGTTCTTTTTTTCTTTTTTTTTAACTTTATTGGAGTACAGTTGTTGGAGAGTTCTGACAAAACGTGGTCCACTGGAGAAGGAAATGGCAAACCACTTCAGTATTCTTGCCTTGAGAACCCCATGAACAGTATGAAAAGGCAAAATGATAGGATATCAAAAGAGAATCTCCCCAGGTCACTAGGTGCCCAATATGCTGCTGGAGATCAGTGGAGAAATAACTCCAGAAAGAGTGAAGAGACAGAGCCAAAGCAAAACACACACACACACACACACACACCCAGTTCTGGATGTGACTAGTGATGGAAGTAGTCTGATGCTGTAAGGAGCAATATTGCATAGGAAGCTTGAATGTCAGGTCCATGAATCAAGACAAGTTGGAAGTGGTCAAACAGATTTTAAGAGTGAATATCAACATTTTAAGAATCAGCAAACTAAAATGGGCTGGAATGGGAGAATTTAGCTCAGATGACCATTATATTTGCTACTGTGGGCAAGAATCCCTTAAAAGAAATGGAGTAGCCATCATAGTCAACAAAAGAGTCTGACATGCAGTACTTGGATGCAATCTCAAAAATGAGAGAATGATCTCTGTTTGTTCAGACCATTCAATATAACAGTAATCCAAGCCTATGCCCTGACCAGTAATGCTGAAGAAGATGAAATTGAATGGTTCTATGAAGACTTATAAGACCTTCTAGAACTAACAACCAAAAAGATGCCTTTTTCATTACAGGGCACTGGGATCCAAAAATTAGGAAGTCAAGAAATACCTGGAGTAATGTTCAGACTTGGCCTTGGAGTAGAATGAAGCAGGGCAAAGGCTAACAGAGTTTTGCCAAGAGAAACTCTGGTCATAGCAAACACCCTCTTCCAACAACATAAGAGAAGACTCTACACATGGACATCACCTGGATAGTCAATTTGAAATCAGATTGATTATATTCTTTGTAGCCAAAGATGGAGAAGCTCTATACAGTCAGCAAAAACAAGAGGTGACTGTAGCTCAGATCATGAACTCCTTATTGCCAAATTCAGACTTAAATTGAAGAAAGTGGGGAAAACCACTGGACTATTCAGGTATGACCTAAATCAAATCCCTTATGACTACCCCGTGGAAGTGACAAATAAATTCAAGGAATTAGATCTGATAGACAGAGTGCCTGAATAACTATGGATGGAGGTTTGTACATTGTACAAGGGGCAGTGATCAAAACCATCCCAAAGAAAAAGAAAGGCAAAATGGTTGTCTGAGGAGGCCTTTCAGATAGCTATGAAAAGAAGTGAATGGCAAAGGAAAAAAGGAAAGATATATCCATTTGAATGCAGATTTCCAAAAATAGCAAGGAGAGATAAGAAAGCCTTCCTCAGTGATCAATGAAAAGAAATAGAGGAAAACAAAAGAATGGAAAGACTAGAGATCTCTTCAAGAAAATTAGAGATATCAAGGGATCTTTTCATGCAAAGATGGGCTCAATAAAGAACAGAAGTGGTCTGGACCTAACAGAAGCAGAAGATAGTAAGAAGAGGTGGCAAGAATACACAGAAGAGCTGTACCAAAAAGATCTTCACAACCCAGATAATCACAATGGGGTGATCACTCACCTAGAGCCAGACATCCCGGAATGTGAAGTCAAGTGGGCCTTAGGAAGCATCACTACAATCAAAGCTTGTGGATGTGATAGAATACCAGTTGAGCTGCTTCAAATACTAAAAGATGATACTGTGAGAGTGCTGCACTCAATATGCCAGCAAATTTGGAAAACTCAGTAGTGGCCACAGGACTGGAAAAGATCAGTTTTCATTCCAATCCCAAAGGAAGGCAATGCGAAAGAAAGTTCAAACTACCACACAATTGTACTTATCTCGCATGCTTACAAAGTAATGCTCAAAATTCTCCAAGTCAGGCTTCAATAGTACTGTGAATTTCCAGATGCTCAATCTGGGTTTCAAAAAGGCAGAGGAACCAGAGATCAAATTGCCAACATCCGTTGGATCATCAAAAAAAAGAGAGAATTTCAGAAAAACATCTACTTCTGCTTTATTGAGTATGCCAAAGTCTTTGACTGTGTGAATCACGACAAACTGTGGAAAACTCTGAAAGAGATGGAAATACCAGACCACCTAACCTGTCTCCTGAGTAATCTATATGCAGGTCAAGAAGCAACAGTTAGAACTGTACGTGGAACAACAGACTGGATCCAAATTGGGAAAGGAGTACGTCAAGGCTGTATATTGTCACTCTGTTTATTTAACTTATATGCAAATTACATTATGAGAAATGCTGGACTGGATGAAGCACAAGCTGGAATCAAGATTACTGGGAGAGATAGCAATAACCTCAGATATGCAGATGATACCACACTTATGGCAGAAAGCGAAGAAGAACTAAAGAACTTCTTGATGAAAGTGAAAGAGGAGAGTTTTAAAAATTGGCTTAAAACTCTACATTCAGAAAACTAAGATTGTGGCATCTGATCCCATCACTTCATGGCAAATACATGGGGAAATAATGGAAACAGTGACAGACTTTACTTTTCTAGGCTCCCAAATTACTGCAGATGGTGACTGCATCCATGAAATTAAAAGATGCTTCCTCTTGGAAGAAAAGTTATAACCAACCTTAGACAGTATATTACAAAGCAGACACATTACTTTGCCAATGAAGGTCCATCTAGTCAAAGCTTTGGTTTTTCCAGTGGTCATGCATGGATGTGAGAGTTGGAGTGTAAAGAAAGCTGAGTGCCAAAGAATTGATGCTTTTGAACTGTGGTATTAGAGAAGATTCTTGAGAGTCCCTTGGGCAGCAACAAGATCCAAACAGTCCATCGTAAAGGAAATCAGTCCTGAATATTAACTGGAAGGACTGATGTTGAAGCTGAAACTCCAATACTCTGGCCACCTGATGCTAAGAACTGACTCATTTGAAAAGACCCCAGAAGGGAATGACAGAGGATGGGATGGTTGGATGGCATCAGGGACTCAACGGACATGAGTTTGAGTAAACTCCGGGAGCTGGTGATGGACAGGGAGGCCTGGCGTGCTGTGGTCCATGGGCTCGCAAAGAGTCAGACAATACTGAGTGACTGAACTGAACAGTTGCTTTACAATGGTGTGTCAGTTTCTGCTGTACAGCAAAATGAATCAGCTTTATGTATACATATACCCCTTCTGATTTGGATTTCCTTCCCATTCAGGTACCAGAGAGCGCTGAGGACAATTCCCTGGGCTCTGCAGCAGGTTCACATCAGTCTCCTAGTTTATACATAGTATCAGTAGTGTATGTTTCAATCCCAATCTCCCAGTTCATCCCACTCCTCTTTCCCCCTTGATATCCATACATTCCTTCTCTACAGTCATGTCTCTGTTTCTACTTTGTAAATAAGAGCATCTTTACCAGTTTTTTCATATTCCACATATGTGTTAATATGCACAGTTTTTTTTCTCTCTTTCTGACTCACTTCACTCTGTATGGCAGTCTCTAGATCCATCCACATCTCTGCAAATGACCCAATTCCATTCTTTTTCACGGCTTAGTAATACCCCATCGTATATATGCACCACATCTTCTTTATCCACTCCTCTGTTGATGGGCATTTAGATTGCTTCCATGTCCTGGTTATTGGAAATGGTGGTGCAAGGAACATTGGGATGCATGTTTCTTTTTGAATAGTGGTTTTCTCTGAGAATATGCCCAGTAGTGGGATTGCTGTGTCACATGGTAGCTCTATCTTTAGTTTTTTAAGGAACCTCCATACTGCTTGAGCTCTTCACAATGTTTCATCAGTGTGTCTTCCAATGCATTTTTTTCATCTCTCTCTGTATTTCCATCTGACATAAGAGCATGTATATTCAATAGCTTGAGGTATCTGTGTGTACTCAGTCATATCCGACTCTTTTGTGACCTCATGGATGATAGCCTGCCAAGTTCCTCTGTCCATGGGATTTCCAGGGCAAGAATACTGGAGTGGGTTGCTATTTTCTATTCTAGGGAATATTCCAAACCCAGGGGTTCGACCTGCATCTCTTGCATCCCATGCATTGCCAGGCGGCTTCTTCACCATCTGGGAATTACCAGCAACTGACCTCTACTAGTTGGTCCTGTCAGCTGAGAGTCTCTGTTCTCTCCACACTGAGTGTTGGTCCATTAACAGGGTGAGCTTACTTTCCCTAAACCCTGATCAATTATTGTATCCAAGGTTAAAGCGTCTGCCTTCGACGCAGGAGACCTGGGTTTGATCCCTGGGTCGGGAAGATCCCCTGGAGAAGGAAATGGCAATCCACTCCAGTATTCTTGCCTGGAGAATCCCATGGACAGAGAAGCCTAGTATGTTACAGTCCACGGGGTCGCCAAGAGTCAGACATGACTGAGCGACTTCACCTCACCTCACCTCAACAATACCTTACTTCACTCCCGATATTGGACTTCTCCAGCACCTGCCTCAGTGCAGACACTGTCACGTAATCCCATGTAACATAGATGCTAAACAAACATACATTGAACTAAATGTCACTTTTAACAACATGGAAAACATGGTATCTTGAAAAATTATCTGTCTTTAAACCACATAAAATGCTGGAAAAGGTATAGACACACACAAAGCAAAAATAAAAAGTTTAAACACTGAGCTCACCCTGATTCAATGTTCTCCAGCTCAAGACCATCACAGAGAGGCTTTTTGAATAGGCAACAAAATCTAAAATATATTAGGATTGGAAGAAAACAAACACGACTATCGTTCTGTTTTCCTTCTTTGTGTTTTTGGCCATGCCTTGAGGCTTATGGGATCTTAGTTCTCTGACCAAAGCTGGACCCAGGGCCACTGCACTGGGAGGCCCAGTCCTAACCACTGGACCGCCAGGGAACTCCCTCATCCTGTTTTATTATAAAATAAACAGAAGAGAATTAGCAGGAAACACACAGAGATAATAAGGGAATTTAGCAATTTTGCTGTATAGACAATGTATAGACTAAAAGTCAATGACATTTCTATACATCAACAAAATGCAATGTAGCTTTTTAAAAGATAATTGTGAAAAGGAGTATATACCACCTCATGCAAAGAGTTGACTCACTGAAAAAGACTCTGATGCTGGGAGGGATTGGGGGCAGGAGAAGTAGGGGACCGAGGATGAGATGGCTGGATGGCATCACGGACTTGATGGACGCGAGTCTGAGTGAATTCTGGGAGTTGGTGATGGACAGGGAGCCCTGGCGTGCTGCGATTCATGGTGTCGCAAAGAGTCAGATACGACTGAGCGACTGAGCTGAACTGAACCAANCTGAAAAAGACTCTGATGCTGGGAGGGATTGGGGGCAGGAGAAGTAGGGGACCGAGGATGAGATGGCTGGATGGCATCACGGACTTGATGGACGCGAGTCTGAGTGAATTCTGGGAGTTGGTGATGGACAGGGAGCCCTGGCGTGCTGCGATTCATGGTGTCGCAAAGAGTCAGATACGACTGAGCGACTGAGCTGAACTGAACCAAACAGCCCCCTTTTTTATGCCAGGCACTGTGCTAGGTAGACACTAAGAGTCACAGATTGCTTGTTCCCTACAGAAATTCAAAACTAGTGAAGGGCAGACACTCAGTGGGTGATCATAGAAGTGTGACAAACACAGTGCCAGTTAGGCACAGGTTAGTGTCCCTGTTCATCTATTTCCACACTAGCCTGGAAACTCAAAGACTGTGACTGTCTCTTACTTATTTTTGTTCACGTGGCACCTAAAATGTAACTTGGCATGTATTTTTTTTTTTTGCTTAGAAATAGTATGTTGAATATTGGTTCAGGGTCTTCTCTGAAAGTCAGGTCTGTATTGTGTACTTATTTAATCCTAAATTTTTAAACTCAAGCCTTCCATATAGGAAATACTGTTTTCAATAATGTGCTACATGACCTTGTGAAATATCATTGCATTGCACTCAAAGGGTAAGAACACAGGCATTGCCAAGTGTGAAGAGTCCAGATTCAAGTCAGGGAATGCACTAATATCCATCAAACACTAGGCATGCACATTGTAGATTCTGTCAACATCTTCCTGCATACCTCCTATTTCTGTAGGGATCTGGTGAGTTCTGCCCAAGGATGCTGTTGGCTTTCCTGAGATCTCTGTGAGGGTCTGGCCTCAGATCCCATGTTTTCTCTTCTCATTTGCCTTGGTGATTGGCTGTGCTGAGTCTTCCACTTCTCCTTTTAGTAAGTAATAGATGAGATACACACAAAATCTATCATTGCCCTGAGGGTGTAGTAATTTTATCAGTATGACCTTAGGAAAGAGTAAAGCAAATGCAGAACGGCATTCCAATGTCAAGCCTGATCATAAACTCAGAAAGTGGTTAACAGATGTCAGTTTTGGTTTCCTTACCCAGGGATGGGAGAGCCTGGTGGGCTGCCGTCTAGGGGGTCGCACAGAGTCCGTCACGACTGAAGCGACTTAGCAGCAGCAGCAGTAGCACCTTGCCATTGAACAGTACATGATGGAATCCTAACATCTATGTTGTCCCTTGAGATTGAGGTCACCACCATCCAATTCCAATAGAAACCCAATGCTTCCATATCCTCATAACCTCTCAAAGGAATTTCTTCCTGACTTGATGGTTTGGTCTGTCCTTTGAAGTCAAAACTTAAGCTTATCATTAATAAGTTACTAAACAGGGGCAGTGGATGTTCTTTGGGTCTAGAGCTCTGCCCTGAGTACAAGGAAGGTCAAAAGATACCCAAGATACAATTAAATTCTTACCTTTCACCAGCATACAATCTCATTATTCAGTCAACATGACTAGCTTATCCTCATTTTTTTAGGTCTCAGCCTGAAAACCATGTTATTTTTAAAAAGTTATCAATGCCCACCCATTAAAAGGAGACTCTTGTTTCTTTTTACCATAGCTTTTTGTTCCTGTCATTTACTGCATGTCCTGATGTCTAATGATTCTAGTTATCACTTGTTTACTGGCCGATGCCACCAGTAGAATATAAGCTCCCTGAAGGCGGAAATATTGTCTGTCTTACTTTCCATTGTATTTCAAATGCCCAGGAAAGTGCGTGGCACACAGACAGACATTCAAGTGAGATTTCTCAGTTAATTGAATGTGTAAGTAAATACATGCCTAGAATCATGGTAAATTGTGTGAATCCAGATAGATATAAGATTTGATTGTTGCTCTTAAGGAATTCACAGTGGGAGAGAGATAAATAAATGAGAAATTAGTGCATCAAATGTCATAATAGAGGTATTGTAATATGACCTGGATTGAAGAAGGGAAAGGATATCTGATTTGGATCTTGAGGAACAAGTAAGAATCACACTAGTAAATGGGGCTGTTTATTTACTGAGAATATACTGTATTCTAAGCACCTTTAAGTGATGATAGTCTGGCATATTGAGGAAACTGTACAAGATTGGAATATACTCTGTGTGTGTAATATTGGAATATACTCTGTATGGAGAGGATGTTTGGAGATGATTTTGGAAAAATAGAGGTGGGGTAATTCATATTTTTCTGTGCTAATTATTCTGATATTTCTCCCCATTGAAGTGTCATTTTTTGGTTTGGGGCAAGGGGGAAACTTGATGCAATGTGAATTTTAGGAAAATAAATGAATCATGGGGTCATGTTGAGAATTTCACTTGGGAAAGAACAAAACTGGTGACCATGGGAACAGCAGTCAATGATATCAGAAGAGCTGAGAAGGGATTGACTTATTTTAGGCCACGAAGGAAGGGAGTATGGGATTAGGCCACGAAGGAAGGGAGTATGGGGTTAGGCCATGAAGGAAGGGAGTATGGGGCATGGAAGTGGGTAGTGGTGGTGATTTCAATAAATCTTTCAAAGTGAAAATGAATAAGGCCATTTGGATGAGGGAGAAGGTGAGAGGAAGAGACACGATTTTCTTGCCTTAGTCTTGGATAGTCCGGTGGGTGGCGAGGTTATTTACTGCATGCATCTGCTCTGTTGACATCTCCTGAGCACTTTTTCTTAGTGAAGGAGAAAAGGATATGGGGGCAACTCTTTCAAGGAAGAAGTTTTGAAGGGACATAAAGGAAGACATGTAAAAATATAAAAGAGGTCATAGACTAAAGGAATATCTTCCTTTCCTTAAGTAAGGACAACTCTGTTTTATGGGGGTTGAATCCATGGAAAGAGATTAAAAATGTAGAACTTAGGAGGCAGTAGAACTGCTCAAGGATTGAGCGGCAGAGAGTATATGGATTGGAGTTTCTATGGTTGGGGGGCGGGTAATCCAGCTATGGTGGATCAGGGTGGATGAGGAGTGGACCAGAGCGGGAGCATTGCTTCTCTTTCAGCAAGAAGGGAAGGCAGGTGGTTTGGAGCAGCTTCTAAGGAGCCTTGAGGAAGGCCTACTCAGGGAAAGAAAGGGTAGCTCTGGGTGATGCTGAGACCCCAGCTGAGGCCACGGCCTGGGGGTCAGCGTGGCTGTTTTCACTCCAGTAAGCAAGGGACATCCTCAGGAAGGCAGTTGGTTGTGTTTTTCTGGAGTGGTGTTAGAGAACAGGACAGCAAGATAGTTGGGGGCAGTGAGTGGTAGATGAGGGGATCTGTGCCAAACAGAGAAGAAAGTGAAGCTGGGGGTTGGGGGAGGACAAAGAGTGAATAGTAGGACCTCCCCTTCCCAATCCAAGCATTTTTAAAAGCCTAAAGAACACTGAAGAAATAATATCTAGACTTTTTATAATATTAAACTTAGACTGTATCTAGCTTCCATGGGACTTTGGGAAAAGGACCTGGTAAGAGAAGGTGGCATTAATCAGAAAAATATTTTCTAAAAGATACTGTTAAGAAATCCACCCAGATCTGTAGGAGAAGGAGCCGCTGTTTCTCCACGTGTTTATGAAACAGCTGGATCTGTTTATCAGGCCCCCCCCCCACATTCTGAGTGAAAACTCACGTTGTAGGGAAACACTGGGCAGCCTTCTCTGGTTGAGTTATATTAGATTTTTCTCTGTGAAGCTGCTGACTCCAAGGCTGACTTGTGGACCACATCTGGTAGCCACCGTGATGCCTTTAAGAAAATAGTGCCAACCTAGATATCACATTGAAGTGATGTTGATTTCCTTTCTGGTTACTTTTTTCTTCTTATCACAATTTGCTCTAGAGCCCATGCCAAAAATGTACTTCTTTCATATTAAAGTCTGCTTTTCAGAATTTAATTTTCTGGACTCTCAGTTGACCTTGGCTTCCCCTGTCTTTATCCTGTTAGGTATTTATAGTCCTTGACTTGGATAACTCCATTTAGTAGAATTCTCAATAAAGGAAGCTCATTATGTGTTCCAGACATGGTGAACTACGTGTAGGTTCTGCCAGACAACATGTGCCCTTGGAAGGCTGTCCATAAACAGGCCAGCACTTGGGCTCGAGCTTTGGATGTCCAGACATGAATCCAGGCTCTGTCCGCTTACTAGCCCTGAGATGATGGGCAAGTTTTCTAATCTCTGCTTCATTTCCTCATCATAAAAGGGGATGCAATAGTGTTTAGTAGAATTATAGTGACACTTATATTAAAAAAATGTGCATCACTTACTAATTACACAGTAAATAAAGTAAATAATCTAAAACCAATAAAAATCTTAGATCTTGTACTTCTGTGGTCTTTTCTTCTTCATCTGAAATGCCTTTTCCCTTCAGGCTATTTGTCTAGTAGATAATAATGAGAGCCATTTAGACAGATGATTTACTATGTGTTAGACTCAGCTGGTAAAGAACCTGCCTGCCAGTGCAGAAGATACAGGAGACATGGGTCGAGAAGATCCCCTGGGAAAGGAAGTGGCAACCCACTCCAGTATTCTTGCCTGGGAAATCCCATGTACAGAGGAGCCTGGCAGGCTACAGTCCATGGAGTCGCAAGGAGTCTGCCATGACCTAGTGACTAACAACAACAGCAAAGACACTCCTCTAAGAACTTTGTACGTATTAACCGTAACTGAATCCTCTCAATACCCTCCGAGTTTGGTTATATCATTATACACATGTTATAGATGAGGTTACTGCTTAGAGTCACAAGAATACTGGGCAGTAGAGAAGAGATCTGAATTCAAGCAGTCTGGCTCCAGAGCCTGGCTTTGAACCCCAGAGCGACCATCTCTTATGTGATCCCTTTCTTGACCAGCACCTTCCACACAGAATAATCACTGCTCACATACTCTTTCTGGTACATATTTTCTGTACATATTTTCCTTTCTTGATGTATTACTTTGAGTCATGAGTACTTTCTGTATATTTATTCATCTTGAAGGTTGCCTATTACGTTATTAAGCTTTGTATCCATAGCACCAGTTATAGTTCTTGGCCCATTGTAGTTGTTCAGTAAAAAGAGCACCAGGACAACAGATTGGGCAGTTCAGTTAGTTCAATTCAGTCGCTCAGTTGTGTCTGACTCTTTGAGACCCCAGAGACTGCAGCATGCCAGGCTTCCCTGTCCATTACCAGCTCCCAGAGCTTTCTTAAACTCATGTCCATCGAGTCGGTGATGCCATCCAACCATCTCATCCTCTGTCGTCCCCTTCTCTTCACACCTTCAATCTTTCCCAGAATCAGAGTCTTTTCAAATGAGTCAGTTCTTCTCATCAAGTGGCCAAAGTATTGGAGTTTCAACTTCAACATCAGTCCTTCTAATGAATATTCAGGACTGGTTTCCTTTAGGATTGACTGGTTGAATCTCCCTGCAGTCCAAGGGACTCTCAAGAGTCTTCTCCAACACCACAGTTCAAAAGCATCAATTCTTCAGCACTCAGCTTTCTTTATAGCTCAACTCTCATATACATTCATGACTACTGGAAAAACCATAGCTTTGACTAGATGCCCCTTTATTGGCAAAGTAATGTCTCTGCTTTTTAATATGCTGTCTTGGTTGGTCATAGTTTTTCTTCCAAGGAGCAAGTGTTTTTTAATTTCATGGCTGCAGTCACCATCTACAATGATTTTGGAGCCCCCCAAAATAAAGTCTGTTACTGTTTCCATTGTTTCCCCATCTATTTGCCATGAATTGATGGGAGTGGATGCCATGACTGAGGAGAGAAGACTTAAAACACAAGTGAACTGTGTCATCTGTGGACATAATTAATTGATGCAAAGCTTGCAGCTTACTGTATATCACAAGTAATCAAAGGGTAACGGGAGTAGTTTAATCAAATATCAGGTCTTGCTCTCATTCATTGCCATTGTACATGAAGGAAGTGACAAATATTAATTTGATTCTGCCATGTAGGTTGACACTGCCATGCAGCTTGTCTGTAATTATGCTTTGGTGTATGTTGGAAGCTGGTATTATTGTAAAGAGGAGATGAATTTATCCCTGTCAGTATCTCCTAGGGGTTTCCCTGATAGCTCAGTTGGTAAAGAATCCACCCGCAATGCAGGAGACCCCAGTTCAATTCCTGCGTCGGGAAGATCTCCTGGAGAAAGGGTAGGCTACCCACTCCAGTATTCTTGGACTTCCCTTGTGGCTCAGCTGGTAAAGAATCTGCCCACAATGCGGGAGACCTGAGTTCAATCCCTGGGTTGGGAAAATCCGTTAGAGAAGGGAAAGGCTACCAACTCCAGGATTCTGGCCTGGAAAATTCCATGGACTAGTCCATNGGCTACCCACTCCAGTATTCTTGGACTTCCCTTGTGGCTCAGCTGGTAAAGAATCTGCCCACAATGCGGGAGACCTGAGTTCAATCCCTGGGTTGGGAAAATCCGTTAGAGAAGGGAAAGGCTACCAACTCCAGGATTCTGGCCTGGAAAATTCCATGGACTAGTCCATGGAGTCAAAAAGGGTCAGACGTGGAGTCAGAAAGGGTGAGCAATTTTCACCCTCACTTTCTTTCAGTATCTCCTAGTTTCTTTTCCTTTGGCTACCACTGGGGGGTTGTTTAAAAACAAATGTAATGTTGAGCCCATTTGAATTCCTAACTCTGAGCCCTGCACACTGCGCTGTCACCAGAGAATGAACTTGACATAGGGGAAATAGGGGGCCCCAGCAGAGAGCAGTGTGGTTTCTGACCAAAGCTGGGGGAGCCTGTGTGTCAACGAAGCTGGCACCTAGGGGTGGGGACTTCGTCCTGTGTGTCGTAGGGCACAAGGGATGAAACAGCATTACTGAAGAGTTTTAGGAAACCTGTTTTCTTATTTCAGGTGAAGTTTCTGAACTACTGTTCATCCATAAATCAAGCTGGGGCATTTTCAGCTCTGTTCTCCTCTTTCCAAAGGGAAATGGTGTGCTGAAGAGTTATTCCTCAGCACGGCTTTATTTCTTTCTCCTGCTGGGATGTATTAGCAAGGTCATCACCTTTGGTTTATTGGCTTCAAACAATCTGTGATTGCAGAGGATTATGACTTCTTAGCTTGCAGAAGCAGGAGATGCAATCAATTCATGAAAGGCACAGGACTTTTTTTTTTTCTCTCTTTTAAAAAATGTATATTTATTTCTGCCAGCATTTCTGGAGACCAAGACTTAAAAGAGCTTTTTGAAAAGAATTTATCATTGAATGTCCTGCTTCATTGCTTCTTTCAAATAAGAACACTGAGCCAAGCCAATGTGAATTTAGATTTAACTCTTTGAGTTTGAAAGAAATGAGATGACTTCACAAAAGTCTTTCCCCCTTTCCTGACTCCAAACCAAATTAATTGGGAAATGTATACTCATTACAGTATGCCAAACAGATACCCTTTGAAATAATTGGGGACTCAGATTAGTAATACCTACTGGTTGATGAATACGTTCTCTCTGGTAAGGCAAGAAATTTTTTGTCTGAAAACTCTTAGAATTTGATTAGTATTTATTGAAATATCAGTTTTCTGACTTATATTGACTATATATCTAGCTTCTTGGATCACCCTTTCTCAGCCTATTGTTGCCTTTCTCCTGGGTGGGAATCTATCGCTTCTAACTCAAAGATGTGTGAGCATTAAAACCCTCTTTCTTCCACATTGCATAGGATGTTTCCTCTTTGGAGGTCGCAGAAAACAATCACAAAGACCTGCGTCTTCAGGACTGAGCAAACTGATGTTTTCACATGGAAACTATACTTGCACCAGGGTGCAGTGGGCACTGGTCTGCAGTAGCCTTGGCAAGCAGAGTCCTGCTGACACCAGGTACTTACTGCTGCACTCTTGAGAGAGGCCTGGCCTCTGAGTTCCCCTTCGTGGCAGCTCTGCAGAGGTCAGGGGCTGATGCTCTGAGGTTGAGAAGACACATGAATCTGTGTACTCTGCCTTTACCCACCACTATTTTTGTTTAGGTCACTTTTACAGTACCTGCAAAACTGGAAGACTCTTCTTAAACAGAAACCCTGCTTACTTACTGGGCAGTCTAAGCTCATGATTCATGACTCCTCCAATCACCAGGAAGCATGCAGGATCAGGGAGTGGGGGGCAGTGAAGTCAACTGTTATCTGGACTCAGAGCCTTTGATTCACCTGTATTTCTCACCTTCTCCAGATATAACTCTTAAAGACAAATTCAAAATGAAAATCAGGGCCACTTCTCTTATTCCAAAGACTCACTGTAGCAGGGCAAATGTCAAGGTTTGGTACCATTCTGGCTTATAGTGTGTGTGAGCTTAGTTGCTTAGCTATGTCCGATTCTTTGTGACCCCATGGACTGTAGCCCGCCAGGTTTCTCGGTCCATGGGGATTCTCCAGGCAAGGATACTGGAGTGGGTTGCCATGCCCTCCTCCAGGGGATCATCAGATCAAACCTAGGTATCCCACATTGCAGGCTGGTTCTTTACTGTCTCAGCCACTGGGAAAGCCCAAGAATACTGGAACGGGTAGTCTATCCTTTCTCCAGGGGAGCTTTCTGACCCAGGNAGGTTTCTCGGTCCATGGGGATTCTCCAGGCAAGGATACTGGAGTGGGTTGCCATGCCCTCCTCCAGGGGATCATCAGATCAAACCTAGGTATCCCACATTGCAGGCTGGTTCTTTACTGTCTCAGCCACTGGGAAAGCCCAAGAATACTGGAACGGGTAGTCTATCCTTTCTCCAGGGGAGCTTTCTGACCCAGGAGTCAAACCAGGGTCTCCTGCATTGCAGGCAGATTCTTTACCAGCTGAGCTACAAGGGAAGCCCTGGGGTTGAACCGGGGTCTCCTGCATTGCAGGCAGGTTCTTCACCAGCGGAACTACCAGGAAAGCCCAGCTTCTGGTTTATAAGGGCAGACATCAAACTGATGGGTAAGCCCCTGACATAGGCCTTGTAGACTAGAGCAGAGCAAGACTGTGACTTGGAAGTAGACTCTTCCCTCTACTTCCCAGGCCTGCTTTTGTCACTTGATACTTTCTGCTACCCAGTAGTCCCTATGGCTGTTGGAAATAATGCTACCCTTTCTTTCTTTATGGATTCTTTATGTTTATAGAAAAGATAGCTGAGATGGTTATTTAATCTCTTCAAGCCTCAGGCAAGGCTATCATTTCTCGTTCTCCTTTTCGTCATCTGATCGGTTGGAGTGATAATAGTTCAGCATTTCAGATTTAAGAGAACACACATATGCTATTTGAAGATTTGCTTGTGTTCTATTGTATTTAACCAAGGGCAGCATTTTATCAAAAACAAGGTGGTCACAAAGATCTACTAGTGACTTTGTGTAGGACTGTGCCTTGCCACAGCTGACAAGTCTACTGTTTTGATTTTCCACAATGCTTTTTAAGTTGAGCCTTTCATTATACTCAAGGACAGTCTTTGCACTTGACGCTTTCTCTTGAGGAAATGCAGATACCATTTTCTTGTGGGGTTTGTGTCAAATCTGTCATCATCAAGGCCACATCTGTCTGGCAGAGGAAATCAGAGTTCAGTAAATTCCTGAACATTATCTCTGCTTCCAGTTTCCCAGTGTCCATGAGCACCTGCTCCTCCACCTCAGGTAGGTATATTGTGAGGAAAAACGTATTTGAAGCTCCAGATGCATAGAAGGGTCTCATTACATGTAAATTTCCTTTATTAATAGCATTTTCCCATACATTCTCCTTTCCATGGTGCCTGAGGTTATTAGTATCGACCCACCAGAAAGATGTCCTGGGTCTGAGAGAGAGCCAGATGTTAGATCCACTAACAAAACTAAAGCTCCTGTCTTAGATTTGAATGTCTTTTCTGTACATTTCTTCTTAGATGTGTGTTGTTTGTGGATGCTGGATCTGGGAAAGTGATTTACTTGTTTTGCTCAAATCATGCAAGTAGTGCCCACAAGATACTGGTCAGGTCCCACGTGAAAAGAAGAAGGAGAAAGCTCACTAAAGTGCGTGTGTCCCAACTCATGGCTTGGGGCCAACTCACAATTTAGAAAGGAGGGGACTGGCTATTAAGTATATAATAAATAAGCTGCAACACAGGGAATATACAAGGATAACTGTAGCTGGAGTATAACCTTTAACAAGTTGCAAATCACCTTGTTGTATACCTTTAACATATAATGTTAAATGTCAACTATAATCTAAAAAAAAATTCCTATAATCCTGGATAACAAGGCCCAAAAGCTTAATGACTATTAGGTGGCAGAGCCAGCAGTAATCTACCCAGGTAGCACTCAGCTCTCCTACCTGCACACATAAAGAGGAATTGAAAATTTCAGCAAATAATGTTAAATGTCAACTATAATCTAAAAAAAAATTCCTATAATCCTGGATAACAAGGCCCAAAAGCTTAATGACTATTAGGTGGCAGAGCCAGCAGTAATCTACCCAGGTAGCACTCAGCTCTCCTACCTGCACACATAAAGAGGAATTGAAAATTTCAGCAATGAATCAGTATGTAAGAATAGTTGACTTCCTACACCATCCGGCACAGATCACTTTGGCAGATTTTCAGGAGGTAGTTAAGAATAGTTAACATTCAGATGTGTCCAATCAGATGGTAATAGGGATGTGTATTTAAAAGAATGCAGTGTATCGGCTGACAGTTCTTAAGTTTAATTTTAAAAGTTCAAAGTACTTTCTAGAAATGTTAGAAATTCTAGATGAAAATTGAATATGCTTCATCTCCTTGAATTTTCCTCAAACTTTTGTGAATATAATCAAAATTGAAAATCTATTAGAGAGAGAACTGCTTTTGTCCCTCCTATGAAAAGTAAATAACATGTCCTGGGCATGTTTGAGATTTGGTGTGAACATGTCCTGTGTTCTAATCTTAGCACTGCCATTAATGTGTGATCTTAGGCAAATGGTTTTATTTCATAGAGTCTTGGACTCCTCATTTATAACAAGAAAAGTTTGTACTACCTGATCTCTGATATTTAACCTAGCTTTAACATTCATATTTCTAAGAATTGTTGCCCAAAATTTTGCCATGTTTAAAGCTGATGTCCTCATATATTTTGGAATGTGAATGAGATTAGTACCCCCATTTCTTGAAGTACTTTTATTTTCCTTAAATGTGTCCATCACAGCTCATTACTAGCTGATTGGAGACAGGCCAGTAAACTCTGGTTTTACAGGTAGTAAGACTCATATTTCGTGGTGCTTTTATTAGAGAATCTATATGACAACTGAAAATGATAGAAAATAATTAATGACCTTTACTAAATTACCTTATATCTTTGAAATTTAATTTGCATATTATATATTGGGATGATAATGATTCTATCCATTAGGTTACTATAAAGAGTAAACATGTTTTTAAGAACTTGCCTGTTATATTTTAAGTGGTAGAAACATAGCTGAAACCTAGGTCTTTTGATTGTAAAGGAAAAGAAGAAAAAGAGTTAGTGATCATTTCCTGAAAAGCCTGTGAGAGCCTCAGTATCCTCACCGTAAAGTGGGTATGCCAAAAATTCTTTCCTTACCTAAGGTTACTACAAATACAAGGTATCAAGGGCTTCCTTGGTGGTTCAGACAGCTCTGCCTGCAATGGAGGAGACCTGAGTTCGATCCCTGGAGGAAGATCTCCTGGAGGAGGGCATGCCATTCCACTCCAGTATTCTTGCCTGGAGAATCCCCATGGACAGAGGAGCCTGGTGGCTACAGTCCATGGGGTCCCTAAGAAGCAGACATGTGAGTGACTAAGCACACACACAACCAGGTATCATGATAGCCCAGAGGCTCTGCAATTTATAGAGTGCTCTGTGGGTGCTGAAAGTGAAAGTGAAGTCACGCAGTCATGTCCGACTGAGGGTCCGTGTTAGGGATGTTGTTATCCCTAGTTGGGAGTGGGAGCGGGGAAAACTTGAATTCAGTGATTTCCTACACTGTGGCTGAGGGCACCCCAGATGCAACTGTCCAAGTACCATTATAATTCACTAGGTAATGGACTCCTGGAGAGTATTTAGTTTGCAACTTTTTTGCCTTGTAGCATTGAAGCAGAGAACAATGTCTGCCACATAATGAGTCCTCAGTAAGTATTTCTTTAATGATTCTGTGAATTAATGAATCACTGATTTATTTTAGTTTCTATCCTATTGATCATGGGCCTGCCGATAATGCTGAGTACATTTCATACTCAGTGGCTCTTAATCCTGGGTACATTAGAATCTCCTGGGGAGCTTTTAAAAATATCATATATGTGGTCTCACCCGGGACTAATTGAATCAGAATCTCTGGGACTGAGCCTGGGCCCTAAGTAGTTTAAAAGCTACCCAAGTGATTTTAATGTGAGAGAGACACATAGAATCAATGACTCTTGATCCATTGTTTTCCTGGGGTTTGTTTGACTGGGTTTTTGCTAACATTGCCAATTGCTTAACTTCTGGGCATGCAGCTTTCAGTGACCATGTATTCCCATCCTGCCATTTGTCATGTCTAAGAATTTTCTACATTAACAGGGTGCAAATTTATTATCCACATGAAGAGTGTGATCTATTTTGCTTCTAGTCCTGAAACACAGTCATGCTGTCCATGTAAATCATAAACTTAGATCCTTTTGTAGTGTGAAAGAAAACATGTCAATCGGGATGGAGAAAATTAATGTTGACTAAGGTCACTGACATGCTGTAAATTGTAGAGTTCTGGGTCTCAGGCTGGTTTCAGAATAAAACAATCGGTAATCTCACTATAACATTATGAAATAAGGCAGTGCCTAGGAGGTGTTTTAAATTATAGCCTGATTCCTTTTTAAGTATTTATTTGCAACTTTATGGGTATTAACCAGCTAAATATTGCCATTCTCATTAGGGGGAGAATTTATGTCAAAGGTATTTTGATTCTTCAAAGAACAGACTCAATTTACATGTTTTTTGAAGATGTCATTGAAGTAAAGTTGTCTTAATTAATCATAATTATGTTAATTTGCTTTTCATGGATGGTTAACATGTTCCTTCTTTTTTCATTCCTGGTCCCACTAAAGTGTCATTTTGCCCAAGAACCTAACAAAAGTCATTTCATAGACAGGCGTACACACATGTGGTGAGGGCTAGGAGAAGAGATGGCTATCACTCTAAAGCAATAACACATATCTTTGCTTTGTCACCCCACGACAAAGTTAAATAACAACTCAAGAGTCCAGTTATAACACAGGGTGACAGGCATGCTGTGAGGTGCTTCAAGGAAGGATGATTAGATGCCAAATTAATGGTATCAGGGGAGCTCTCCGCAGCCAAATGTGAAGTTATTTTTACTCAAGGCAATGATTTCTACTGTTTTTTAAAAGCCTTAGGGTATCCCCAGGTGTTTAAAAAAATGTCATACAATTCTCAAAAATAATAACATAAAGCATATTGATATCATAGTATGGGGCTTCCCCCATAGCTCAGTCAGTAAAGAATCTGCCTGCAATGCAGGAGACCCAGGTTCGATTCCTGGGTCAGGAAGATCCCCTGGAGAAGGAAATGGCAACCCACTCCAATAGTCTTGCCTGGAGAATCCCATGGACAGAGGAGCCTGGCAGGCTACAGTCCATGGGGTCGCAAGAGTCGAACACGACTTAGCGACTAAAGAGAGAATCTCTTCTGTAACTGCTTGCTGCTGTTGTAGAGATGGTTGAAATTCACATTGTGTCACTGTTCCAAAAAGCAAGGAATGGACAGCCAATCAGCTCAACACATCATCTCCCCGTTAAGAACACCCCCAGAGTGTAACTGTCAGTGACCCCGAATCCTGTGATTCCTTCAGTCTTCTGGAACATGCAAGTCTGTGACTATTCCTGCTGTTCTGGAAGAATCTGCATATTTCCCCCAGACCTTTTTCCTGTTTCATCGGCACACGTGACCCAGATTTGGAAGTGCGTTCATCTCGGATCACCCTTTTCTCTTTTTGCTCTTTCCTTTGATTCCAGAAATTCTTGAAAAATAACAGATGGTAATTAATAAACCACATGGCAGGCAGGAAAAGAAGGAGCAGCCGTGGGCTCATTCTGATAGACTGTGCTGTCTGCAGCTCGTTTACCAGCGCAGAGTGCTGACATACCCAGCCCCACAGGAAGCTCTTATCCCTGGTCTTAAAACAAACTCATTCTTGAAATTTCTGTTATTCATAAGGTGTCATCCATGAAAACTGCAGGAGGCTGCCCCATGATGATGGCTCTGAGCTGGTGGCTGTCCGGTTCAGGAGTTAGAAACAAGCAAACATCTGTATTTGTGCACTTGGGGAGGTGGCCAACTTTCAGAGAAAGAACTTTACGCTGGAGTCGAGCATGATGAAACCGAGTTTTCTGCCCTTCTTACCAAGTATTTTCCCTACCCCCTCCACACTCTCCCCAGTGAGCCCTGAGACCCTTCTCCTGCAGCTGCTTTTTGCCCCGTCCCATTGAATGGATTCCATTACTTTTCCGTCTCGCCTGTATTGTCAAGCCTTTGCTGACAGGACAGCCTTTCTTTTTATGTCCCTAGCCTACCAGAGTGCCTGACACATTAAGTAGGCTCATTAAAATTCATTAAATGAATAACTGAATGAATGAATAAAGACCCAGAAGAATATTTCTGGAATTCTCTAGGTATCGAATCTAAGTGTAGTCTTCTCCCAAGTATCACTGACCTCTCAGAGTCTACCAGGAGGGGAAGGGCAAGACAGGGATTTGCAAGGCTTCTCCAAATACGAAATGAAATCCAGACAGTATTTCCCAGACTTTTCCAGAATCACACACTGGCCGTTTGAGGGAATCCCAAGGCCACTGTGTCTGCATTAATGCATCTCGCAGCCAGCTCTACTGCAGTGACCCTGGGAAATCTGACTGCAAAGCTCCACTGAAATCTGCTGAGATTGGCCTCTCTTTGAAAGGCAGATTCCCTCACATCTGTCCTTGATTTGCTAAGGCTTTTTGATCAGATATGACTTGTGGAGGAGGTCATGGGAACATTAGACCTCCAGGCTTCCTGGACTTCTGATAAAAATTTAAATCTCAGGTAAATCTGAGATTATTTAATCTCACTGTGAGATTAAAGCAAACAAAATAAGAGCCCTGACTCTTGAGGACAACCATGCTTTCCCAGATTCTATTAAAAAAAAAAAAAAAAAAAAAAAAAAAATGCAAAACAAGATGCACCTGATCCAAGCACTTGCCACCCAGGCACAGCTCTCCTGTATTGATGCTGTGCCTGTGGAGTTCTTTCAAAGATAATAATTTATAATGAGATGCATAAAAGCATACATCCATACATAAACCTGCAAATTCCAGCTTCTGCATATCCCCAGTGGCAAAATGAGGCAAGGCTAGCAGAGGGTTCTGCAAATAATTTGTATTCAGCAGCCAGGCCACTTACTTTGCAGGGTAAGCTGATGGCCGTTTACTCTAAGTTTAATGACTGTTAGGAGTGACCTTTCTAGTGGTTTTCTAACCAATCAGTCTTAACCCTTTAATTGATTAATTTTCTTAAGCAAAAGGAGCCCCATCACCCCTTCTCTCTTAGCAATCATTCATTTTACACCACACTCAAAAGGATTAGTTTGGGAATTTTAGTGACCCTGCACCATTTATTTTCATCTTCCTGGCTAGAATCTAAGCAAATGCATATTCAGATATATACTGGGTGGAGGTGTGGGTGAGGGGTGGGGGTAGGGTCATTTGTTTGTTACAGAACCTTGCTGAGTACTCTAAAATTCAGCCAAGAATAGCAGCTTAAGTGACAAAATTTGATTTTCCATACATTCAGGTCACTAAAACAATGGAGGCAAAATGAACCAGAAAGTCTGCAAAACAGCGTTTCTTGGGGATCTGCTTTTCCAGAAACAGATTAGAACTCTGATCCGTCTTGATGTGGCTTCATTAGTAGACAGAAAGAAAGGGGAAGAAAAAGCCAGCACATTTTCTTTCATATAAAGGCCATTTTAGTATGGACAGAAAGTAAACACAAGCCATATTTCGGCGGAACTCAGTTATCTCTAATGGGCCAATTCATATCCTTTTCTGTTCTCAGATCTCAGACCTTTTTTCCTTCTTTTTTAAAATATAATTTGAATTTTTCTATTAACTGTTAGAGAGAGGCCTACATGTAATACATGGTGGAAAGGAAATGGAAAACGAATGAGCAATTTTAGAAGATTTTAGAAATCTTTTGTTCTGGAAAAATTCATCCTCTTCTGATCTTCGATATAAATCCCCTTCTAAGTCCCTCCTCTAAGGCTAAGCCACCCTTGAACATGAAGCAGCTCTTAACCATTGAAGCATATTCAGGGAGACAGAATGACACAGAAGGAACCATCAGTTTCTTACTTGTGAGAGTCACGTCTTTCCTATGAATGTTGTCACGTGTCTTGTCATGGATATGCTTTAACAATATTCTTTAATTAGCTGTAATTGCAAGAAAAAAATTTTCTGAAAAATTATGTATATACACATACCCAATTTAGGAAAAAACATGTAAACTGTGGAAAGTGTATATCCTAAGAAAAAAGACAAGAGTGAGAAAGAGTGGACCTAGCAGGTAGGAGGGTGGAAGCTGCCATGCCCCTCCTCCTCTGTGTGGGGCAGACTTGCCTGTCCTTTTGCTGCTCTCCGCCTCCTCCCAGGAGGATGAAAGAGCTCTGCCCATAGTTCCTCCAAATGCCAGGTCACACACTCAGGTGGGACTCCTGCTTCAGTGAACCTGGACCTGGCCAGGACAGGATGCTGCACACTCCTCTTGTCTGGCCTCTCCCTCCCATCCATGTACCTAGCTCAGAAGAACCCTGGCTATAACCATAAAACATATTATTTTTCTTTTATATTCTACTCCTAATAACTGGATAAAGTCCATCATAACGTACTTAAGCATTAGTCATTGTCTCTTGGCTATATATATCTCCCTTAGAAATATTTTGGGAAGAATGGCTATTGTGTAAGATCTGTCTCTTATACACATCTAGATGTGTATAAGAGACAGCTTCAGTCTTCTGGAACATGCAAGTCTGTGACTATTCCTGCTGTTCTGGAAGAATCTGCATATTTCCCCCAGACCTTTTTCCTGTTTCATCGGCACACGTGACCCAGATTTGGAAGTGCGTTCATCTCGGATCACCCTTTTCTCTTTTTGCTCTTTCCTTTGATTCCAGAAATTCTTTAAAAATAACAGATGGTAATTAATAAACCACATGGCAGGCAGGAAAAGAAGGAGCAGCCGTGGGCTCATTCTGATAGACTGTGCTGTCTACAGCTCGTTTACCAGCGCAGAGTGCTGACATACCCAGCCCCACAGGAAGCTCTTATCCCTGGTCTTAAAACAAACTCATTCTTGAAATTTCTGTTATTCATAAGGTGTCATCCATGAAAACTGCAGGAGGCTGCCCCATGATGATGGCTCTGAGCTGGTGGCTGTCCGGTTCAGGAGTTAGAAACAAGCAAACATCTGTATTTGTGCACTTGGGGAGGTGGCCAACTTTCAGAGAAAGAACTTTACGCTGGAGTCGAGCATGATGAAACTGAGTTTTCTGCCCTTCTTACCAAGTATTTTCCCTACCCCCTCCACACTCTCCCCAGTGAGCCCTGAGACCCTTCTCCTGCAGCTGCTTTTTGCCCCGTCCCATTGAATGGATTCCATTACTTTTCTGTCTCGCCTGTATTGTCAAGCCTTTGCTGACAGGACAGCCTTTCTTTTTATGTCCCTAGCCTACCAGAGTGCCTGACACATTAAGTAGGCTCATTAAAATTCATTAAATGAATAACTGAATGAATGAATAAAGACCCAGAAGAATATTTCTGGAATTCTCTAGGTATCGAATCTAAGTGTAGTCTTCTCCCAAGTATCACTGACCTCTCAGAGTCTACCAGGAGGAGAAGGGCAAGACAGGGATTTGCAAGGCTTCTCCAAATACGAAATGAAATCCAGACAGTATTTCCCAGACTTTTCCAGAATCACACACTGGCCGTTTGAGGGAATCCCAAGGCCACTGTGTCTGCATTAATGCATCTCGCAGCCAGCTCTACTGCAGTGACCCTGGGAAATCTGACTGCAAAGCTCCACTGAAATCTGCTGAGATTGGCCTCTCTTTGAAAGGCAGATTCCCTCACATCTGTCCTTGATTTGCTAAGGCTTTTTGATCAGATATGACTTGTGGAGGAGGTCATGGGAACATTAGACCTCCAGGCTTCCTGGACTTCTGATAAAAATTTAAATCTCAGGTAAATCTGAGATTATTTAATCTCACTGTGAGATTAAAGCAAACAAAATAAGAGCCCTGACTCTTGAGGACAACCATGCTTTCCCAGATTCTATTAAAAAAAAAAAAAAAAAAAAAAACAAAATGCAAAACAAGATGCACCTGATCCAAGCACTTGCCACCCAGGCACAGCTCTCCTGTATTGATGCTGTGCCTGTGGAGTTCTTTCAAAGATAATAATTTATAATGAGATGCATAAAAGCATACATCCATACATAAACCTGCAAATTCCAGCTTCTGCATATCCCCAGTGGCAAAATGAGGCAAGGCTAGCAGAGGGTTCTGCAAATAATTTGTATTCAGCAGCCAGGCCACTTACTTTGCAGGGTAAGCTGATGGCCGTTTACTCTAAGTTTAATGACTGTTAGGAGTGACCTTTCTAGTGGTTTTCTAACCAATCAGTCTTAACCCTTTAATTGATTAATTTTCTTAAGCAAAAGGAGCCCCATCACCCCTTCTCTCTTAGCAATCATTCATTTTACACCACACTCAAAAGGATTAGTTTGGGAATTTTAGTGACCCTGCACCATTTATTTTCATCTTCCTGGCTAGAATCTAAGCAAATGCATATTCAGATATATACTGGGTGGAGGTGTGGGTGAGGGGTGGGGGTAGGGTCATTTGTTTGTTACAGAACCTTGCTGAGTACTCTAAAATTCAGCCAAGAATAGCAGCTTAAGTGACAAAATTTGATTTTCCATACATTCAGGTCACTAAAACAATGGAGGCAAAATGAACCAGAAAGTCTGCAAAACAGCGTTTCTTGGGGATCTGCTTTTCCAGAAACAGATTAGAACTCTGATCCGTCTTGATGTGGCTTCATTAGTAGACAGAAAGAAAGGGGAAGAAAAAGCCAGCACATTTTCTTTCATATAAAGGCCATTTTAGTATGGACAGAAAGTAAACACAAGCCATATTTCGGCGGAACTCAGTTATCTCTAATGGGCCAATTCATATCCTTTTCTGTTCTCAGATCTCAGACCTTTTTTCCTTCTTTTTTAAAATATAATTTGAATTTTTCTATTAACTGTTAGAGAGAGGCCTACATGTAATACATGGTGGAAAGGAAATGGAAAACGAATGAGCAATTTTAGAAGATTTTAGAAATCTTTTGTTCTGGAAAAATTCATCCTCTTCTGATCTTCGATATAAATCCCCTTCTAAGTCCCTCCTCTAAGGCTAAGCCACCCTTGAACATGAAGCAGCTCTTAACCATTGAAGCATATTCAGGGAGACAGAATGACACAGAAGGAACCATCAGTTTCTTACTTGTGAGAGTCACGTCTTTCCTATGAATGTTGTCACGTGTCTTGTCATGGATATGCTTTAACAATATTCTTTAATTAGCTGTAATTGCAAGAAAAAAATTTTCTGAAAAATTATGTATATACACATACCCAATTTAGGAAAAAACATGTAAACTGTGGAAAGTGTATATCCTAAGAAAAAAGACAAGAGTGAGAAAGAGTGGACCTAGCAGGTAGGAGGGTGGAAGCTGCCATGCCCCTCCTCCTCTGTGTGGGGCAGACTTGCCTGTCCTTTTGCTGCTCTCCGCCTCCTCCCAGGAGGATGAAAGAGCTCTGCCCATAGTTCCTCCAAATGCCAGGTCACACACTCAGGTGGGACTCCTGCTTCAGTGAACCTGGACCTGGCCAGGACAGGATGCTGCACACTCCTCTTGTCTGGCCTCTCCCTCCCATCCATGTACCTAGCTCAGAAGAACCCTGGCTATAACCATAAAACATATTATTTTTCTTTTATATTCTACTCCTAATAACTGGATAAAGTCCATCATAACGTACTTAAGCATTAGTCATTGTCTCTTGGCTATATATATCTCCCTTAGAAATATTTTGGGAAGAATGGCTATTGTGTAAGATGCTTGGTCTAATATCATACTAAGCAGTAGTGAAGTGGTGATGTTGCTCAGTCACGTGCCACTCTTTGTGATCCCATGGACTATACAGGGCATATTCCCAACCCAGGGATCAAACCCAGGTTTCCCACACTGCAAACGGATTCTTCACTAGCTGAGCCACAAGGGAAGCCCAAGAATACTGGAGTGGGTAGCCTGTCCCTTCTCCACCAGATCTTCCCGACCTAGGAATCAAACCAGGGTCTCCTGCATTGTAGGTAGATTCTTCACCAACTGAGCTATTAGGGAAATATTACTAAAGAATTGAAAATTTCTCTTACATCAGACTTAACTGTTGGGTATGTGCCTATTTATACTTCTAGATAAGATTTCAGAATCTACTTCTGTATCTTACCTTCTTGCTTGATATATTAGTTTTAACCATTTGAGATTCCCAATTTTAACTTTAAAAAAAATATATATATAGTTGACTTACAGTATTGTGTTAGTTTTAGGTGTACAGCAAAGTGATTGAGTTATACATATATACATATTCTTTTTCAGATTTTTTTTATAGGTTTACAAGGTATTGAATATAGCTCCCTGTACTATACAGTAAGGGGGCTTCCCAGGTTTCACAGTGGTAAAGAATCCACTTACCAAGCAGGAGACACAGGTTGGATCCCTGGCTCAGTAAGATCCCCTGGAGAAGGAAATGGCCATGCACTCCAGTATTCTTGCCTGGAAAATCCTATGGCAGGCTACAGGCTACAGTCTATACAGGCTACAGTCCACAGGGTCGCAAGAGTTAGATATGACTTAGCAACTACACCACCACCACCGTTGTAGTTTGTTTCTGTTAATCTCATACTCCTAATTGATCCCCCTCTTTCCCCCTCTATAAACTACAGGGTGATTCCGTCACCAACCCTTTCAGATCAGGTGGACTCCAGCAGGGTCCTTCCCCTGCCTAGTGGCATTCGAGCCAATTGGCTTCAACACAATGCTCAGCAAAGCAGAGCAGAAACTTTATTCCTTGATCGAAGACTGGAGAAAGGAGAGCTTATGCTCTAAAGATACCTGATCCCCAAAGGGAGGAAAGTGGGAGACTTTTCAGGGGTAATAAGGCAGTTGGGTCTTCAAACTGGGGAAACGGGTGGAGATCTCCAGGAACAAGCAGGGCATGCCTGGGCCCTCAGGCATTCTTGCAAATTGTACTAATTGTGCCCAGCGAAGTACAAGCTCCTCCTCTGAGTGGGGATCTTAGCATAGTAACAAAGTAAAGGCAACTTTCTGACACTTGTAGGTTTCCTCTGCACTGCCCATCTCTTGCAGTTAGCCCGGAACTGGTTCAGGGCAGTGAACTGTCAGGTTGCCTTTGAGATGTAACAGATAAACACCTTTGACAAACATCAGATGTTTTGGAACAAGAATAGAAATGGATGAAAACAGATCTTCCTGTTCCCTGAATTATATATGGGTTGCAGTTCCATGTAATGATACTGATAAAAGTTAACTTTATCATTTGCTAAGGACTTCACACAGATCATCTCATTTTGTTCCCTGAAATATCCTCCCAGGTAATCACAGTTGACCCTTAAACAATGTGAGCATTAGGGATAACCCTCCACACACTTGATAATCTGTAAAAACTTATATTTAAACTTCTGTATACACAGTTCCTCTGTGTGTGTGTGGTTTCTCTATATCTGTGATTCAACATCCAAAGATTTAACCGACCATGGATCATATTATAGAAAAATCTGCATATCAGTGGACCAGCACAGTTCTAACCTGTGTTGTTCAAGGGCCAGGCACATTTTTTTTCCTCCACTTTTCAAATGAGACATTGAGTCTCAGAAAGGCAAAGTGACTCATCCAATATTAAATGACTGGCAAGGAGGCAAATCAGTATTAAAACACAGTTCTCTTTGGCTCTAGAGGTTTTTTGTTTTTTGTTTTCCACAAGGCACACACATTATTTTAAACATGCGTATTCTTAATGGCTGTGGCATAGTTTGTTGTATGGATCTACTTTAGTATTTTTTGTCTTAAAAATATAGTCTCTTGATTAACATTTATGTTGTTTCTATTTTTTCATTACTATAAAAGATGCTACAATGAACATAACTCCTAGTACATATGTTACTGTATGCTGTAGCTGGAATTAAATGCATTCAATGTCTCTAGATTTACACCTGTATTCTCTTTAGATGGACAATATACCATATGAACCTCAAGATTTACCAATAATGAAGTTACTATTTTTTTTAATGTCATGTTCTACTTTCATTTAATTTTACCATCTTGTCCTGGTAATGTGTTTTTATGAAACATTTTAGGATCTTTTCTTAATAGCAGAGTCCTGGTAATGTGTTTATATGAAACACTGGTTTTGTGCACAGATTTCTAGGAACAGCACTCTTTCCCAGTCTGATATACTTGTCAAGGCAATAGCTCCTTTCCATCAAGGAAATCTTAACAAAATCATCAGCTTCATTTTTCCACCAAGCATACTGTCCCCAGGGCTCTAGTATTACTCCTAAAGATTCAGGACAATTGTTCTCTGTTGAGTTGTTTGGTGGAAAGGAACATTTTCATAGGGATTGGGGGCAGGAGGAGAAGGGGATGACAGAGGATGAGATAGCTGGATGGCATCACTGACTTGATGAACATGAATCTGAGTAAACTACGGGAGTTGGTGATGGACAGGGAAGCCTGGTGTGCTGCAATTCATGGGTCGCAAAGAGTCAGACACGACTGAGCGACTGAACTGAACTGAATGTCTATATAATGGTGAGGTTTGTGGGATTTTTATATTTTTAACAAATGTTAGAGTTTTGTTTGTTTTGGTTTTGTTTGGCTTTGTTTTGTATTTTTTATCAGATTGGGCAGTTTTATCACATCTAGTAAGCTAAAAGATTCCTTTAAATCATTGAGCGGCTTATCAGACACCACTAGCATGCATTTCTTATTAAAACAAATTATCTTTAATGAAAAAGTAGATAATCATTAAGAAGGCTTTGCAAAATAATGGGAAGCCACAGACTGACAGAAAATAGTTGCAAAAAGCATCTGACATAGGGATGTTATCCAAAATATACAAAGTATGCTTAAAACTCAACTGTAAAAAATGAACTGAAGTAGGTATGCAGACTGAAAATAAGCATGTGAATAGATGTCCATAATCATATGATATAAAGAAATTTAAAATTATAATAACAATATTTCACTACACATTTTTAGAATGGCTAAAATCCATGACATTGACAAAACCAAATGCTCAGAAGAATGTAGGGTAACAGGAACTCTCATTCATTGCTGTTACGAGTACAAAAAATGGCATAGCCACTTTCAAGACAGTTTGACAGTTTTTTGTTTTATAAAACTAAACATAATTTTGCCATATGATTCAGTAATTTTGCTCCTTCATATTTTCCCAAATAACTTGAAATTTTATTTCTGCACAAAAACCCTGCACATGGATGTTTATAGCAGTTTCATATATAATTGCCGAAACTTGGATGCAACAAGATTTCCTTTGTGGGTGAATGGATAAATAAACTGTAGTGTATCCAGACAATGAGTTATAAGTCACTTCTGAAAAGAGATGAGCTATCATACCATGAAAAGATATGGAGGGCCCTTAAATGCATGTTGCACGGTGAAAGCAGCTCATCTGAAAAGGCTTCATGGTTCCAACTGTATGACATTCTGGAAGGTATTAATACTATGGAGGCTATAAAAGAATTAGTCATTTCCAGGATCTTGGGGAATAGTTGGAATATATGGGGTATATTTAGGTCAGTGAAACTATTCTGTAAGATACTACAATGATGAGTTGTCGCTTAGTCACTAAGTCATGTCCAACACTTTTGAGATCCATGGACTGCAACCTGCCAGGTTCCTCTGTCCATGGGACTTCCCAGGCAAGAATATAGGAGTGGGTTATAATTTTCTTCTTCTGGACAATGGTTGGTACATGTCCTTATATACATTTGCCAAAAGCCATATAATAAACACCAAGGGTGGACACTAATGTGAGCTATGGGTTTATAGTGATGTTGGTGTGTGAGTGTTGGTTCTTCCTTTATAACCAATTTGCCACTCTGGTGCAGATGCTGATGATGAAGAGGACTGTGGGTGTTTGGAGGCCAAGGACATATGAGAACTTTTCTCTTATTTTTGCGATGAATCTAAACCTCTAAGAAAATGTGCTTAATGTTTTTTTTTTTTTTTGCCAAAAAGCCTTTGAACAGTTCTATTATTTGATGGTCTCAATGACTTTCTGATCAGCAGTTTTGTCTGCTTGTATTGTAGGTTTACCCTTATAAACATTTCAAAGGGGGATTGGGGATCTGTAGATCCTGCTGCAGCCTTCGTGTTGACGTGAAGCTAACTCACAAGCCAGCCCTATAATTTCTTTCTCTGTTGAGGTTCTACATTATTGCACAGTAAATGGTTGCATGTTGAGTACATGACCCATGAAACCTGCCCCAAGAAAATAAAAACTTTGTTCTTGGCACAAAATGAAAGAGCCCAAAGTAGCTTATCTCTCTCATTCCTTTTCAAACTTTAATCTTCACCACCTGAGGAGACCTGGCTATTCACTGCTGCTACTGCTGCTGCTAAGTCACTTCAGTCGTACCCGACTCTGTGCGATCCCATAGATGGCAGCCCACCACCCTCCACCGTCCCTGGGGTTTTCCAGGCATGAGTACTGGAGTGGGGTGCCATTGCCTTCTCTGATGCATGAAAGTGAAAACTGAAAGGGAAGTCACTCAGTCGTGTCCAACTCTTGGCGACCCCATGGCCTGCAGCCCACCAGGCTCCTCTATGGGATTTTCCAGGCTCGAGTACTGGAGTGGGGTGCCATTGCCTTCTCCGGCTATTCACTAAGTCTGTCCATTTACAAGTGGCATTTTCAGATTCTTGACCTTTTTAAATATTATTTCTTAGTGTTTTCTACTTCTGGGACTTCAAAAATTCAGCAGATTAGAGGGGATTTCTCAACTTGGTGTAAGATACAGCACACAGGAAAGCAATTTCTTAGATTTCCCTGGTGGCAGTGAGGTGCTTGGATCATAGGAAGTAGGGCCCTAGAGAGACTTTCTGGAAATTCAGGCAACATAGAAATAAGCATTGTTCAGATTGAATTTGTAATGGACAGAGGAAGAGTGTCAGGCTGCTTAGGTGGTTTTGCCTCCCTGGACACCAGACTCTTGATATTAATACAAAGGGCTACAGGTACTTACAGCTTCTACTGAGTGTATATAATTTCAACTGAGGTGCCTGTGCAATAGATTCCAAGGGTAAGGGTGAGATAGCCACTCCCCTCCCTCTACAACCCTTACTAGCTGTTTGCTAGTTTACTAGGGAAATGATTGTGGGAAACTGTTTTAGGGCATTCATACTCTTCAAGCAAATAGAGAATATGCAAACAGGTCAGGAGGGTGAGAGAACTGTGTAAGGTGCATATCCTTACAAAGGGATCTAGAGACAGTTATACTCTGAGTCCCATCTTCCCTATTTCAGAAGTTCAATGCCTGTCACATCATGAGCCTGGTAAAGATCAGGGAGGGAGAAACACTCAGTGGGACTTACATGTGAGGAGATGGATGAAGAGGATTTCATGAGAAAGAGTTGACAGAGTACTGGGCTGTTTCCTGTCCCCATGATGTTGTGGTGAAGGCGTGGACATCAAGAGAACTTCACTTATACCCTCACCTCAAATTTGGCAATGCAAAAGACTGGCACTGGACCTTTGACTGGTACAATTAAAGTGGCATAACAATTGGGATCTGACTCTTGCCTGTAAAGTCTAGAGAGAGAGGCAAGAGCTGACCACCTACTAGATGGTGGGTCAAATGGCGTGTTGGTCCTTTGGTGTACTGAGTGGGGAAGCAGGGGTGTTTAGAAAGGACAGTGAAGGAGACAGGGTCCTGGGGTCCTCTCAAGTCATGTTTACAAGCCTGTCTGAAGGCGTAAGGTGACCTCACTGTGGAACGAATGCCTTGGAATTGGACTTCTAGGTAACCACCCTCAGGGGAGAGGGTCTCCAAGATCTGTAACCCTCCTGGTCATGGGAATTCAGGATAGGGGGCCCAGCTGAGGGCTCTGAAAACCTCATCAAGGAAAGAGTCATTTTCACCGTCTGCTATGCCCAGAGTGCTAGACAGCGTGCAGGAGGAAGAACGGCCCTTGTTCCCTGTCCTTCCACCCTCTAGTGCTGTCCTGGAACAAGGCAGTGGGGAGCAATTTGAAGAAGCTTGATTAGACGACTCAGAGAGTTCCACAATACAGTCATCAACTGAAAGGAGTCAGGGAGCTCAATGTGGGAGGTATGAGCTGGAGGGGGAGAAAAGGAAGAGGATTTAATACAGTCCAATGCAGCTTTTTGATTACTGTCTTCAGCTGGACATTTTTTTTATTGAATTAAGACCATGCATATGTTATAAATTGAATATGGCACTATCTATTATGTTAAAATAAACAAAATAAATAAACATAAAAGGGATATATCAGTCATTTCATTCAAGAGTATGGGAAGTTTGCTCCCAAAGAATAAAATTTAAAAGAAGATAGAAACAAAACTGTTTCAAGTCACTGGTCATGTTTGTTTAGCACCTGCTTACAGATACAGGTATGAACCTGGATGTTGGCTGCCCCCTGCAGCTCATGCTCAGCATCTGGTTTTCTCTCTGCAGTGGCCTCTAGTTCCCTGGAACCCTGTGGTGACGGGGGTAACAGTGGTTTGAGTATTGTTATTGTTCATTCACTCAGTTGTTTCTGAGTCTGTGTAACCCCATGGACTGCAGCACCCCATTAGGGTGGTGTCATCTGCATATCTGACGTCATTAATATTTCTCCAGGCAATCTTGATTCCAGCTTGTGCTTCATCCAGCCCGGCATTTTGCATAATGTACTCTGGGTATAAGTTAAATAAGCAGGATGATAGTATACAGCCTTGATGTACTCGTTTCCCAATTTGGAACCAGTCCTTTGCTCCATGTCCAGTTCTAACTGTTGCTTCTTGACTTGTATACAGATTTCTCAGGAGGAAGGTAAGGTGGTCTGGTATTCCCATCTCTTTAAGAATTTTTCCACAGTTTGTTGAGATAAACATAGTCAAAGGCCTTAGCATAGTCAATGAATCAGAAGTAGATGTTTTTTCTGGAATTCTCTAGCTTTTTCTGTGATCTAAAAGATGTTGGCAATTTAATCTCTNAGGTAAGGTGGTCTGGTATTCCCATCTCTTTAAGAATTTTTCCACAGTTTGTTGAGATAAACATAGTCAAAGGCCTTAGCATAGTCAATGAATCAGAAGTAGATGTTTTTTCTGGAATTCTCTAGCTTTTTCTGTGATCTAAAAGATGTTGGCAATTTAATCTCTGAGTATAAAGCTCCTTTTTTGAGAAGTGATATTGTAGCCTCCAAAGATGGGGGGAGGAATTTGTCACCTACCCCCTAAAACCCTATCTAATGTCGTGAACAACCTCTGGGAATGAAGCATGACCATTTTCAACGTGATTATACCTTAAACTTGAAGATACACTAAACCTGTCATGCACAATGTGAAATTGTGCTAAACTATATTTAGCATGACGGTGCCATTAGCTTCCAAATGGAAACCCTTTAGAGAAGGGACACTAGAAGTAATTGTGTTGAAACCACAGGAATAATTGGGATTGTCTTGAGCAAGCCAGGACATATATGGTCAGTCCACCCATAACCTGCTGCTCCTAATCTATGGGGAAAAGTGTTTTTTTTTTTTTTTTTTAATTTTGTTGTTTTTGTTTTGCTAGAGATGAGAGCTAAAATCCTATCCAACTTTTGTGCAGCTTTGTGCCATTTATTGCGTAGCACTATTAAGCCTCCCTTGAAGCAAATAGCTCAGGGAATTTCCTGTTTATTTGCATCACAGATGATGGTACTGTGGGTCACGCACAGCCCTGTCATAATCCAGACAAAGCACTTAAATTGAAGTTTCCAATTATGAAGTGATGTATATGTCTTAGGAATCCTTACATGCTCCTGGTTTGAGGTCTCAGCAGATATTCTTTTCAAAGGCAGACTGTGCTCAAGAGTAAGAAAGAAAAATGATCACAACTGGCAGAAGAGAAGATGGGGAGCCAGAAGGATTATTGGGTGTGTTCCCTATGAGAGACAGTGGGGTCAGAGTGGAAAGTACGTAGATTTAAAATCAGAAGACTGGAATTTAAGTTAGTTGCCCTAATGCTTTACTGTTGTTCATTGGCTAAGTCCTGTCCAACTCGTTGCAACCCCATGGACTGCAGCACACCAGGCTTCCCTGTCCTTCACCATCTCCCAGAGTTTGCTCAAACTCATGTCCATTAAGTCAGTGATGCCATCCAACCATCTCATCCTCTGTCTCCCTCTTCTCTTCCTGCCTTCAGTCTTTCCCAGCATCTTTTCCAGTGAGTTGGCTCTTTGCCTCAGGTGGCCAAAGTATCGGAGCTTCAGCTTCAGCATCAGTCCTTCCAGTGAATATTCAGGATTGATTTCCTTTAGGATTGGCTGGTTGGATCTCCTTGCTGTCCAAGGGACTCTCAAGAGTTTTCTCTAGCACCACAATTTGAAAGCATCAATTCCTTGCCCCCAAGCCTTCTTCATGGTCCAAGGCTCACATCCATACATGACTATTGCATAGCTTTAACTATACAGACTTTTGTCTGCAAAGTGATACCTCGGATTTTTAGTACACTGTCTAGGTTTGTCATAGCTTTTCTTCCAAGGAGCAAGTGTCTTTTACTTTCATGGCTGCAGTCATCATTCACAGTGATTTTGGAGTTCAAGAAAATAAAATCTGCCACGAAGTGATAGGACCGGGTACCACGATCTTCATTTTTTGAATGCTGAGTTTTAACCTTGCTTTTTCTCACTCTCCTCTTTCACCTTCATCAAGAGGGTCTTTAGTTCCTTTCTACTTTCTGCCATTAGTGTGGTATTATCTAATGGGCAAGATATAACAAGCATTACATTTACCAGTGAAAAGAACATTGACATCATTCATTCCCTCTTTGTAACGAGGTGTTTTAAGTGATAAGTATTATAGAGGATATTAAAATGCATTCTGTATTATACAACTTTCAAGCCATTCATTATGAAAGTTCCTGCTAGTTCTTCTCAACTACCACTAAAAATAAGAATTGAAATTTTTTCCAGCCTTATCTCTTCCTCTTTCTGCCTCTGAGCCCAGATGTCAAAACTTATGGTAAGGAGATAATTACTTGTTTTTCAGTCCTGTCACAATTTTAGACCAATACACTACTCAATTCGTCTTCCATCTCTCTCTCTCTCTCTGTGTATGTGTCTTTCACTGTTTGATTAAAAAAAAATGTATGTGCAGAGCAAATGGCAAAGTTCACCAGAAATTCTTTATTAAGGAGCCACTTTGCTCATGTCCTCTCATGTATTGTAGAAGGCAGCACAATGAAACAGGTGCATATTCTTACCCCTCAGGAGGATGTAGCAGACTTGAAGATTAAAAAAAAAATAGTTACAATGATGAGAACTTAATTGGTGAGTTCAGGGAATAGAAAACAAGATATAAATTCACCTAGTGTTCCAAGGATGTTCCAATGAGTTGCAGCTATTGAGAAAACAATTACTAAGGCAGAAGTTACATAGGCTCCTGGCCAAGTTGGCTTCAGTTTCTAATACTTGAAGTGTGCACTGCTCATAGGTACTTGTTCTGTTCCTTGGCTATACTGAAGTAATTCCACCAAGATATTGAGGGACTCTCTAGATCCCAGAGGTGAAGCCAGTTTGCCATCTGTTAATCAATATTGATCAAATTGAGTATTTAATCCAGTGATTCTCAGCAGGGTTCTAGGGGTGGATTTTGCTCTCAAGGATATTTAACAATGTCTGGGCACATTTTTGGTTGTTACAACTGAGGGTGGCTGTTTGCTACCAGCATCTGGTGGGTGGAGGCCAGGGATGTGACTACAGTATGCAAAGCAGCCACGTGCAACAAAGAATTACTAGGTTAACAAAGAATTATTGGACCCAAATGTCTGTAGTGCCAGAGCTGACAAAGCCTGGCCTCACCTAACTATGAGGGATACAAAACAAGTGAGACACATGATTTCAGACTTTGAGTGATTTAGAGCCCTAATCCAGAGGCTGGAACAATACACCCATCCGTTAGTTGAAATAATTCCACATCCAGCAATATTTACTGAGCACTTACAATGTGCCAGGGACTCTGCAAGATTTTAGATGGTTTGTAGTTGTGCTAGGGCCTTTTTTCAAGAGCTTTAGAATTTACTGAGTAGGATACTTGTTAAAGAGAAGACACACAAAATTCGCTGTGTAATGGGAGAAATCATATTTGGAAGGGAAAAAATCACTGTTGCCCCAAGAAAGAATGACAGGAAGAATTTCTTTAGATTTGGTGATCAGGGCAAACCTCTCTGAGAACAGGATATTTAAGCTGAGAAAGCAAAGGAAGAGAAAGATAAGCAGAGAGAGGCAGACATGTGCCTCAGACTCTGAGGGAGGGGAAACACTTTTGATTTAGAGTGATTTGTGTGTGTGTGGAGGTATGTGCCTGTGTATATAGATTCAGTATAGCCAAGCTAATAAACCTGGTAAGAATTCGGAAAAGGGAGAAATGAATAGAGATAAAAGTCACCAGGGAATATCTGGAGGAAGGCATAGGAAGTTGGCTGGGGTGGGGTTGCACAGCAACAATTTGGAGAGAGACGTAAGTACGTCTCATTTTTTAAAAAGGGAAATAGAAAAATCTGGACAAGTTGGGCTGAAATAAGACAAGGGAGTCATAAACATTGGTTTTTAAAATGGGCCCTTTCTGTTGTGACACTGCATGTGAGTGACCAAAAAAAAAAAAAAGAATTTTTTTGAAAAGTAGGTATTGGTGCAAGCAACTTAGTGTTAAGAGATCTCTAGGCAAGAAAAAATCACATACTAAAAGGCTTGGACCTGGAATGGCCAATGGTGCTATGGAAAAAAAATAAAACTTAACTGCTATCATCAACCATCCACTTCATTCACTCAATAAATACGTTTGAGTGCTTTTGACATACTTGACCCTGGGAGCATATTGGTGAGCAAAATCAGAAATGGTTTCAGCTTTCAGGAAGGTTACAGTTTAGTGGGAGAGCCACCACTGAAATAAAAACAAAAATAAGTATTCATGTAGAGTTAAGTGCTGAGAGGAATGAATATTTGTCCTTATAAGAACCTATGATTGCATCCATGATATTAAAAGATGCTTACTCCTTGGAAGGAAAGTTATGACCAACCTAAACAGCATATTAAAAAGCAGAGACATTACTTTGTCAACAAAGGTCCGTCTAGTCAAGGCTATGGTTTTTCCAGTGATCGTGTATGGATGTAAGAGTTGGACTATAAAGAAAGCTGAGCACCGAAGAATTGATGCTTTTGAACTGTGGTGTTGGAGAAGACTCTTGAGAGTCCCTTGGACTGCAAGGAGATCCAACCAGTCCATCCTAAAGGAGATCAATCCTGGGTGTTCATTGGAAGGACTGATGTTGAAGCTGAAACTCCAGTACTTTGGCCACCTCATGCGAAGAGCTGACTCATTGGAAAAGACTGATGCTGGGAGAGATTGAGGGCAGGAGGAGAAGGGGACAGCAGAGGATGAGATGACTGGCTGGCATCACTGACTCAATGGACATGGGTTTGGGTGGACTCTGGGAGTTGGTGATGGACAGGAAGGCCTGGTGGCTGTGGTTCATGGGGTTGCAAAGAGTGAGACACGACTGAGCAACTGAACTGAACTGAACTGAACCTATGGTTAGAGGATTCTCACTGGACAGTAGTGACAGGGCAGACTTTTCAGAGAAAGTGTTGAGCAAGAGGCAAGTAGAAATTGCCCAGGTGAAGTGGGGTGAAAAGGAAGGGTGCAAAGACTTCTGCAGAGGTATTGGCATGTGGAGGAAGGAATCATGCAAGAAAGAAGGGAAGGAACTCCAGTGTTACTGGGATGGAGAGGGATCATGGGAAGTAGGGTGTGAAATGTGACCACACTAGTAGGCAAGAGTAGGAAGAAGGAGGGAGGGAGAGCAAGTAGAGTTGGGATGGGGGGTGTGGAGAAGGGGGCAAATATGCACTTTGGAAGATCCAAGAGAAAATACTGTCAAATCATGTAGGAAAATAGAGTAGAAAATCAGGAGAGGGATAGTGCATAGGTCAAGTTCATATTTATGGGAATGCATTAGTTTGTTCATACTCAAGAAATGCTCAGGGAGTAAATGGTAAGGATTGGGATAAACCAGTTTAAAAAAATAAATAAATAGGAGAGTTAAGGATAAAAATGATGGGGAAGTCAAGGATAAAGGCTAGATGTCTTGCCTGACAGCAGGGTAGATGATGGTACTGTTCACCCAGAGAGGAATCTCTGAAATAGGATCCATTTTGGGGAAGAGGATCACAAGCTCAATTTTAGAAAAGCTGATTTTGAAGTGTGTTTGAGATATCAAGGGGAATTATCAAATGCAGAGTTTCTGCTGCTGATAAGCAACAACTATGCTTCTGCTAAACTAAAAGGTGATACTCTTAAGTAGCAGCTGGCATGTTGCCCCCATCACAGTTCCATTTTTGTTAATCTGTAGACTTAAAAATTGGTGCATCCCAGCCCCGCCAGCTGAAAGTGCTGCCAACCTGAAACTAAGCAGGGAGCCAAGAGAGTTTAAATAAAAAATCAATGTTGAGCATGCGTTGAGGGGAGAAAGAAAGTGAAGGTTAAGGAATCAGATTTGCCAGGGCAAAGTCGGAGACAATTCCGGGGCACATAACTTGGAGGGAGGGACACTAGGGAGTCTCACATTAGCCATTCATATAAGCCCTGAAGTAGCTGATTAATACTTTGCTGTCTAATGACCTGATGGAATGATAGTTTATTTTGGAAAGGGATCTTCAGAGTTACCTAGATGAATCATACCTGTTCAGTTCAGTTCAGTTCAGTTCAGTCTCTAAGTCGTGTTCAACTCTTAGCGACCCCATGAATCGCAGCATGCCAGGCCTCCCTGTCCATCACCAACTCCTGGGGAGTTCACTCAAACTCACGTCCATCGAGTCGGTGATGCCATCCAGCCGTCTCATCCTCTGTCATCCCCTTCTCCTCCTGCCCCTAGTCCCTCCCAGCATCAGGATCTTTTCAAATGAGTCAACTTTTCGCAGGAGGTGGCCAAAGTACTGGAGTTTCAGCTTTAGCATCAGTCCTTACAATGAACACCCAGGACTGATCTCCTTTAGGATGGACTGGTTGGATCTCCTTGCAGTCCAAGGGACTCTCAAGAGTCTTCTCCAACACCACAGTTCAAAAGCATCAATTCTTCAGCGCTCAGCTTTCTTCACAGTCCAGCTCTCACATCCGTACATGCCTGTTACTGTTGAGCAAATGGACGTCTGGAGGGGATAAATGACTTATCCAGGTTTGCCCCATTTGTTAGTGACAGTGTGTGCCTACCATCTAACTCAGTCTATTTCACAGTTAGATTTGGCTTTGTCCCCCAGGATTTTGACTGTGAAGGGAGTGACCTGCAACATTACTTCACTACCTTGAATTTTGAATATAGATGTTGATCAAACAGTCCTGGATCCCTTTAGTAAAGGAGAACATGTTTTTTGGCTTGTTGCCAGCACACAGTTATAAATCACCCCACTGAAATCCAGAATAGCTCAGATGATGATGTGAACTCTAACCACGAATTTAGCAGTCCGTTGCAACATTCAACAATTTTAGTTTATCACTATTTCAGGGGAAAGAGAAGAGGAAAACCCAGTACAAGAAACAAGCTAATAAATTTGTTTTTAAAACCCAGCAACTTCTTCTGTCTACCCTCAGCAAATGTTGTAAATTCAGGGCATTTATGATTTGCTGGAGGAAGCAAGCTCAATGTCAGAAGTGTTTTAATAGCCCTTGATTTACTGTTTAAGTGCTTGTTAGGATGATTGATGACAGTGTTTTGAAGCCAATCACAGATCTGGGAGAGATGGAGAATCATGGCTGTCTTCCTCTTGATTGGCTGTGTGTGGGGGCTGGTTTGGTTTGGTGAGGAGAACTTAGAAGCAATGCAAGGGCTCAGACTGTATTTCCTTTTCTCTTTGAGCGACAGCTGGCTCTTATTTTTCCTTTTGTCACCTATAAGAATGTGCGTTTACCACAAGAACATTTCTTAGGAGTCTGTCCCTCAAATCCACTTCCAGGAGTCACCCTGGTGAGTGGTAATAGTGTGGCTTGCTCTGGGGGCTTCACCCTGCCTTCAGGATTTACAGGAAAAATTAGCCTTCTGTGTTAAGTCATGAACCTAAGCCAGACTGGCACTCCATCTCCCATGCCTCAAAGTCCAAAAGCAAACCAGGCTGTGGAAGTAGTAATCGGCTTTAGTTTCCATTTGTTCAGGCCATAATGACTGCCTCACCACGCACACCACCCAACAGGGTGAGCTATGAAACCTGTCTCTCCTCGATGGACAGAATTAAGTTGCAATTCACCCAGTGCTCATTTTCTAAAGCTCCAGTGTCTGAAATCACAGAGAAGGCAGAAGTGGGCTTTTGAGATGTAAATACTGTCACCAGCTACATGAAACTCCATGAAGTCAGTTCCTGAGTCTTTACTCATAAGACATTTAGATGAAGAATCATTGTGTTTCAGTTCCAGCAGCATTTTTCTTCCCTCTAAATCCAGCCGCAGTGTTCATCAATTTGTTTAATAATGCCTGGAGAGCCTTTGGTTCCCGTGTTGAATAATGAACGGTCAGACTGCCCACTGCTTTAAATACTTTGTAAATCTGTGTTCCCTTCTGTGCAGAAGGCAAATTGACAGGAAGGAGACTTTCTTTTTCTCATTCTAAAGAGAATTGGCATAGAGGAATTAGTTTTGGTAATGACACCTGACCAAAGGAAAGATACTTTTGAAATACAGCTCCTGCATATTTTTTCTTTTCTTTTCTTTTTTAGTAACATTGCCTTTGTAACAGAGGTTCACAGTCTATCAAAATCCTATATAAAGCTTTAGAAAAAATTCATTAATGCAGGTCTGTACCTGGATGCCTGGCTGGAACCCAGGTATGTATTTTTAAAGCTCATATAGTTTGGTTTTTCTTGTACAATCAGAGCAGAGACCCCTTCCCCACCCACTGCCAGCAAAAAAAAAAAAAAGGATTCATTGCCCCCCCCCCCCCAACAAAAAAAAACAACAAATCTCAANTTGAGTTTTAACCTTGCTTTTTCTCACTCTCCTCTTTCACCTTCATCAAGAGGGTCTTTAGTTCCTTTCTACTTTCTGCCATTAGTGTGGTATTATCTAATGGGCAAGATATAACAAGCATTACATTTTCCAGTGAAAAGAACATTGACATCATTCATTCCCTCTTTGTAACGAGGTGTTTTAAGTGATAAGTATTATAGAGGACATTAAAATGCATTCTGTATTATACAACTTTCAAGCCATTCATTATGAAAGTTCCTGCTAGTTCTTCTCAACTACCACTAAAAATAAGAATTGAAATTTTTTCCAGCCTTATCTCTTCCTCTTTCTGCCTCTGAGCCCAGATGTCAAAACTTATGGTAAGGAGATAATTACTTGTTTTTCAGTCCTGTCACAATTTTAGACCAATACACTACTCAATTCGTCTTCCATCTCTCTCTCTCTCTCTGTGTATGTGTCTTTCACTGTTTGATTAAAAAAAAATGTATGTGCAGAGCAAATGGCAAAGTTCACCAGAAATTCTTTATTAAGGAGCCACTTTGCTCATGTCCTCTCATGTATTGCAGAAGGCAGCACAATGAAACAGGTGCATATTCTTACCCCTCAGGAGGATGTAGCAGACTTGAAGATTAAAAAAAAAATAGTTACAATGATGAGAACTTAATTGGTGAGTTCAGGGAATAGAAAACAAGATATAAATTCACCTAGTGTTCCAAGGATGTTCCAATGAGTTGCAGCTATTGAGAAAACAATTACTAAGGCAGAAGTTACATAGGCTCCTGGCCAAGTTGGCTTCAGTTTCTAATACTTGAAGTGTGCACTGCTCATAGGTACTTGTTCTGTTCCTTGGCTATACTGAAGTAATTCCACCAAGATATTGAGGGACTCTCTAGATCCCAGAGGTGAAGCCAGTTTGCCATCTGTTAATCAATATTGATCAAATTGAGTATTTAATCCAGTGATTCTCAGCAGGGTTCTAGGGGTGGATTTTGCTCTCAAGGATATTTAACAATGTCTGGGCACATTTTTGGTTGTTACAACTGAGGGTGGCTGTTTGCTACCAGCATCTGGTGGGTGGAGGCCAGGGATGTGACTACAGTATGCAAGGCAGCCACGTGCAACAAAGAATTACTAGGTTAACAAAGAATTATTGGACCCAAATGTCTGTAGTGCCAGAGCTGACAAAGCCTGGCCTCACCTAACTATGAGGGATACAAAACAAGTGAGACACATGATTTCAGACTTTGAGTGATTTAGAGCCCTAATCCAGAGGCTGGAACAATACACCCATCCGTTAGTTGAAATAATTCCACATCCAGCAATATTTACTGAGCACTTACAATGTGCCAGGGACTCTGCAAGATTTTAGATGGTTTGTAGTTGTGCTAGGGCCTTTTTTCAAGAGCTTTAGAATTTACTGAGTAGGATACTTGTTAAAGAGAAGACGCACAAAATTCGCTGTGTAATGGGAGAAATCATATTTGGAAGGGAAAAAATCACTGTTGCCCCAAGAAAGAATGACAGGAAGAATTTCTTTAGATTTGGTGATCAGGGCAAACCTCTCTGAGAACAGGATATTTAAGCTGAGAAAGCAAAGGAAGAGAAAGATAAGCAGAGAGAGGCAGACATGTGCCTCAGACTCTGAGGGAGGGGAAACACTTTTGATTTAGAGTGATTTGTGTGTGTGTGGAGGTATGTGCCTGTGTATATAGATTCAGTATAGCCAAGCTAATAAACCTGGTAAGAATTCGGAAAAGGGAGAAATGAATAGAGATAAAAGTCACCAGGGAATATCTGGAGGAAGGCATAGGAAGTTGGCTGGGGTGGGGTTGCACAGCAACAATTTGGAGAGAGACGTAAGTACGTCTCATTTTTTAAAAAGGGAAATAGAAAAATCTGGACAAGTTGGGCTGAAATAAGACAAGGGAGTCATAAACATTGGTTTTTAAAATGGGCCCTTTCTGTTGTGACACTGCATGTGAGTGACCAAAAAAAAAAAAAAGAATTTTTTTGAAAAGTAGGTATTGGTGCAAGCAACTTAGTGTTAAGAGATCTCTAGGCAAGAAAAAATCACATACTAAAAGGCTTGGACCTGGAATGGCCAATGGTGCTATGGAAAAAAAATAAAACTTAACTGCTATCATCAACCATCCACTTCATTCACTCAATAAATACGTTTGAGTGCTTTTGACATACTTGACCCTGGGAGCATATTGGTGAGCAAAATCAGAAATGGTTTCAGCTTTCAGGAAGGTTACAGTTTAGTGGGAGAGCCACCACTGAAATAAAAACAAAAATAAGTATTCATGTAGAGTTAAGTGCTGAGAGGAATGAATATTTGTCCTTATAAGAACCTATGATTGCAGCCATGATATTAAAAGATGCTTACTCCTTGGAAGGAAAGTTATGACCAACCTAAACAGCATATTAAAAAGCAGAGACTGACCCCATGGACTGCAGCCTACCAGGCTCCTCCGTCCATAGAATTTTCCAGGCAAGAGTACTGGAGTGGAGTGCCATTGCCTTCTCCTCAGTAACAAGTTAGCGGGTACTTAATTGTGACCATTTTACATTGTAAATGTTTCGCTAAAATACTTCAAAGAAGCCTGGCTCTATGGCAAAAATGTAACGGTGCATTACCAAATTTATATGTACTACTGGAATTAAACATCTCTTTTAAAAGTAACAAAGGAGAAAAGTTTTTTAAAGAATAAGTATATTTATCACTATAAATATAATCCTAGCAAGGAACTGGATTATTCATAAAGAAAAATGATCTAGTGAATGGGGGGTCAAGAACAGTTTAAGTGACATATATTCAACTTCAATTTAAACATTCATGACAGTCACAAAATGAGAAGAAAAGTATTTATTACGCATCACACATCCCCAAAACAACATTAACCCTGTTTCAATGTATTTTATAATATTAATAGATTGAAACAGCACTTGCCTCATTAACATATTCATGACAACTTTGAATTCAGTGAACATTATGTGTAAAATTTCAGTTTTTTCTTAGGAAATAAGCATGTTTTCCTTCTTAAATAAGTTTAAAAATAAGTTGATGCACTGCCTTCCATTTGTACTAGTTTAATAAAAGATATGTCAGAAATCTAAAGTCAGGCAAGGCTATCCCATTTTCAACAGTGTAACGTCATACATATAAAAGAGATGATTAGGACTTTTTCTACTAAATAATAATTTAAAATAAAAGTTAATATTTAATCTGTACATTCACCAGATAAATGAAAAATACTAACTTTGGAGTACTATGGATTAGTACAAAATTAAAACTTGTTTCTTTTGTTTCCCCAGTGTGGGTAACGTTAAGTATTTCATGGCTTAGGGTTTCAAACAGCCACTATAGGCACACCTCCAAGAACTGCAGATTCGGTTCCAGATCACAGCAATAAAGCAAATATCACAGAGAAGCAAGTCATACAAATTTTTCAGTTCCCCAATGCACGTAAGTATATGTTTACACTATACTGCAGCCTATTAAGTGTACAACAGCATTATGTCTTAAAAAAAAATGTACATCCCTTAACTTAAAAAAAAAANCTGCAGATTCGGTTCCAGATCACAGCAATAAAGCAAATATCACAGAGAAGCAAGTCATACAAATTTTTCAGTTCCCCAATGCACGTAAGTATATGTTTACACTATACTGCAGCCTATTAAGTGTACAACAGCATTATGTCTTAAAAAAAAATGTACATCCCTTAACTTAAAAAAAAAATATTGCTAAAAAATATTAACCATCTCTGGAGCCTCCAGTGAGTCGCCATCTTTCTGAAATACTAACATCAAAGATCACTGATCACAGATCACCAAAACAAATACAAGAATGAGAAAGCCTGAAATAATCTGAGAATTCCAAAATGGGATAAAGACACAAAGTGAGCAAATGTTGGAAAAACACCACCAACCTTTGTTTGATGCCGGATTACCACAAACCTTCAATTTGTAAAAACACAATAGAATTAGGCACAATAAAACGAAGTGCAGTTGCTAGGGGAACCACTGCGGAAACTACTCACCCTGGCCAGCCATGTGAGTAACCACTCAGCAACAGGAGGTTTTGGTAAGGAGCACAGAACTAACAAGCTACCACCAAATGGAATAATTTGGGAGAAAGAAGACACCAGCCCACATGTCCCATCAACCTCTCAGAATCCTCCCTGGCTGAGTGACACACGTGCCACGAGGAAGGACTCTGAGTCAGAATGATTGGCCAGAGACAACCCTGAAACTAATCCCATTTCCATAAAAGCCAAGATTGCAAGCCACGTGGCAGAGCAGTCCTCCTGGGTTCCCTAACGATGCTGCTCTTACCTGGACACCCATTCCCAGTAAAGTCTCTTGCTTTGTCAGCACATGTGTCTCCTCGGACAATTCACTTCTGAGTGTTAGACAAGAGCCCACTCTTGNATGCTGCTCTTACCTGGACACCCATTCCCAGTAAAGTCTCTTGCTTTGTCAGCACATGTGTCTCCTCGGACAATTCACTTCTGAGTGTTAGACAAGAGCCCACTCTTGGGCCCTGGAAGGGGTCCCCCCTCTTGCAACACAATGAGACAATAAGTGTGCCTGAATATGTCCTAACCAGTATAGGAATCAATATTCTATATGGAACAATAACTAAGAATCATCTTCTTTTAGTAAACAAAGGAAAAAAGAAATGAAGATACTCCATTTTCTTCTAGGTAAACAGATAACATCTATCAAAATTATCTTATATTAAACTAACATTTGTCACCATTATCTTGCATTAAATAAAAATGCTCAATAATAGACTGTGTTGATGCTCATATTAGGAATGGAAGGACAGTGAATAGATAAAAGAAAGTGTGAACAGATATGTGAGACAGAGAAGATGTGAAAGGAAGTAAACATGAGAAAGAACATGTACCATAGGTGCCTAAATTTACTGAAGTTTATGCACTGTTTCCCCAGTAAATTTTAGAAAGTCATAAAAGACAAATATTTATAAAACTAAAATGAAGTTTTCTATAAGGCAGTGATGCCAAGACAGAAAAACAAACTGCATTTACTCTTCTACCTTAAATAACTAAAAAACTAGGAAAAAATATATCAAACAATGATTTTCAGAAACTGAACATCATCTCAGGCCAGAGACCAAGAGAAAAAACCAAGTGAAGTAAAGCTTTATTGCCTATAGAGTTACGAGGCTGAAACACAGGGAGGGGGTTAGGGGCTGGAACCTAATCTGAGCCCAAGAGTCTCCTCGAATTAAGAGAAAAAAAGAGCTGTTAGGGGAACCACCAAAACAGAATTTCCAGAGCAAATGGAGAGAAGGAAGCTGCAGACAAAGGGCTCCAAAGGTCTAGAGAGAGATTCTCCTCTATGTCTTCGCTAAATCTGTGCATGTATCTGAAAAAAGTTGTTGAATCTCAAGAAAAAGTCTTTGAAAAGGATTAGTCAGAATAATCCCCTCAAACGCATGTTCCCATCAACCAGTTAAAGGTCATGTCTGACTTTTTGCAACTCCATGAACTGAAGCCTGCCAGCCTATCCTGTCCATGGAATGCCCTAGGCCAGAAGACTGGAGTGGGTAGCTTATCCCTTCTCCAGGGGATCCTCATACCCAGGAATCAAACCCGGGTCTCCCCCATTGCAGGCAGATTCTTTACCTTCTGCGCTACCAGGAAAGCCCCTCCCATCAACCAGAGTAGACCTTTTAACACAGGCAGTACTGAATAGAGTTCAAAAAATAATGAAATTTCAGTAATGAAACCAAAAGAGCTTTAAACCAAAGAATGTTCTTGACCAGCACTAACACAGCTTAAAATCAAGCCTCAAAAAGATCAAAACAATTCTAAATAACATTATACCCCAAAATAAAGCTGAAAAATATTTAAAATAATACAACATCAGCATTAAATAATGTAAAATTAAATGTCTGGCATCCGGTCAGAAACACTAGCCATGCAAAGAAGCAGGAAATATAATCCACAACAAGGTTAAATATAAAAATGGGAAAAAAAACCCCAACAGTGATACAGATGATAGAATCAGTGGACAAGGAGGTTAAAAGGTATTACAGATGTATTCTATGCTGCTGCTGCTGCTGTTGCTAAGTCGCTTCAGTCGTGTCCGACTTTGTGCAACCCCATAGACGGCAGCCCACCAGGCTGAGATTCTCTAGGCAAGAACACTGGAGTGGGTTGCCATTTCCTTCTTCAATGCATGAAAGTGAAAAGTGAAANTTTAATTATTGTGACTTAGAGGATTTAGTCACATTAAGTATATGCTGCTGCTGCTGCTGCTAAGTCGCTTCAGTCGTGTCCAACTCTGTGCGACCCCATAGGTGAACTGTATTCCTACTTCTCTCCAGGTTCAGTAGGGACAGTCTTACAGTCTGGCTGTGGTTCGTTTTAAGTGATGATTTCCAAGAAGGCTTCGTATCTGAGGAGCTTTTGATGTAAACTGATGTTTACCTCTGCCAGCGATCCTAGTTAAATTACTCTGGGATAAGGCTCAGACTGGTATTAAAAAAATAAGTTCCTCATGGAATTCTATTGTGCAGCTAGGATTGAAGTCCATTGGCATAAAGACAGATACAAAGCCAGAGAATTTCTCAGACTGGCGCAGAAATGCAAAGTTCTGTAGCACTGGCGGTGCAAGTGAGGTCAGGACTTGGGGACTGTACTGCCCAGTACTGAATTCAGGATCCTGGTTCTCTGATACTATGTCATGAAGCTCATCTGTTGATTGAAAAGAAAAAAAAAAATGTCAAGAGAAGGAAAAAAGACATTTGCCAGTTTTGTTCTCATTTCTGAACTCTGTACCAAGACCCCAGGGCATCCCAGTGTGGCACTAGTCCTTAGGAATGCATCATCTGGGCATCTGGTGGGTGAAGGAAACTCTCTTTCTTTGGAAAAGCCAGCTGTTCAGTTGTTGCAGTTAAATCTACAACTCCGAAGAGTTCTTGGACATCTCCTGAAAATTAGCACCGTCCACTGGCACAGATCTTTACAGTTTACAAAACACTTTCATGTACATTTTCTCCCTTGACTTTTACAAAACATCTGTGAACTGTTCCAAACAAGGCAAAGGGAACTTAGAGAGTTTAAATGACTCTAAAATGGCAGACAACAATAATATATTGGATGATATTTGGGGGCAATAATTCAAGTCTTATGCTTCCTCTTCCAAATGCAGAAACTATCATCACAGTTGGAACGTGGATAAACATATTTAAAATGTTTGTTTCCGGCACTTATTTTATGAATGCTAAGCAGTGATTAATATCTCATGAGATCTATAATTTTCTTGTTATTATCTTAGAGCAGGCCTAAGAAAAATACCTCATTTGATTTAAAGGAAAAAAAAAAAGGCAAAGTAAATAGTAGCATGTGTTGTGGTCCAGGGATCAGGTGGAATCCTGGCAGTGACTCACAAATGACCATAGTTGGAGCAATATTGCTCCAGTCACACTGTCATTGTGTGTGTATACATGTGCAGTAGATAATAGTCGTTTAACAGGTTAAAACTGCGCAGTGTAAATACAGGTTACTTGAGCTTTGTTTACATTCTGTGGGGGAGACACTTGTATTAGCTGATGTTATTCATAATAATTTATCTACATTCTGCATACTTCTTACAGAGAGTGGTAAAGATGGGATATAAACTCATGTGTGGTTCTCTAAGGTGAACACTAAAGAGGGCTTACTCTGTGCCAGGTAACTGACAATCAATCACCTTTTCTGCATCATCTCATTTATGCCTCATACAGACCCTTTACTCAATATTGTCATCAGCTGCATTTTGTATATAAAGAGTCTAAGACACAGAGTTGTGAAGTAGCTTATCTCAAATGACACACTGGTAGAAAATAAAGCTCCTCATGTCAAGACCCCAGTTTTCAACTATATTCCTCCACTTCTACCATTTTGGAGGCCTTTTTCAAATGAGAAGCAAAATCAGGTTTAAACTTGGAAGTAGGGGTTACGGAGAACAGAATTATTTAGCATAACCAATTTAGAAAAGTTGTTTTGCTTTGCTAAAGTGAAATGGTGTGGCTAAAAAAAATTCCCCACTAAGTAGATGGGAGTGAGTGGAAATTGCTAGAGAACTTTTAAAGTCGTTTTCCCTGCTGTGATATAAGCATGAATTCCTTCCCACTGTGCCAAGCTCCGGACACTTAACTTTTCCCACAAATCAGCGACTGCATCATAGCAATACCTGCAGATATATTGTGCCAGTAGATATTTTTGGGTCTCTGTGTGGGGGAGTGTGTATATGCAGAGATGTCAAGGGAAGGGGACAGAATTTCATGGATTAGAGGGAAAGAAATAGCCACTGGATGTAATAAGTAAGAGAGATGGGGAAACCAGCTTGGGGCTGTATTAATTTTGAAAATGAAACATTATGAGAATGCATAAAAATCTCAAGAAGGAAGTGGGAAAGAGAGGAAGATGTTAACGGGTAGATAAGCACACTCCCCTAATTGTACAGTACAGCCCATACAGTAACTAGAAAAGGCACATCTGTGTGCTGCTTGGCAGAGGTGAGGTGGGGAATGTATGTGTGGGTTTCAGAGTGTGTATGATGCTGTGGTCCGCAGGTAACGGATCCCTCTGTGTAACTGTGTGCATGCGAGTCGGCATTTCTCTATCTAATTTTCTATTCCTGAGAATATTGTCTCGCTCTCTTCTCATCATTTTTTCTCCATCATGTATTCCCCAACTTTATACCTGTAGCCACTTTGTAAGGAAAAGAGGGTGTCTTCTGACAAAAGGAAATGCATTCTTTTCACCACAGTGAAATCAGTGAGAGTCCTCAGTATGAGATCAATGGATTGAGGGCAAGCCAAGTAGCAAGGCAGCCAGCATAAAATTGAATGCAATCCGCAAAAACCATGTGGTTCTGCGAATTTTCAAAAGGCTGTGTCAGAGCCTTCCTCCCAATACAAGGAGGCTAGGCTCCTACCCCCAGGGAAGGAAGGGTGGTGAGGGCAAGCTACTGATGCTTGGTGGCTGTGGTGTGCTCTCAAGGAAAAGCTGACTCCAGAAGATGGATGCTTTTCTTTCAAAGCTTCTGAAGGAGTAAGGAAGTCAGGGAAGCTACGAGTACCATGAAGATTAAAAAAATAAATAAAGAAGAATGAAATGTTGAAAGATGGCAGGACAGGCTTGGACGGTAGAGCCTGAAGATCCCCGGAGCAGTCTTTAGAGGCGTCCCTAGATGCTGAGATGGTTCTTGAGGTCATCAGTGAACCATCTGGGAGCTGACTAGGGAAGCAGCGCATGCAGCCTGTCTATCTAGGATGGCCTCCGTTACCGCAGAGGGAGCAGTTGTGTTGTGAGTTCCCTTCTGTGTTCAGGGTGTGCTGTGGCTGGGCCTTGGAGGGGACCTTCACCCACACAGTGAAGTTCATCAGCTGTGCAGCTGAAGCAGGGATGCACTCTCCATGTAATCCACACCAGCCCAGAGAAGGGGCAAAATTGGTCATTGAAATAAAAGAAGATCCACGCTAAGAGCTCCTGGAAGCTCTCATTATTGATAGATAAGTTATGTTAGCTTCAGATTTAACAGCTAAATCCTCCATAATTGTGTGTCTGTGAACTGTCTTAGTACACTTTAATGGTTAAAAATACCTATCCTATTTATTAGCCATTTCCAAGACTATTGGGAAGTTACTACAAGAGGCCCTGGCATATGACCACAGGTCATAACCCACAGAACTCTTGAGCTGACAGTACTGGGGAGAATGCAAATACTTGAATGTGACTCTGTGTGTGTATGCGCACGCACATGTGTGTAAACTGTCATGCTGGATGTGGAGGCGGGAGGGTAGAGGTACAAATACACAGAGAGACATATAAGTACATACACATAAATCATGGGTTGCTGACCACGAAAGGGAGACCCAGAGCTGGAGAAAGTGGTTTAATAAGAACTCAAAGCAGCATATGCTGAGTCAAATGATGGGCACATTCAAGCTTTCAGAGGAACAGTGATGAGCTTTTGGTACAAATACACAGAGAGACATATAAGTACATACACGTAAATCATGGGTTGCTGACCACGAAAGGGAGACCCAGAGCTGGAGAAAGTGGTTTAATAAGAACTCAAAGCAGCATATGCTGAGTCAAATGATGGGCACATTCAAGCTTTCAGAGGAACAGTGATGAGCTTTGTCTGCTTCAGCTTTCCTGGGAGATTCGGAAGCAGGGCTGTCCTTACTGTCCTTACAACGTGGGTAGAGTTCATATATGTAGCATAATCTTTTTTGACTTTATTCGTAATACCATTATTTTGCTTTTAGCAAGTGGGTATACCTTTATCACTATTCAGATTATCAGAGTAACATTTACTTTTTAAATATTAGAAAATTGAAAACATGTGCAATCCATTGTAATCCCAGCACCCTCAGATAAGTACTTTTATTATGTGTATATATATTCTTCTTTATTTCTATGTGTGTAGACACAAATAGAGTTTCATCATAATACATTTGATCAATATCCTTTATTTTTTCTCAGATCAGTATATACTAATCACATTTCCATGTCCCAAAAAATCAATCTGAGAGGGTAACAGGCAGGAAGGCCAGGGGTCTCCAAATGGAGGAAATAGCCTGCAAGTGTCAGACATTTTCTCTTTCTTA
>SJYX01002528.1:257340-277535 GCA_006410675.1 Oreotragus oreotragus
TATGGATGTGAGAGTTGGACTGTGAAGAAGGCTGAGCGCTGCAGAATTGATGCTTTTGAACTGTGGTGTTCGAGAAGACTCTTGAGAGTCCCTTGGACTGCAAGGAGATCCAACCAGTCCATTCTAAAGGAGATCAACCCTGGGATTTCTTTGGAAGGACTGATGCTAAAGCTGAAACTCCAGTATTTTGGCCACCTCATGCAAAAGATTGACTCATTGGAAAAGACTCTGATGCTGGGAGGAATTGGGGGCAGGAGGAGAAGGGGACGACAGAGGATGAGATGGCTGGATGGCATCACGGACTCGATGGACGTGAGTCTGAGTGAACTCTGAGAGATGGTGATGAACAGGGAGGCCTGGCGTGCTGCGATTCATGGGGTCGCAAAGAGTCGGACACGGCGAGCGACTGAACTGAACTGAACTGATTCCGTCCTTCCTTCTTTTCTCATTAGTGTCTCATTGAATCCTCAGCCCCAATAGAACATATTTCACTTTTCTTGCCAAACCCATATTGTTAAATACCAGAGGCTCAGTGTGTAATTGATTCAGGAAGTTACATGGCTGCCTCTTGGGTGTCGACTGAAAGGAAGAAGAAATGGGTTGGGATAGGGTTGGTTGTCAACTACTACAGAAAAACAAACAAACATGATTTGGTCCTGATTTTCCATCCCATCAGGTACCACTACCTACAAGTAGGAGTACACTACCCAGAAAGATGGTTGTGAGAATTGAATGACATAGGAGTAAAAAGCTGTCTGACTTCCTTGTTAGCTTCCCGGGTAGCCTGCAATGCAGGAGACCTGTGATCAATCCCTGGATTGGGAAGATTCCCTGGAGAAAGGCATGGCAACCCACTCCAGTATTCTTGCTTGGAGAATCCCCATGGACAGAGGTGGGCTACAGTCCATGGGGTTGCAAAGAACTGGACGTGACTGAGCGTCTAACACATACAAACACGAACTCGTAAGGACTGTGCAATTACAAAAGCAAGTAATTCATAAATTAAGGCAAATGAATTAATAATAAGCCAGCATTGCCCTGATCAGAGGAGCAGGAGCCAAGACCATACCGTGGGTCACTTACTTATGAACTAGGGAGAGACTGCAAATAATTGTGCTTTAAGGTTTTTTGGGGGAAATAATAATAAAGGTGGAAATGGGTGGCTTAGAAGAGAGCAAGAAACCATGAGCATGACAAATATTAATAAATTCAGGAGCCATTTTGTAGGGAGAAAGTAAGGAAGGGAAAAGAGAGAATAAGAAGAATGATATAATCAGGCTAGCAGCCTCATGTATCTTTCACTCCCCCACAAGTCTGGCTGTGGCTCCTGTCACCACACCACCTACCTCTCAGCACTGTAACCTAGATCAGCACCCTGAACCCCCTCCCCTGCACATGCAAAAAGCTTTGTCTTCTAATCAGTGATAATGGCCATTTGTTTAACAGTGGGACAGCAGCTTCCTTTGCCAAAGGGGTTTTGGAATGGTTGGTCTCTCATGAATAAACAGAGGAAGAAGATTGTGGATGTGGGCAATTAACTAGTTTCTAATCTACCTGTGAAACTCCTGTATAGAAAGCCCAACAGAAGGACAGAAATCCTGCTGAAGAAATTAGCTGTCAGACATCTAATTAGGTGGGAGGATGATTAGCAGGCTTGGTGCTGTAGGTGGGTTTATTTTAATAGTGTTTGGGACATAGTTGGGCAGAACAGCAGCTGATCAGCATGGATTTAAAGAAATCTGAAGAGCAACAAGACAAGAGTTGAAGCAGAGACATGGAGACATTTTCAGAACTTTTCCATCAAAGAACTGAGGCAGTGAGAGGGTTTCAGAGTGCTCTGGGAGCTTGTTGAGATGGTAGCCATGGCATTGCTCTCTTGAAGTTATCTGCATGTATGGTCGAGCCACTCAAGACTGCCATTCTCTTGTTCTCTGTACATCCCCTGCCTGACCAGTACCTGCTTCACCTGTACCCTATTCACAAGACTGACCTTCCAACATACTTGCCCCAGGCCCCAGCCAGTGATTGTTCTTATCAAAGATACTAACTGATGAGCCAAGCTTACATCAGTTTCCAAATAACTGGCAGTACCCCTCAGCCACTCTCCGGGAGTGAAGACTACCGCTGTGTCCCGTCCGCCGTGCACTGCACGGGTGGGGTCCACTGTGGGGTGTTGCTCCAGTACCTCGCTTCACCATGCAAGATCCCCCATCCATGAAACTTCTGATGTCTCTCTTGCTGCCTCCAGGCTCTTTCTTGGGTCTTGGGTGGGCAAAGATAGACCTTGCAGGCCTGTGGGATACAGCCTAACAGTATGCAAATAAACATTGCCAAGTACTTCAATAGGGTTGAAATCCCACCTAAGGAATAGATGGTGGCCAAGCCAGCACCAGAGAACTGGAAGCAGGAACTTCAGTGACTGTCAGGTCAGGATACTGATAGCAAATGACCACATTCCGAATGTTTCTTCCAATCTTATGTTTCTTACTTAAAGTCAGAATCCTGGGCTAGTGTGTCCCATTGTCTGAGCTTTGGCTGCTAGGTTCCCTCTTTGGCTTTACAGAGTGGAGAGAAGAAGATTCTGAGCACCGTTGAATTCTACTTCTTCTTGAAAGTTGCTCAGTCCTGTCTGACTCTGCGACCCCATGGACCATGCAGTCCATGGAATTCTCTAGGCCAAAATACTGGAGTGGGTAGCCTTTCCCTTCTCCAGGATTGAATTCTATAGAGAGAAGCAAACACCTGTTTGAAGCACCCAAACCAAGATTCCCCTCAGTGACAGAGTTAATTCCCTATAAGGGAATTTTGATGTTGGGAGGAAGAAGTGGATTTTGAGTCATGCACACAGTCACAAAGGCAAATATCCAGTGTGGAAGTAGTGTGGAGACAGTAGAAAAGTGTAACCATAAAAATTTATGGTTTTATGATAGGACTGTCAAATATTAAGATTTCAGACGGGGTTAATGAATAGACAAGGTGCATCCTTTTTTATGCGGGACATAGCTTAAGGGTAAACTGAAAGAAAGTCGAGAAAAGCAACGGCAGATTATTTATGGGCAATCAATATCCTCAGAGCCTTCTGACATTTCTGGGATCAGTAACATAAATTAAAATAGTATTTGGGGCATGAACATTTGAAATAGATTGGAAGGGGTGTCGGAATATTTCACCTCTCTCCATAAACCTCAACACAAGTCCAGCTCTGTCTTCTGTTTTGGGTGCTTTAGGTGGGAAAACTTTCCCGAGAATGAGCATCTAAAATGTCTGCAAAGTTCATCTTTTTTTAAAGCTTGTGGTAAAAAAAAAAAAAATGCATAATAGAAAATTTAACCATTTACAGGTTCATCAGTTCATTTCAGTTCAGTCACTCAGTCGTGTCTGACTCCTTGTGACCCCATGAACTGCAGCACGCCAGGTCTCCCTGTCCATCACCAACTCCCAGAGTCCACCCAAACCCATGTCCATTGAGTTGGTGGTGCCATCCAACCATCTCATCCTCTGTCGTCCCCTTTTCCTCCTGTCCTCAATCTTTCTCAGCATCAGGGTCTTTTCTAGTGAGTCAGCTCTCCACATCAGGTAGCCAAAGTATTGGAGTTTCAGCTTCAACATCAGTCCCTCTGATGAACACCCAGGACTGATCTCCTTTAGAATGGACTGGTTGGATCTCCTTGCAGTCCAGGGGACTCTCAAGAGTCTTCTCCAACACCACAGTTCAAAAGCATCGATTCTTCAGCGCTCAGCTTTCTTTATAGTCCAACTCTCACATCCATACATGACCACTCATGGTAGTTCTATCTTCAGTTTTTTTGAGTAACTGCCATACTGTTTTCTATAGTGGTTGTACCATTTTATAACCCCGCCAGTAGTGTACAAGGTTTGTCAGCTTCATTTTTATCTTCTAAGGAAAAACTCCTCTAACTGGAAGTATTAGTATCTGGAGTAGGTGGGATCCCTAAAATGCTATTTTCCATCACTTCTTGGGAGTCCCCAGAGGTTTCAAAACCCCTGCTGAGAAGAAACAGGGCAGGAAAAGCCCATGAGGGACTTAAAGGAGGTAAGCAAGTGATCACCTAACTTTGGGGTCTTAGCTACACTGAAATGACAAAGTAAGGTGAGTGAAGTCTAAAAGCTTGACTAGACCAAGTTTACCTGGGTATCCCTGTTAAGAATGCTCCCAGATGTCATAATATGCCATCATAATAGACAGCATCTATTATGGAAAAAGCTAATATATTGGGATACTTATAAAAGAAAGGTACGTGGAGTTGTGCTCCACGTACAAGAGTAGCCATAGGAAACACAAAGTCTGATTTTCCCTGTTTCATGGGTTGAGAGAGCTGAGGTTTGTGGGAAAACAGCTTACCCAAAATTACACTGAGTGTTTTGTTTCTGAATGCAGCCAGATCTCTTAGCTTTTCTTCCAGGGTTTGGGATTCTCCATAACATGAGAGAATAACAAGTCACTGTTTATCTTATCTGTTTAGAAAGCTTTGTCTTGCTGGTATTGTACATATCAAAACTAGATATAACTCTGAAACTGAAGAGCAACTGCTTTTCTTGGTGGAAAATGTCCAATTGACAGCTCCCTCAGTTTCTCTTCTTCCTTTGTAGGCTACACAGGTTTGTTCCATATAATCTTTGTAATCTAATCTTGGAGTTTTCGTCAGAGTTGCTGCAGTCAGTCATTTTTTTTTTTTTTTTCAATGAACCGTAGTTGATTTACAATGTGTTAATTTCTTCTGTACAGCAAAGAGATTCAGTTATATATAAACATAAACTCATTTTTGGTATTCTTTTCCATTATAGTTTGTCACAGAATATTGAATATAGTTCCCTATGCTATACAGTAGGACCTTGTTTATCCGTCATGGGGTTATTTTTGAAAGCCTGTTTCTTTAAGGACTTGGCCAAAGATCACCACATCTCATTTAATAAAGATGGTCTCTCCAGCCCATATAATGGTCTTAGAATGTTCTCAGTATGGGTTGGAACTAGTGATTTAAAAGAAAAGTCTCCTACACAGGGCATAGAACAGCAGCCCTCTTCTTCCCCTACCTCACCATGGAAGCCTTGTAAGCCATGTAAGCCTTCTCAGTCTCTCTACATGCACACAGCACACATACACACCCCCACTAACTCCCCACATGCTGGCAGATTTTCCCAATTTCTATTTATTAAGTTATATTAACTGTGAAAATAAAATGTGTCACATGATCAAATGTTGCTAGATAAATATGAATTTGCCACCTGCTGCTTCACTCCTGCCCTTCTGGGAAATAAAAGGGATGGAATTTACTGAGAAATTCCTCTGACTTTATTTTTTCCCCCCACTTAAAGGAGCTCCATATGCAGGGAGAAAGAGCTCCAGCTGTAGTAAGTAGTCAAAAGTCCATCTCTGTTATTAATGAAGAACTTCTATGTAAATGAAAGCTCCATTTTGTAAGACAAACTTCCTGTTTACTTGCAAATTCATGTTTTATATCAGAACTGATGGTGTATTTCAACCTCATGCTGCTGCCCTGAAGAGCTGGGGAGAAGTAATATGTAAAAACTTCTGATACTTCACAACTTATTTTTACAAATCAAATAGTAAACTCGATTTGAGAGGGAAACGAGGGGGGAAAAAATAATAAAAGGTGAGTATGAGAAAAGGAGACATTTAGAAAATCCCTTTTTTTTTTTTTTTTTTTAGGAAATTACCTTTGTTGGTCCTTTGAAATTATCTGCACTTTTTTTCTACTTAGTTTTCACTAGATTAGATGTAGCATGTTGACAATAGCATCTTTTAATTTTAAAGCTGTTTGGGGGTGTTTGCATCTTTGAAATGCATCTGTGAAAGCTTATATTGCTTTAGTTTATTTCATTCATTCCATAAATAATTATTAAGCATAGTATGTGCTAGGCACCATGCTAGGTGCACATGGTAAATTAATGATCAGGAGTATACATATCCCTTGCCCTCAGGGAGCTTTTAGGCAAAAGGAGGAGGAAAAAATATCTTAGATAAGTTAAAAAAAAAAAAAAAAAAGGAAATTACCTTTGTTGGTCCTTTGAAATTATCTGCACTTTTTTTCTACTTAGTTTTCACTAGATTAGATGTAGCATGTTGACAATAGCATCTTTTAATTTTAAAGCTGTTTGGGGGTGTTTGCATCTTTGAAATGCATCTGTGAAAGCTTATATTGCTTTAGTTTATTTCATTCATTCCATAAATAATTATTAAGCATAGTATGTGCTAGGCACCATGCTAGGTGCACATGGTAAATTAATGATCAGGAGTATACATATCCCTTGCCCTCAGGGAGCTTTTAGGCAAAAGGAGGAGGAAAAAATATCTTAGATAAGAAGCTTTAAATGAATTTAGCATCATAAAATCTGAGCTGAACTACATATTTTAGATCAAAAGAAGGGTTTTTCATTTGTTTTATTGATTTTATACGTTATAATTTTTAAAAGTACTTATTGAAGTGTAACCAGATTTTGTATCTGACAGCAAAAACTTTATCCTTTGAACCAGGCTCTGAGGAAATGGAAAAAAGAAATCTCCATTCTTTGGTGAGAGGAGGGGAATGGTAGTTGATAAAGCTTTCAAATGAATCCTTTTTCCCTTGTGATTCTATTGAGAGAGTTTTTGAAAAAAAAAAAAAAAATGTTATTTTTAAGCCCGCAAAGTATTCATTTAAAACTGAATTCCTATATATAGGGTTTAATTTATCTAAAGTCCTTTAGAATGTTAATACCACACACTATGACCTCTACAAGGATAAGACATATCCTTATTTGTATTTACATCTTGCCTGAAGGTGGCTTTATGAAAGGTTGTGAAATAATTTGAATTAATATACATATGAATGAATGAGTAAACAGATGGATGAATCAGGGGCTTTGATAAAGTCCCAAAATATGTGCCTACAACCTTTCTTATCCAAGTTTAAAGGCTTTGAACCTTGATAACGCTTTGGTAAATGATCACACAGAATAGTTGAATGTGCCAGGTATTCTATAAGAGCACAGGAATGACAGAGTCCCTGAGCTTTCCCAGCTAATACTATGCGGTGATTGACTGAAGGAACTGTCTAGGGGCCATCTGAAATGGGGAAACAGCCACATTTGTCTCAGAGAAGTCAGACTCCAGGTGACTTAGAATAAAAGGTTGTTTCAAGTCAGAGAAATAGCATGCAATTGCAATCTTATTTGAACAATTGTTTAATTCTAGCATCACCAAGGAGTGTTGGTGACCCATTGACAGGTATCCTGGTTGATTTGACTGCAAGGGAAATCTTGGTCCATTTTGTTCAATTTTACATCTGAAGATTAGCTTAATAGCAAACTCATATAGAGTATAAATTGCCAGGAAACTTTTATCAAAGATATGGAGAAGACTTTGTATCAGGCGTATTCAGGGTCACACGGAAATGTCCTCTGTCACAGAGCGCTAGATTTGGAGTGAATTGATCGGAATTAAGACCACACCAGTGCTTACCAAATTGGGAACTCTGCAGTGAAAGGAACAGTTGATCTCTTGCCCAACAGGAAATGAAAGAACAATATATCTCTTAAAAAAGTTAGGCATGGGAGTAGATAGTCGAATAAAGCTAGAGGTCTTTTAATTCTTCTTTTATGTCTTTGAAAAAGAATGGGTGGATGGGTTTGTTTAGTCAAAACTCTAAATTAAGGCAAAGTCTATGGTGATGCTTCTTTGTTCATCTGTTTTAATCTATTATTCTGTGTAATTGTTAAAGAGGAAATCATGATATCCAAATTCAAACTTCTGACTACTTCAATGTAATGATATGGGTAAAGGAAAACTATTTGGCATCTGCTGCATGCAAGCATTATTGTTATTTCTGATCCCACTATCAACTTTCTGCTCACTTGTTTATTTCTCATCCCAAAATACTTTTTCCCTAAATTTCAAAGGGACCACTGGTTAATAACACAATTTCCCAGGTAAACTGTAAAAACAGCTTCCTACCCGCTCCAGACCAATCATCAGCTTGATTAATTTAATCAAACACTCCAGTGTGACAGTTCATCCTAATTAGCTAATAATATTCTATCCCTTAGCACTCTTGGGACTGAAGTGTTTTTGTTGTGCAAAACAACGTAGTCACCATATTACATTTCTGGTCTTGAAGGCCTGGGAGCTACCCAAGTATGGGATAAATTTAGAAGATGTATTTCACTGAAAATTAGTTGAAGAAAATGGGTCATAAATAATACTAAATAATCCCTGAATCTGGAACACATGCTGAGTGCTAGCCTTTTGCTGGAGCATTTGTGGTTGCTGGGATGTGGTACTGCTGTTCTGAACTCTTTTCCATAGAACAACTTATTCAGTCCCCTTGAGATATGAACCCAAGATTCTGTTTTAACCATCAGTTCAGTTCAGTTCAGTTGCTCAGTCGTGTCCGACTCTTTCTGACCCCGTGGATCACAGCTCATATAAGCACAAACAGTGCCAATAATGGGCATTCTCTTTGGGTTTATAGTGCCACAAATGGGGCCAGTTAACTGTGTTCTTCCCTCCTTAAACCAAGAATGGACTTTGTTAATGTCAAAGCTTCTGGTGTGTAGAACTGAGAAAAGTCCTTTAGGTCTCTGTTCAGCATATTCCATTAATTGCTCCCTGATTTATTTGACTGTCCTGTGTTCCTTTGTCTTCCTAAGATGTCATTTAGAAAAGTTTTCCCATCACTAATGCCTCTCAGGGCTGATTTTACATACTCATCACCAGTGATCACTTTTTAATTACATGGGCCTTTGTTTTGTCTTCTCTCTCTCTCTCTCTTTTTTGTTATTAAGGTTCCTCTGAGGAAATTTTCCCCTTTCTGGGCCTAATCAGGTTGTCAGATCATTTAAGGTAATTGACAGCAGGTTTATCACTTTCCTTAATCAGTAGTGCAGCCATTTTATTAGCGGGAAACAATCCCCAGATGATTTAGAGATACAAAAAAGTTTCAATCTGTATGAATAGAAGGAAAAAAAGTTAACCTGAAATGTCTGCATTTTGAATGAGAGGGGGAACTAGAAGACACAATGGTCTTTAGAGCCAGCCTCCATCAAAGAATAAGGCAGTGGTCCTCAGAACTGAGTATGCATCAAAATCACCTGGTAGGATTATTTAAAAATTCAGACTGCAGCTCCCACACCAATGTAGGTATTTGGTAGAGCCCAGAAATCTGTCTTTTTATGAACATCTTAAATGATTCACCCCAGAAGGTTGTTCTTTGCACAGCAAGTTTTGAGAGGAAACATTAGTGCTCAGCTTTCAAAAAAGTAGGCTATTTAAACATAAAGTGAGACCTAGGGCAGTGCTTCTTTTGTTTGAATGTGTGGGCAAGTCAGCTGGGGCTCTTGTTCCTCAGGTATGTGTACAGTATGACTGTATACCTTGCAGGTTTGCAGATGGTGGTGCTATGCTGGGCAGTGGAAAGCATTTGAGGTGGCAGGGTCCTTGAACGGTGGTCTCTTTTTTTGTGGTTCTTTAGTGCTGTGCCAAAAGGAGAGTTGGCAGGGGTGGTGGTCATGTCTGCCCATTAGAGCTACTAATGGTCATAAGGCAAGGAGGTTGGGCTTCCTGCCAGTGTCGGTTGCCAGGGAAACTAGAGCTTGGGGCCTTGTCCCTGAATGCCTCAGCCTGTTGTCTCAGAAAGTAGCATCATGATTTTTTCCATCATTCTCTAAAACTGTAAAGGACTATGTCTAATTTCTGAATACATAACACAAAGATAGGCCTTTTGTTAAAAAATCAATCTTCTACTGAAAGGAAATGTTTATTGCAATGACCTTGATGTTTTGCAAATAATTTTCTCCAGCAGTTCTTCAGGCACATAGGCCTCTTTAAAGACAGCACCTTGGGATTTTAACTACCTTAAAATGTTCCCAGATGCTTTCACATCTGTGGTGATTAATTTCTTATAGATGAGTGCTGTTTTATTCTGCCAGTGCCTAATTCAGTGCTTGGATAAGGTTTGGGAATTAATGGATTCTTCTATCTTTATGAACCTACAGTATAACCAAGGAGGAAAGATACCATTCCCTGCTTTGTATCACTGGCTTTATTTTTTTATGCAAATAGCATATTCAGTCTGCGGAGAAGGCAATGGCACCCCACTCCAGTACTCTTGCCTGGAAAATTCCGTGGATGAAGGAGCCTGGTAAGCTGTAGTCCATGGGGTTGCTCAGAGCTGGACACGACTGAGCGACTTCACTTTCACTTTTCACTTTCATGCATTGGAGAAGGAAATGGCAACCCACTCCAGTGTTCTTGCCTGGAGAATCCCAGGGACAGGAGAGCCTGGTGGGCTTCCATCTTTGGGGTCGCACAAAGTCGGACACGACTGAAGTGGCTTAGCAGCAGCAGCAGCATATTCAGTCAAGTGGAGAGTAGGTTATACCTATCTGAGATAGTCATTGAAGTGACACTTAATTCATCATAGAATAAAAACCTGTGAGGCCAACAAAGCGAAATATTGTTTACCCTCATTTTATTTAACATCACAAATTTATTAATTGATTTCTCAAGAGTAAAACTAGGATTCAAAATTTTCATTTAAGAAATACTGATCATCTGCTGTTTGTGGATACACATCATATCTGTGTTCTTCATGGCCTCCATCTTTTGACTTCCTATCAGTGCTGTTTTTCTCATAAGAAGACTCTAATCTCCTTAATAAACAGGCACCAGACTCTCAAATACCTGCAAAATGTTGAGCAGGCCTTGGTCAGCTCGATCTTATCAAGAAGTCTAGAAAGTTAGAAGCCTGGAGGATTTACTTTATTAGAACACTGATATTTTATTCTCTACATTCACTCTATAAAATATATACTAGTTTATGCCAGCTCTAAAGAATGGAAAAATGCTTGTGTTCCATGTGTTTTCCTCTAAGAAACCAAAACGATTCTCAACTTCTTTTTCACTTGTCTTTATGATACCATGGACAGCTGGAAGGAGACGGCACTAATCCCATTTGTAGTTGATGAAACAAAAGCCCAGATAATTGGAGATTTGCTTCATGCCATCCAGGTCAGTGATAAAGGAAAATCTAGAAACCAGTCCTGGTAACACAGAGTTTGGGTCTTTTTCTACTAGTCACTTCTTTAGGTACAGTGTATCTGTATGTGAGAGAAATAACACAAACACACTGGATATTCAGTAAATTGCCAACACATTAGGAAAAAGAAATTTGTAATGAAAATAGTAGTCAAATGAAAATAATAGTCATTTAAACATTACAGAGTGTAGTTTAAGAAAGTAAATCTCTAAAGTGTTCAACCCTAGATCCTTTGTCTTTTAAGAGTGATTCTGTAACTATCACATAGAATATTTTATAAACTAATTATTTTTCCTAGTACTAATTGACATTTATTGAAAGCCCACTATGTGCTAAGAATGTTGTATCTACTTCTTTACTGGGAGGTTATCTTTTAATCTGGAGTTTCACAACTGTGCTACAGTAATAACGTTTTTCATTTTCCTATAACCCTTTAATCCATCTAAGATTGCTGTATGTCTGGTATAATGCTGTCATATTAATCTCTATTCTTTTTAGCTCAAAATACAATAAAGGCAGAATGTGAATTATGGCTGAAATGAAATAGTGTTATTATTACAAAATAGTGTAAATCAACATATTTCTGATTTGATTTATTATTCTATAGTTTTAACAATGTATTTAATTTTCTTGAATTATTGAAATACCTCAGTTATGATCAGTTCTTATTAGTTGATATTGATGTTTATTATCATTAATATATTTAATTCATGCTGTCTTATGTGATTGATGTGTGTGTCTATTGGTAATCTGTTTGTAAGACTTGTGGTAACTGATATACTTCATTTCAAGAGACTTTGACCTTTGGCGTACCACTGTGTTTTCAGGGTCATAGACGTTTCCTACATCTCTGATTATCTCTTTCTAAATATTCTCTGCTTGGTGCCTGGCATATCTCTGGACACATGATAGGTTAATAAATAACTGCAGAGTACTGAAGCCCACCACACCAGTCCTGACTTTGCTCAGTTATTTGGATTGTCTAATAAAATTGAGCTTCCATATCCCACTTTGAGAGTAGATGCTTCCACTTAAACCTGTCTGCACTTTTGCACATTAGAGGTTCTAGGTTCCGGCGATGGAATGGATCTGCTACATAATCTCTCTATACGGTTGGAAGTCAGTGCATTTAGTTTACTTCTAATGAGTGATACCTGCAGAGCAGCTCCTCAGGATCTTTAATAACATCCATCCTTCTTCCATGACCAGCCTGGTAAGGCTGAGTTACAATGAGCTGAACAGATCAATAGTAATCACAGGGTGCTTGGAAAAGACAGCCTCCCCTATAATCTTGGGACAGCTTAGTTAGTGTTGCCACTCAACCCAGGATGAGGGTATGTGTGCGTGTGTCATGTGTGTGTGTGTGTTGTATTCAATTTTGATGATTTCTAAGAAAATAATCTCTCATGGCCTCCTCTTCTTCCTTATTAAATAAGCATGTTAATGAGGCAGTGAGCGTCTCTGCTTCTCCTGCTCTGAGGCTTCCTTTCACTTCTTCCCCCAGCAGTGCTCAGGTAGCCGTATTAGTCGATCATATATGCTAGACAATGAATGCAGTCTTTTTGTAAAATCTTCTAAATCTTGGTCCTTTGCTGTTGACCTTATGGTCAAATATCGTCTTTAAATATTTGGCCATGAGCCTTTTTCTTTGGAATAAAATATGAACTATTTAATAATTGAAGGCCAAAAAAGAAGGATATCCAGTCCTGTTTGATCTGAGACTGACCTGAAGAAATTGAAAAATATCCTTTTTGTGTCTCTTTTCTCTAAGTTTGCTCTTTCTTAATTTTTAAAATTATTTTTAAATAAAATAATTCATGTATGATGTACAAAATCAGAAGACATAGAGAAGCAAAAAGAAAAATATCCATAATGTGAACACTGTCTATTTGTCTAAATTACTTGTGATATTTTTTTCTGTTCCATAAAGCTTTCCCCAGAAATTCAAAACAACACAGATTTTTTTCCCAACCAAAACACAAATTGTCTTCAGCATGACATGGGGACTGGGATTTTATCAAATGCTATCCTTAGTGATGATTACATGTTAATTTCCAGTTGTTCAAGGGTGCTTTGTATCCCCAGAGAGGATTCATAAACTTCACTATGTGCTTAAGAGCCCCCTCTACTTCTTTTCTCCATACTACATGTTCAAGTGCTGTGGTATTGAACTGATTCTATTTATCCAGTAAGATAATGTGTTATTTTATTTTTCCATTACCATATTCAGATAACCTTTTAGTATGAAAAAAAAAATCCTAACTCTTGAATAAATAATTATTTAGGTCTTCTTAAAAAAAAAATATTCTTGGTCTGCATTGTTGTTTGGGTGGCTTTCCTAATTGACAGCCAGTGGTGATATTCAGCATGGAAAGTGTTTGTGTCCAGATGAGTGCATGAAATGTAATTTGTCTGGTATGGGATTTAACTGGCAAATGTTAGAAATTGACCTTTTCAACAGAAATTTACTTGGAAGTCCTAAGTGAAGCTCTGCTTTAAGCTAAATTTGTCACTAAGACATGATTAAATTCTCTTAAATGCAGATCGATTACACGTATTATTAATGGGAATTGAAATCTCCCTAAATGGTAGCCATAAATTTAAAGGGGAGGGGAAGAATGTGAAGGTTAAGGTGCCTCATTCACCAGCTGGATAATCTTCATGAAACTCTATTTGAGACAAAGAAAGCTGTTTGTTCCATAGTAGGCTGTGGCTAGACTTCAGAGTCTTATATAAGGAGATGGAATGTTAGGTTTTCACGTCACTGGAATCTAGGAACTCCACATCTCACAGCACATGGCCAGAAGGCCATACAGGTATTTAGAATGAGAGAAAGAGGAGAGGAAGATAAAGAATGAGGGGAGTAAGATCCCACAAGCCTCATGAATTGGCAAAAAAGAAAAAAAAGGATGTAGAAAAAAAACCCGATGGTTACCCCGCAGGGAGAGGGAGCCGGAATCAGCTGAGAGATTCGGACTGACTTAGGAACCCTACTGTATGTAAAATAGATACCTAATAAGGACCTACCTACTGTAGAACAAGGAGCGCTTCTCAATACTCTCTACTGACCTATAAGGAAAAAGAGTCTAGAAAAGAGTGAATATGTGTATCTGTATAACTGGTTCACTTTGCTGTACAGTAGAAACTAACACAGCCTTTTAAATCAACTATACTCCAGACTTTTTTTTTTTTTTAAGAGTAATTTCACTGGAAAAAAAGAGTGAGGGAGGAAGGAGTCAAGTTTTGATCCTTTCCTAGCTGATAATTTACTATAGAATTAAGGAGAGGGAGAAACAATATAGAAACGTGATCTGAGAAATGACTGACGTTCTCAGCAGGGAAAATAACAATGTATTGGCTCAGAACTCCAGCTACTGGTGTATTATGAAGTTTGAGTGATGCTTTCTACCTTGATTAGAGATGCTAACCTCTGAAAAGAGTGAACAAACCAGTTTCTTCCAGCTGTGACGCTGTATACGGGGTCACCGTACCTGTGTAAGGTTAGAAATATTGTAATTTTCTTTACTCTGGTGAGTCAGAGAAGCTTAAGTCAAAGATATGAGTAGTGCTGGCAACAGAAATGCATATCAGCTCCTATGCCCATTTAATCTTTGAACATGACATGGCATCTGCAAGATGAAAGAGACATGAAAACTCAAAGGGAAAAGGAAAAAAAAATGTGAAGGTGTTATTAACATTGCTAATAATATATTCTAAACTTGTGAACATCACCTCTCATTCAGAGGTACTCTTAAAATTTATAATGTGCTTATGGAGATCAGACACATATCTCAGATTGTCAGCAAGTGGCTCTTCTAAAATCAAATCAGATCGAAAGACATCTGCTTACTCTGAAATGTCAGTGACTTTCTACAAATGGCCAGGGGAGCAGGCTGGGTGCATAGCTCCCAAGTATGCTTGGGACACCTTATGCCAAATCTCTTCTGAGTTTTTCAACAATTATTTTTGTAGATCATCTGGCTTTAGTGGATAGAGTGATATAATTTCTAATGTATACATGGTGATAATTGTTCAATAGAGAGTCAGAATGAGACGACTCTGTGGTATTTTTTCTGTGTTTTGGGGTTTAAATTTAGTCATTCAACCTCAACAGTCATCAAGGAGTCATTTAATATAGAGCTTAGTACTGGCTATAATCTCTAGACAATATAATTTGATATTTATCCTATTCTTACTAAAATTCTTTAGGGAAACCCTCTGTCAGGAAGACCACTGCTTTTATTGTCTATTGTTTGTATGTTTTGCTACCCATCCCCCCCATTTAAATTGTGTGTATGTATGTAATCTCAGGGTGAAAAGCAAAGGATCTGCAACTAGGAATTCTGGTCTAGAGAATCTAGAGCAGGGTTAGCAAGCTTTGGCCAAAATCTACCTACCATGAGTTCTCATGAATTAAGATTTATTGGAAAATGGCCTCACCCATCTGTTTACATCTTGTCTATGACTGCTTTTCAGCTACAACCACAAAATTGAATAATTCCAAGAGAGACCTTTTATTTAGTGCTTCAAATTTATTGCTTCATATTTAGTGTTTGGCCACTTACAGAAAAAAAAAAAATGTTGTCAGAGCCTGATTGAAATTATATTCCCAACAGTTTCCCCAAGTTGGTAACAGCAGGTTGAGTTACAAGCCATTCTCCAGGTATCTTTTTAAAGATGAGAGTTAGGCACAGACATCCCAGGTACAACCACAATACAATTTCACAGTAAATTCAGAGGCAGAAAATTTAGGCATTTATTGCCTTCATTGACCATCTGAAAGAGATAGTAACTTAGATTTCACTTTAGATGAACTTGCCCTCAGTGATCCCAGAGGAGATGGACCATTTCATATTCATTTATGTGTTCAGTGAATGTCTAGGGCCTGTGGCATACAATCATGTTCAGTATATGTTGGTTGAATGAATACAGGCATATCAAAGGGCCATAATCATTCCAATCCACTGGGGATTAATAGGATACCAGGTGAGAAATCTGTTTCGAGACTAGTGAGCTAGTAGAGTGGCAGCAAAGTTTCATCTTCTCAGCTCTTGATTGTAAGCCTATTGATCTTTAAGTAACTCAACTGTTCTTTTTTTTTTTTTTTCCATCGTAAGTACACATTGGGATAGATAATAGGCCTCAGTTTTGTTATGTGGGATTTGAAGAAGGCATTGTTATTATAAATCATGTTACTGGAACACATGACTAGAGATGTTAATGAATTTCGTTTTCTGGCCTTTAAAAAATAATGTGATGCCAGCTCTTTTCTCTGAAAAGGTCAAAGACCAGGGGCAGGGTTTAGTCAACTTAGACTCTATTCATCACCCTTGAAACTGTTGTTTCGAAGAGGGACCAGACAGAAGAATAGATATTTATTAAATAGTTACAGTATCCCAAAGTCGTAAGAGTTCTTTTTATCTTCATCACAATCCTAAACAGTAGTTAACTATTGTTCTTCTTTTGTAGAGAAAGAAACTCAAACCTAGAGAAGATGGAAAAATTACCTGTAGTCACCTTGTGAATGAGGGTCTAGCTGTCTTCTCCCAAGCCCTAGTCCTTTCCATTGGACCATTGCAGCCTGTCCTTTTCAAAGGAGTTTATTTTGCTTTTAGAAAGTGAGGCTACTGCTTGGTTCTGAAGGTGGTAGCTGATTCTGGCACAAAAAGAAATTCTAATGTTTTTTTCCACTTTCTTCTACGTTTTTGTTTGTTAACCTACTCTTTGTTCATTTCGTATAGTGTCAAACACTCGAAACTTTTTCTCAAAACAGGTCATTCTACTTCTAGGAAGCTTAGTAAGGTGTAGATTCCTGAGCGCTTCTAGGACCTATTGGATTATTAGATCTGGGGTAGAGACACAGGAATCTAAATTTTTAACAGTTTCCTTTCCTTACCCATACATCATAAATATCAAGCAGACTATCCTAGAGAGTTTGTTCTTTAATGCCTTCAAAGACATGTCATAAGATATAGGAACTCCTCAACTTAGAAATATTTTTCCTAATTATATTTTTAGGATGTGTGTTCTTTCTTTTTTTAATACAAAAAAAGATTTTGTTTTAGTCCTTTAGTTCCAAGGCTAGTCTCTGACTCATAATATTTTTAACAACAGTATTGCTGAAATGCAATAACTCTTTTCATGACTCACTGTCAGGAAGAACGAAGCAAGCTTGTATAACAAGTGAAATGGAGTCCTTGTACACAAAGACTTCATTTTGCACTATCATTGGAGTCTGATCAATATCTGTCCTGGGTTCCAAATAAGGGCAGGGACTACATTTTACATTCCATCCACCTTAGCTACCAAGTGCCTAGTGCTGTCATTATCAATCTTTTCAGAACTAACCTCTCACATGAAATTGTGTTATATTTGTTTTGCTGTCTAGCAAAGTATTATAAATTTAGCTGCCAAAAAAGCATGTGCTCGCAGTTGTATAGATCAAAAGCTCAGGTGAATCCTGCTGGTGTGCTGCTCAGGGTTTCACAAGGCTGAAATCAAAATCTCTACTGGCTGGACTTCCAGCTGGAGGCTTGGGGAAAGCATTCTCTCCCAGGCTTCTGAGGCTGTAGGTCTGAGGTCACTGGCTGTGACTTTTTCTTTGCTGGCTGTCATCTGCTCCTGTTCTCTGCTTCTGGAGACCACCCACATCAGCTCTCACATGGCCTCTCCATCTTTGGCCCAACAGTGTCACCTCGAGTCAATCTTCCTCATGCTTACTCTCCAACTTACTCTTCTGTTTATTTATTTGTCTTTAAGAACACATGATATTGGGTCTACCCAGATAATTTGGGATAATCTCTGATTTAACCAATCAGTAATCTCAATTATAAATATAAAGTCCTTTTTTGTCATGTAATGTAACATATCCACTAGGAAGAGGACATCTTTGAAGGGGGAGGCAATATTCTGCCAACCATACTCACCTACACACATCATTAAAAATAAATAAGAATACATTTCTTAACTATAATGTAGGGATAAAAGAGTATAATGATGCAGTTTCAGTTCAGTTCAGTTCAGTTCAGTCACTCAGTCGTGTCTGACTCTTTGCGACCCATGAACTGCAACATGCCAGGCCTCCCTGTCCATCACCAACTCCCAGAGTTTACTCAAACTTATGTCCACTGAGTCACCTATGCCATCCAACCGTCTCATCCTCTGTTGTCTCCTCCTCCTCCTGCCCTCAATCTTTCTCAGAATCAGGGTCTTTTCAAATGAGTCAGTTCTTCACATCAGGTGGCCAAAATATTGAAGTTTCAGCTTCAGCATCAGTCAGGACTGATTTCCTTTAGGATGGACTGGTTGGATCTCCTTGCAGTCCAAGGGACTCTCAAGAGTCTTCTCCAACACCACAGTTCAAAAGCATCAATTCTTTGGTGCTCAGCTTTCTTTATAGTCCAAGTCTCACATCCATACATGACTACTGGGAAAACCATAGTTTTGACTAGACGGACCTTTGTTGGCAAAGTAATGTCTCTAGTTTTTAATATGCTGTCTAGGTTGGTCATAACTTTTCTTCCAAGGAGCAAGTGTCCTTTAATTGCATGGCTGCGGTCACCACTTGAAGTGATTTTGGAGCCCCCAAAATAAAGTCTGTCACTGTTTCCCTTGTTTAAATGTATTTTAATATTTCAGCATTTAGACAGTACACTATTAGAAGTAAAATTGTCAGAAAGAAGAGCTACAGTGAAGACAGACACAAGTGATTAGATTTGGAAGCCTAAGTTCCCTGAGTAGCGTGGTCATCAGTTATGTAATTTTTAGAAATGGTGAAGCCCTCAGTTAAAAAAAAAAAAAAAAAGGAATACAATCTTCCCCCTAGTTACACTGGAGCCAAATTTTATAAAATGTAGTATAGTTTAATAATTGGAAAAATTATATTTATATATAAAATGAAGTTTGCTATTAGAGATATTTTTCTAGCTATGTAAAGAGAACCTAGTGGGACATTTCAAAACCATATGTGATGACACCTAGCATCCCCAGGCCCCCATCCTCAATCATTATGACAATGTTAGAACATCTGACACTTTTACAGAGGATCTCCTAGGGGAGAGTGGCACCCCAGCTGAAAAGCACTGGGAGAGTGAGAAGGGGATTTTTTCAGCTTAGAAGTATTGATTGGTTGTATCTGGGTTTTTTAAAGAAGCCCTTTCTGTTCTTGGGCTGTTCATAAAGCTTTAGTAACTCCCCAAAACAAATTCTCTAGGTCTCATATGACCTAGTCATGACTACCATAGGGCCGTATGTAGGTAAGGGATACGGGTTGAGGGAGACCTGAAATCTTCAGTTCGTTCTTGGGCAAGAGTGTTGTTGTGAGTATGGACTTTGATGCCAGAAGGACTGATGCTTGAAACCAGATCCTACCCGTAAAGAAGTTGTGTGAGTGTGGCCACGTTCTCATGTCTTTTGGAGCCCTTTCCACCCCCCACCCCGCATCTATACAGTACAGAAGTCTGTCTGTACGTATATCTTGCCAGGGACTGTAGAAGAAACCTCTGCTTTGTTCAGTCACGGCCCTCCCGTTGCACCTTTTCTCTGCTCTACTATTCTGAGCAAGGTTCTGTACATGGCATTTGCTCCATCTTTGGTGGGAAGTGGTTGTTGAATCTGCAGAGTTGCCATGCACATTGGTTTCCCAGACTAGACTCCCCCAGAATCTGCACATTCCCAGGTTCTTCTCCAGAGTTCTAATCCAGCCAGTCCCAGAAGTCCATCATGGTACATATATCAACCATTTACTTTATTTTCCACTGTTCACAAAACTTTTGCTGAGGACTGTGACTCTCTCTTGAATAGAGTTCCACCTCTTCAAGAGTAGATTAATGCTTGATTTTGCTCCTAAAGCCCATGAAGCAGCCCAGTTTTGTTATTTGAATTTTAGAAAAGACTGGCTCTTACTAATAATTTGTATAAAAACCCAGCTGTGGCAAAAAGAAAAGTTCTCTCTCAGGATCTTCAAACACATTTTACAGCAAACAAGAGTTGAAATGCCTTTGGGAATATGAAAATAGTAACTGATTCTCATTAGCCTCGTCACTGTCAGAAATATTTGGTACATGGCTAATTACTTAAGGCCTGATGTTAGATACTGTACAAAGGAAACTGCCTCTATCCAAGGAAAGCACCTTCTAG
>SJYX01002528.1:286584-324867 GCA_006410675.1 Oreotragus oreotragus
TTTTGCCTATTTCCAGGCAAGATAATCACAGTGCTCCTTTAGTCAACCAGCATGCCATGTGAGAGTGAAGTGAAGCACTCTGTCAGAAATAGCAAATGCTGATGAGCAGTTGCAGGTTACATTCATTTCCTAATAAGGATTCTAAGGCAAGGAATATACATGTGGATGTCCTTTCACGTCTGGTACCGTTCAGTCTTCACGAGCAAAGGCATAAGCTGCAGTAGTCTCTAGAGCCATGAATGCCTTTAGAGTCTTGGTTTATTAGATGTTTGGGCTCAGGGTCCTCATTCAAATAGAAAACTGACTTTAGAATGATAATTGGCAAATGTCATAAACAGTAGTGGTTCCTCACTGGGAAAGAAGGTGATCTACATTCTGCGAGCTCTGTTAGAAAATGCTGTTGCTTTCCAGACAAACTATTCCTTCTTCCTGCTAAGTCACTTCAGTCATGTCCGACTCTGTGTGACCCCATAGACGGCAGCCCACCAGGCTCCCCTGTCCCTGGGATTCTCCAGGCAAGAACACTGGAGTGGGTTGCCATTTCCTTCTCCAATGCATGAAAGTGAAAAGTGAAAGTGAAGTCGCTCAGTCATGCCTGACTCCTGGCAACCCCATGGACTGCAGCCCACCAGGCTCCTCTGTCCATGGGATTTTCCCAGCAAGAGTACTGGAGTGTGTGGCCATTGCCTTCTCCACCTATAACAAGCACAAAGCTTAAATGGACAAGCCACCTTGTGTCTGTATGAAGCTGGCTTTGGAGACTAAATGCCCAAGTTTGAATCCAGTCCCTGCTTATCATTGCTGTGTGGTATTGGCAATTTGCTCTTCTTCTTAAAGTCTCAATCTCTACATCTGTAAAATGTAGATTGTCCCAGTTCTTAACTGATAGGGTGTTATGAGGGTTAAATGAGCAAATCCTTACAAAGTGCTTGTCAGCCCAGGGTGCGGGATGTTTTGAGCATTTGGTGAATGTCCACTATTACTATTCATAAAATATTTGGCACAGCCAGTTATGAGTGTCGCGTATTGCAGCATGTGGGGATGTGACCTCAGCGTGGTCATGGAAGCATTGCATTGGATCAAAAATGCCCAGGGATTAGGGTCATGTCAAAAGAGAGAATGCTTTAAAAAGCTGAGCAGACTTCCCTTTCTTCTAAATTTGTCTGTATCCTTGTAACTGATAAATGCATATTATGTTTTGCATTGCTCTATTTGTATATAATATTTAGTTCATTAATACTTTATTGACTATGCCAAAGCCTTTGACTGTGTGGATCACAACAAACTGTGGAAAATTCTGAAAGAGTGACTCGATGGATGTGAGTCTGGGTGAACTCTGGGAGTTGGTGATGAACAGGGATGCCTGGCGTGCTGCGACTCATGGGGTCTCAGAGTTGGACACGACTGAGTGACTGAGCTGAACTGAATGCATAATACATTTTACATACACGTTTATATGCGTGCCTCCTAAGTAAGCCCCTAATTTCTCTTATATTTCTGTCTCAGCATTAGTCCTATCTGACTCAAACCCAGCAGGGAATCCTGAAATTTTCTTGCTCCCTCATCCTCCAGAAAGAAATGCATAAAAAGAGAAATGTGAAATTTCTCAAATGATAGCTTCTGGTAATAGAGGAAAAGGTCTCAGGGTGTTCAATCAGCAACATTGTGTGAGCACCTTTTGAACACCATGGAGAAGCTACAATGGTGGAGGGAGAGACAGAAGAGTAAGCATAGATGCAGCTTGTTGTCTAGTCGCTGGCCATAAGGTGAGAGGGGAGCAGGCCTAGGTGAGGGTAATGCATGGCAAATATGGAAAGTAACAGAAGAGGGGATTCAAGTTAGTTATGTGGGATATAAAGGAGAATCATCCCATTCAGCAGAGGGCTGTGAGAAGGCTCAATAAAGGAAGAGAGAGAGCATATGAGTGAATTTTGATGGGGGAAAAGAAGGGTGAAAGGATAAATGTAAACTAGCCCTGCCTTCAGAGAAGGTAATCTATTAGCACTGAACACTTTGAGCATTGACCATTTTAGGCCAGCATAGACAGCTGTGAGATGTTGCAGAAGAAACAACAAAGGCTGCCAGTCAGCTGGCATCATCAGGAGAGGCGTCCAGGGAGAGGAAACGTGATAAGGATTGTGCGTCCTCTGCCTGCCGCACCACTGTCTCTTGTGCAGTGAGTATTATATTTGCAAAGACAGAGAGAGATAAGTGAGGCTGCCTCTATGGAAAGGAGTGAGCAGTAGTTTCTCCTGGACTATTGCAACAAGATCTAGCCAGTGCAAAGATGGCAATATTCTGCCCCAGAGATGGAAGGAAAGCCGAAGTGGAGGGTACAGATGAGAGACAGTGAGGATAGACAATTCTGTGTGTGTGTGTCAGAAGGAACTCGTGGACATTACCTTATTAAGAAAATTACTCTTCCCTGTACCTATGGCCCAAAAAGCTGAACAGAAAGCATCTAATTTAATTTGCACTCCCTTTTTTAAGCGAAATACTCTGGGTATTAGTACCAGTTTGGGTTATTTTTATACTCACTCAAAATGAACTGGGAGATATTTCAGAGGTAAGGGTAACTCCTTTCTTTAATGTTAAGTATAATAGATCTTTACTTACTGCAGAAATGTATGTGGGTGGCAATGTCTTCTATTCTGTATCACCACTTTCCCACAGAGCAATATGCATGCAGTTATAGTCAGATACATTCCAGTTTCTTAGCTATCCTGTGTGACTAGAAACATCAAGAATACAGTGCCATGCAGGGAACTATATTCCATATCCTGCGATAAACCGTAATGGAAAAGAATGTGTGTGTGTGTAGTTGAATCCATTTTTTTATACAGCAGAAATTAACACAACATTGTAAATCAACTATACTTCAATAAAATAAAAGAACGCAGTGTGATGATACAAGGAACTAGGAAGATGAGAGAGGACTTTCACAGCTTATTATTTAACAAGATATAAGTACTGTCCCTTCCATTAAGAAAATAAACACTTTTCTATTACAAATTAAATGACATTCCAAATACTGTGTCATATGGCAAAGTGCAAAGTATCTGTATAGTAAACTGACATGCCTCCCCCAATCCTGCTGTTTAACCCCCTTTCCTCTGATTATGCAGGTTAATCTGAAAAGCTCAGGAAATCGAAGAAAACAGAGGGAAGCTTGTTCAGCTCTGGATGCACTATAATGTCTCAGCAGCACTTTTAAATTATATGTTTAGGCTGACAGGCAGATGTATTTCAGGACAGAATCCTCAGAAAGCAGGAGACAATTTCCTTCAGCTCCACGTCATCGTTTGATGTAGATCGCCTATTATATTCTCGAGGTATTATGAAAAATGGATTGGGAGATATTTTCTTGACAGTGGGTAGACTAATGGAATCTGGTGACTGTATTTAAAATGTGCAGGGGTTTGTTATAACATGGTAATAGAAATATCAATTGCACTGACAGGTTAAAAAAACCTGTCAATGAATGATAATGAAGTTATTTAAATGTCGACTCACTCGCAAACATTTTCCAAACCCTAAATTATTCTCACTGCTGTAACCTCATGCCTCCTGAGTTCCGCAGGAACAGAGTCTGTGATGTAGCCAGTGCAACTTTGCCTCTGGAAGCTATTTTTATGCCACCAAATGCACCAGGGACAGTGGAGGTGGCTGCTCTTAATGATTTTAGGAAAGAAACAAAACACAGAAGCCGCAGACACTTGATTTAGAGTTAAACACTGTTCCTCTTTCAGGACATCTCATTTGAGCTGATTTGAGTGATGCCTTGATATTTCTTGTCCCCGGACTTCTCTCTACAGCTTGAGTCTTGTTTTTGTGACCTTGGCATTATGGCATGGTGTGTCTGGGAGAGAGTATATTCCCTCTCTGGGGCCTGGAAGTGGAGAAGGAAGGTGTCAAGTTATGTGGATATTTTCTGAAAGCCTTTTGGAAGAAGAAGCCTAGCTTATCCTCAATTCAAAGAGGGTGTCCATCAGGCTTCATGCATTCATTCACCCTCTGTCTGTAGAAGGCACCTGCTATGTACCAGCATCATCCTGAGGACTGGGGACTTGGAAATGAACAGAGATGTGTGCTTTCCTATGGTGCTTACAGTGGCCAGGTTATAAATGCCAGGCACAGGTTGCTCCATTAAACAACAGAGGGGCATAGCGCATGCTGACCACCCTAGTCCCACTTCAGCCTGCAGAGCCCATTGTATCTGCTCATAACAAGGACTTCAGTGATCCTTGCCGGAATAGCTGAGCTTCTTAATTTTGACTTCATGGAAATCCAGTGGGCTACACGAAAAAAGCAAACATCTGTGAAGTCAGTCACTCAGCCAAAACAATTAGGTTCCACAAGTGTGTGGGGCACTCTTCTGAGAGCTTGGAAGACAGCAGTCCATAAGACATCTTTCCTACCCTCATGGAGCTTTTATTCTGGTGGGAGAATTCTATTTTTTACAATAAAAAATAAGTAAAAATCTTTCAGATGTGGGTAAAGACTGTGAAGAGAAAATAAAAGAGGCTAAGGAGGAGCAGTGTATCAGGAGAGGGGGGTCGCTGAAAGAAGTGAGGGGCCATCTGTCAGGGTGTCTAGATAAAGAGCTCTCCAAGTACAAGAATAACAAGACAGGAGTGGGCAGGAATCGGGGGAAGAGGGAAAAGGAGAGGCACTGGGAATGGGAATCTCAGGATTATATTACAGTCCTATTAGATACAGAAGTCAATCTTATTCATCTATAGCAGGTCTGGAGTTTGTATGGGTACTAGGACACTAACTGGTTACCCAGCTTGTGAGCTCGTAAGTCCCATTCTGTTTGACTTCAAGTCGTTGCTCTTGCCATTCAGCTGTGACGTCTTGATAATCTTCATGAGCCATCATCACATCATTAACAGGTTGACCATTCACCTTGTCCGTATTTCTAGCCTCCCCAGGAGCCTAAGTGGGCCATATCAAGGCATACTTTCTTTGTGCCTTGTTGTGAGAGTTTCTGCTTAGACTTTTCTTAATATGGCTTCTGGCAGATCCTCTGGATTTCTACTAAATATAAAGGGAATCCAGGTTTGGGCTTACCCCATGTGGAACTTCTAATAATTTCAGTTTATATTCCTTTTTTAATTTATTTTTATTTTTCAATACATTTCCTTTTTCCTCTTGTAGCTTTTGAGAGAGGAAATGTAGCATGAGGTTAAAGATACAGCCCTTAGTGAGTGCTCCACCTCCAAGTTCTGTGGCCTTAGTTAAGTAGGTTGGTTATACATGTGGGTCTTCCTTATCTATAGCATATGACTAATACCAGTCTGCCTCTCATGGGATTCTGAAGGAGCTGAAGAGCTTAGATCACATTGTAAGCACCCAATAAATGTACATTTATACTATCTGTTAGGATTCTTAAATGTAATAGTCTATTCAGCAGTAGAATCCTGACACAGTTTTTATAGAAGCAGAGTACAGGATCTTTTATCAAGTTCTTACCTTACCTCTCTGATCCAAGTCCCGCACAAAACTACTAACATTTATCCCTCAAAATATGATAGGCTAAATGTGGTTATGTTTTAAAATCATAATAGCTTCATGAGATAGTCTTATCTTCTAAGCAAACTAACTCTAACTCATTTTCAGTGATTGAGATTTTCCTTGAGGATTCACATGATGAGTTTTAGTGAATGCTGGCCAAAGAATACTAAAAATCATCAAGAAAAAGAATGAGTGATAAAATGAGTAACAAAAGCTATAATTTGTAGATGGTTTATTACATACCAGCCATTGTGCTCAGCACTTTTTATGGATTAATTTAGTTTACAGATGATTCTGTGCTTATTTATTATCCCATTTGATGATATAAGATTATAGTAGAGGAAATCCAATCACACATTTTATTTCTGCCACTCCTTGTGGAAACTAGCTGTGCCCAGTGTTCATCCCTTGGAGACTCTGATATCTCAAAAAGATCATAAGTTCTTGGAAAACAGGGGCCATGTCTTGAATGTGGTTTCTCCATCCCTCGGAGAAGCTCTTCTCAGGTCTATGCATATAGTAAATACTTAAATAAAGACATGCTTTCAAATGTTCTAAAAGTCGCTAAGATGCATTTGTTGAAAAGGGTAAAGATTAAGGATCAAACACAAGAGCCTGCAGTCCTTGATTTAATCACTTGCTGTTTATTTTCCTGAGACACTTATTTTTTAAGCTTTCTGTATCTTCTAGCACAGTATAGGTGTTGACAGAAGCTATGTTTTTAATCTGTAATAAGCCAACTTATAAACACAACCTGAAAAAATGCTTGCTTTGGAATGTTTTAAAATATGGTACAATTGGAGGATTCAAGACTGCTTATGTTGCATCTTAAATATGTCTGTGTATGGTACCTGTTTTTAAGATTGCTTCCTTTTTGCCTTCATAGCAACAGTCACTTTATAGTTAGCATAACTGGCATTTCTCCTGGCAAATTTGATTTATTTTAAATATTTTTATTGTTCTCCTTTTCTTATGAAACCAAGAGCCATAATCTTTGTTTGGCTTTTTTTTTTTTTTTTGGTCTTTCATACTGTTTCCCAAAGTATATTGTTCAGAAGACTAATCTCATTAGATATCTCTCACGAATGGCTCCTATAATCAAATATGTTTTGAATATGCTTCATGAAATATGCATGTAAGAGGTTCACAGTATATATTAGAATAATAAAATTTATGTATGTATGTAAGAATAATAAAAATTCTAAGTTCTGAAGTTAAGAAATGTTAAATTTTGCCTAATCAAGTGTTTCCTAACATCTTTTTGATCTCACATGATACTCCTCTCCCCTGTATTTAGAGATGACACTTAAAATACTTAACAGCTAGTGCACTGGCTCAACAGCCAGCCTGCTGCTCAACTGTCTGTCTCTTCTCTGTTCTTTCCGAGCCCACATCCCTAGGAGACTGAATTTCTCACATTTGACCATGCAGGCATGACTAGAAGCATCTGTTGGCTGTGAAGGGGAGTTTGGGTTTGCAGATGGACCCTAAGAATTGCCTTCCAGGGTGCAGTCCCTCCTCCAAGGTCACTGTCCCCTCCGCTGGGGCTCAGGCTGACTGTCATAGGTAATGGCATTCAGAACAGGTGCTGGAACAAGTGACTTGGGTCACACAGTGACACTCTGCTATTTCAGCCCTCAATCTTTCGGTTGCTGGGACTGTAAGGAGATCTGGGCATTTTCCAAGGAGAGGCCCTGGTGATGAGGCTGGTAGAAGTAGCTACTTAGAGAATGTGGTGCAGTAAACTGTTTGCCAACTGGTTTGCAGTCATCGAGTGTCTTCACTCCTGTATCACTGAGCCAGTGTATCCCAGCTGGTTGGTTGTTTTACCCATGAAACTTGTCACCACTCTATGTAATTCTGGTTCTGCAGGACAGCCACACACAATTGCTTGTCTGTGACATTTGGGGTATATGGAAATACATCAGTTTTTTTTCTCTTTCTATTAGTTACTATAATACCACAGTGTTTAAACATTTAATTTGACTTCAATTGAGAATTAACAAATTTTGATTCACTTTTTGAGCTTTGAAAAATCAAGGGACAAAAATGGCACAAAAAGTAATGGCAGATACCTGAAGTTTCTGGGCTCCTGATGTTATAATAAGAGAAAAGTTCCCAGTAACATTGTAAGTTATCTGAAAAAGAAGTCATTCATGTAAATCTGAATTAGTCACTCCATTATCATCTTTCACACTTGGATTTCAGTTAAGTGTGCGCTTGCGCACACACACACACAGTTTGCCCTTGTAGTTGTAGTTTGTGTTTTGAATGTAAAAATACTCTTTGAGTAGCTCAGAGATTGAGTCGATAGAAATTATGGGAAACTATTTTTCATGCTTTTATAAACTGATCTCTGCTGCTTCTCCTTTCTTTTATCCAACTAGAAAAACATGAACTGTTCTCTCATCCCAAACACAGTTCTATAAATTTCTGCCTACCACAAAATTTATAAATGTGGAAGTGTTTGTACATTTAATCCTCTTCCCATCACTCCTCCATAGATTTTGCATCTATGTTTTTTGTTCTTGAACTTGTATCATTAAAAATACAAATAGAAAAATTTATCCAATAAAAGGAGTTAGAGAAAGACTATTGAAATTTTGGAGACAACCAAGTCTCAGTAAGAAGAGAAAGTTGACTCAGCATAACCATGGTGAGAGTGGGAAAAACTGGTCAAACACCAGGATTAGACTGAGTAAGGAAAGAAGCCTCAGATATTTCTTAGAAAGTAGCAGGAATTTTCATGTCTAGATGAGTCTGATGAGAAAAAAATATATGGAAGGAGAATTTAAAGAAGTTTGTCGTGGTTAATAGAAAAGCTCTTCTGTAAAGAGATTAGGAATATTCTTCAAATATTCTTGGTTATTAAGCAAGCATTTGTTTGATTGGGCTAAGGCCCAATCTGGTCCTGAGGAAATCTAGTTATATATTTGGATTACATAAGGTGACTTCTATTTTTTGATGCTCTGACTATAGCTGACCCAGATTTGAACTCTATGTGTATCCACTTATACATAGTTTTTTAGTAGTAAATACTGTAGATTCTACAATGTGTGTTTGGTTGAATCCTTGGATGCAGAACCACAGATGTGGAGAAACTGTGTATATAGGAGGCCAGTGATAAGTTGTATGCTGATTTTTGACTACAGGAATTGTTGGCACCCCTAACCCCCTTATTATTCGAATCAACTCTACATCCCTTTTCTAAAACCCTACCCATTTTCCATTTTCAAGATCCAAAGTCCTTCTAAGAAACTTTCATTATACCCCAATCTTCAGTGATTTGGAGTGTAGTCTAAATTCTATAAAGTGTTGTCTATATTTATTTACTTATAATTTATGTATATAATATGTATTATAGTCTAATATCATCTAAAATATTTATCTATCTTATATAAATAGTTTTTGGTAAAGAGTTCCCTGTATCTCCAGCCATAGCAAATTCTTAATTCCTTAATTCCTAGCTAATATGTTTTACAGCTTTCTAGCTCTGGTGCCTGATCCTGAGGAGGCTCTTAATGTATGACATTGAGGTTGATAACAGACAACTCTTCTATTTCATCTTTATGGTGTATGGAAATATGAAACTTCTATCCTATCATAAATAAGTTTAAATAATTGCATTTTTGTGATTTTTCTGATTAAACCAACTTTATTTTCTGAGTCTTGTTAATTTTCATCTCTTTTGTTACATATAACACATTACCACTTTCTTTTTCTACCTTTCAAAGCTATTGGATTCTTGAAAGTAGGGGCTGTATCCTGGAACATAGCACAGAGCCTAGTTCATTTTAGAGGCTCTACAAATGTGAATGGATGAATTGCATTTTCTTTGGGAATCTCCTATTTGTGTAAAGAAGCTGACAGATTTTATATTTGTTCCCTTTAAATTAAAAAAAAAAAAAGCTGTGGTATAATGTAACACAGAGCTTAGAGTCAGAATACCTAGAGTCAAATTCTAACTGACTTTGAAAAGATCATTCATGTTCTCTCAACCACTTTCTTCCAAATACAGATAATATTCCCTACTGAACTTGGTTGCAATGATGATCTAATAAGATGTACAATTCTGAAATATATAATCGACTTATATAGAGAAGGTGATTAAGGTCTGTTTATTCAGTCTAAATTAATAAGTCATTGACCAATGTCAAGAAAAGATGAGAGAATCTCCAAAAATGACAGAGTCAGTGCCAAGAAGTAATATCCTCCCAACTGCAGGTGGCTTAACACTGGAAAAGGCCACCGAGTAGAACTGTGAAATTTCACTTACTATTAAGACATCTTCTTATTCTTAAATAATAAGAAAAGACTGAATGACCTTTGGAGGGACTAGCCCACCATATATCCTATGACTCATGAAAGAAAACACAATTTGTAGATAAATCAGGAGAACCTACTTTTCCACTATGCCAAAGATAAAGCAGAAGTTTGGAAATGTCAGATCTAAGTAAAAGGTCTTTATTCCTTAGTCTGGTTTCAAGGGATACCCTCATTCTTAATCTTTGAAAATTAAACACATTCTCTATGCCATGCACGTACCTTAAGGAGCAGTGAGAGAAAGAGTTTTAATTTTTACCAATTCAATTTAAATGCAAATGTTAACCACTCACATGATGCTACTGTGTACATAATTAAGCATCATTATATACTACATGAATCATTTAGAAACCTCTGGAGAGCCATTCTACTATGTAAAACATGCATTACATTGACAAGCAGGCAAATGATATATACTTCTGTCCTCATTAATGCCCCTTTTGAATTATAGGTCAACCGATTATGGGACAACCTATGAGAAGCTGAATGATAAAGTTGGGTTGAAAACGATTTTAAGCTATCTCTACGTGTGTCCTACCAACAAGCGTAAGGTAAGAAGTGTGTATTCAGCATGCTATTTGTTTATTCATGATGTGACTTCTGTCTTGGCTGGCTCATCTCTCTAAACCACCTAAAAATCCATTACAGTTAAGCTTCAAGAGATATAAAGATGAGTTGATGGATGTTAAGGTGGTAAAATGTCCGACACATCATAATTTTCAGATCAGCAGCTGTGAATGTAGGAGAGAGAGAGGCAGGCATATCATTATCATTTCTAAAAGGCAGCTATACGGAATGTCCTGTTGTGTGGATGTTCCAGACTCTTCTAAGAGCTCTGACCAGTTAGTGGCAGGAATCAGAATGAGGCATGACAAAACAAAAGATAGGATTTTCATGGAATGTCCACCTCTGTTCCCTTGACATGGAATAAGTAGATTGATGAGAACTGAAGTGAATGCATTGTCCTAAGCAGGTTGGAAGTTTCATTTCTAAAGTTTGTTCAGATTGCATACAAATGTCAGGTTGGAGGCAATGCTGGAAGGAACCCTGAAGATCATCATATACGGCATGCTAATTTTACAGATGAGGAAACTAGAGTTCAAAGAAAGGAAATCACTTGCCTCTATCACAGAGTTATAGGCACAGTTGGGACAAGAATCCAGCTTTCTTGCTTGGCGATCATCCTGTTTCCACTGCATTATACTGCTGTCATGATGAGAGGTTATTTATTTTTCAGTGAAAAATGAAAGTGTTATTGCTCAGTCGTGTCCAGCTCTTAGCAACCTCATGGACACTCCTCTCTCCAGGCTCCTCTGTGCTAGGAATTCTCCAGGCAGGAATACAGGAGTGAGTAGCCATTCCCTTCTCCAGGGGATCTTCCTGACCCAGGGTCTCCTGCTTTGCAGGCAGATTCTTTATCATCTGATGCACCAGGGAGCTGTCATGAAGATAGGGTTTATTTATTCTTCAGAGAGGGATGTTATTTTCTTAGGAAGAAAATAATATTTGCTTTTAAATGAGAAAAACCTGTTTGGTTTAGGAGGAGAGTGGTGTTACATTCATTGTCTGGTTTTAAAAATTTGCACTATCAGATTCTGACATATAATTTCTAAGTATTATAAAAGTTATATGAATAGATAAGAATATCTATCAGGAAATTTAAAAAGGTTGTTCATTTGTCCCAAGCCATATTCTCTTATGTTGGTAGCTCTGATACCTATGTTCTCATTTCAGATCTGTCAATAGGTACTATAATTGACCTTGAGTAGGTAGGTACTACATTTTGTCATCTGGCCCGTGGAAGGTAGATTAGTACACCTCTAAATAGTCATCCTCAACTCCAGCTGTAGATGCAGAGCAATGGGCATTGTAAGGTGTGCAAAGCTCTGCCCTACCCCTGTTGCTCTGGCTTAGGGCTCAGGGAACTGTATCTTGTGCATGTTCCTCAGGTGCTTCTGGTATATATCTGGGTTTAAGAACCGCCTAGATAGGGTGTAATATTTCTTCTGGCTCTAAATATTTCAAGTTTTTCAGTTGGAGCAGCATAATTTCCCACTGTGCATAGACTCTGAAGTCAGATGGCTTGAATAAAAACCCAGCTAAACCAATTAACAAGTATATAACTAAGGTGATTTCCTTAATCTCTCCTAGCACAGTGTCATCAAATTGAAAATAAGGATAATTATAGTACCTACCTCAGGAGGAAAGTTTTAAGGACTACATTAACTAAGGCACTTCAAGTGTTTAGCACAGAATAGCTAAGGCCTTATCATGTTTTCTCTTCACTTTATTCTCCTTTGCTCATCTTTCTTCTCCTCCTCCATCAAATAATTACTGGAAATAATAGTAGTGACCATCCTCTATAAATATCAGTGTTTAGTAGACTTTCTACAATGACAGAAATGTTCCTCTAAGCTGTCCAGTGCTATAGATACTAGGCGCTTGGGACTATTATTTAAATTATGGCTACTGTGCCTGTGGAGCCAGATTTTATATTTAATTTCATTTTATTAATTTGAATGTAAATAGCCATGTGTGGCTGTTGGCCACAGTATTGGGCAGCACAGTTAAATAATGTCAGCCTCACAAATTTAGAGATTTACCCTGAATGTTCCTAACTTGCCCTTCCTGGCTGATGACTGGTCCAACATCAACAATTACATCTAAACAATTTTGATCTGTTGTATACAGTCCTAAATTGAGGAGCTGAACTTATATCCCTTATTTTTTATAATGAGATTTAGCTGTATTTGTTGGCTTTGAATCAATTCTTATAATCTCTATTGGTTTTTCCTCTAGTTCACATTTTTAGTAAATTTTATTTAACAATCAACCAATTGTAGGCACCATAAGTTATAGAAAGAAATAAGCCAGCTTTCCACCTTCAAGGATCCTGTATTCTAGTAGTAAATGCAATATGACTTTTTTTGTAACTAAGAAGTCTCTGACTCTGCTTCCACCTAGCAGGTGTTTTTGGGTGAGTTGTTTACATTTTTAAAGTGATATAGTCAAAGGAATTTACATCTAGAAGAGACCTTAGAATTGTTCTGATCTAGGGATAGTCTCTGTTTTATTAATGCCATTAGAATGGAATATGGATTTTAAAAGTCATCTGTCAAGTATTGAATGTCAGCACAGTCTTTTCTGTAGCAGCAGAGTATATGGTAGTGACCTGAAAGCTACAAGATTGTTAGCAGGAACAGGACTTGAAGAAGGAGATCTCAAGTCCAAACGCAGCTCCTAAAACTAGAAGGAAAGCTTAGACGTAATACAGAAAGGAGCCCTGCCATAGAACCTATTGATGTTAATATATCAATGTCAATCAAGGTGCATAGTGAACTATAGTTACTCACAGGACTTTCAAAAAGACATTTGGCTGTGGCCATTTAGCTGAAATTAACACCCAGCTATTCCTTTTTCCAGAGAAAAAGAAACTGTTGCCCATGACTCTGAGAACAGCTTTCTCAGTGCAGGTTCCCTTCCAGAAGCAGAGGCAGGCCTGAGCTGTTTAAATCACAATGTTTATGGGTGAACCTAAGAGAAGGGATCTTTTCCTCTACAGATAAATGAGGCTTTCAGGGTCACTTTCTGAGATGCTGATAGATTTAAGAAATATTGGAGGACGATGAAGGTCTTTACAATGGTGCAAAAATCAATAAAGTTGACATAGCAGTATATTTGTGTTCAGTTTTTCTACTTATGAGGTGAATTTATCACCATGAAATATGGACTTTCCCCCCCAAAGGGACATACTTGAACCAAAGAGATAGTACCTGCCCAACGTTTTACAGTGTGAATATATTTCCCCCAATCAATGAGAGTTTATGTTTTTTAAAAAAATGCAGAAGAAGAAGAAAAGAAATACCAGGCTCTATTAATTATGCAGGACAAAGGCATTTAGCTTTGCTCTGATTCTCCTAAGACTTCTACATACTCCAGTGAAAAGGCAGTCTCCTTTAAAGGGTTGTATGAATTTTTTTAAGTCTCCGGGGTGCTGTCTAGCAAGTTAACATCTTTTGTACCAGATACTTCTCTCTCCTCTTCATATCAGTGAGAGCAATTGGAAGAAAACTGACATCGGAGTAACTGTCTTACATTCCCAGGAACCTGTTTTGCCTTCCTGTTCCTGTTCTTCTTGCTATTTTTAGCAACTTGTCAGGGCAAGCACAGTTCTTCAATCAACATGTCTCCAGCAGTGGGCATCATGCCCTGGTTTTCCAGGCAGCTTGTTAGGGGCATTACTGGGATCAGCCTCTAGAACAAAACAGGCCCATATTTTCAGTTTAAATTGATGATCATTCATTGGCTGTTTCTCTGCAAGCCTGCTGTAAATTACAGCAGCTTTCCATGGATTTGTCTGTTACAGTAAAAACTATAATCTCATCTTAGGTCAGTCTAGGCAATCAGAACTGACTGAGAGACATAGAAATCTGGCTTGCAGGTATTATCCTAGCTCAAGCATCCTCTATGTCAGAGGAACTCGGCACCTGGCTTCAGATATATGAGATAGGCTCAAAAGTTATAAGAGTGAGTGGGTACAGGTGCCAGAGGAGAGGCAGGCTCCCTATCTGTCACCATGCCTCCGAGGGAATGCACTCCCCCACCCACCCAGTTCATGATAAATCCCAAGGCTTGCTGGATTCAGAAGTAGTTTATTGGCTACCTATATATAATCTTCTGTGAGGAAAGATGATTTAACCTGTACCTGAAATGGACATCTGGGATGTAGAGGGTGATGGGGAAAAGTAATACAAATGTATCATAGAAAAAAAAAAANGGATTCAGAAGTAGTTTATTGGCTACCTATATATAATCTTCTGTGAGGAAAGATGATTTAACCTGTACCTGAAATGGACATCTGGGATGTAGAGGGTGATGGGGAAAAGTAATACAAATGTATCATAAAAAAAAAAAATCAATACTGAAATCTAAGTCTTACTCTTATATTCTCACTGAGTTTATTTGTTTTCTGCCTAAAAAAGGAGAACTTCTTTATACTCCATGTGCATCTATCTGTAAAACCTTACCCATCACTCCCAACCAACCTTACCTATGCTCCCTTCATGCAGTGTTGTAGAACATCTTCAAGGATTAAAGAATACAAAATCCTAAGTGGACTCCATCAGGAGAGAGAAGAAAAAAAAGTGTTTTGTTTTGCTTTCTTTAAAAACTCAGAACAGCCAATTCATTTAGTTGTTATATGCTTGTACTCTCTGTACAGTATGTTCCCAGCAAAGAAAAGACCTAGAGATTATTTGTTTTTTATGTTTCCTGTGCCCCCTGCATATCCCAGTTCCTTCTCCTTTCTGTGTTATCACCACTTAATTAATATCGTTCCTGCTGAGAGAGCCTTCCAAGACTTTCATCCTATAAATAGGATCCTGGCTCTCCAGAACACATTGATCATTCTTGCTGGTCTCTTGATACATGCCAACATGAAACACTGTTTGCATTTTCTCCAGATGTTTAGGTTTTAATTACCGTACTGTATGTGGCCCTTTCTAAATAAAGCATGTGATTATTGACTTGTTGCCTCTTCTTTTTATATCCTAGGCTTAATTTCTCTTGTCATTTGCTCGGGTGGTCTATATCATGTATATATGTGACCTTTCCCTGGAGAAGGAAATGGCAGCCCACTCCAGCCTTCTTGCCTGGAAAATCCCATGGGCAGAGGAGCCTGGCGGGCTACAGTCCATAGGGTCACAAAGAGTTGGACATGACTGAAGTGATTTAGCACACATGACGTTTTGGGACAGAAAAGAAGTGTGCTTGGCAGTGTCTTCATCTTTTCTTAGGAAGAATGATGAAATTGTTGAATCAAGACCTAAAAGATGTTGGACATTTTAACATTCACCTTATGCATTTAACAGATAGGGAAACTGAGTCTTGAGAGTTTAGTATCTTGCCTGAGGCTGCTTGCAGCTGGCAAATAAAGAACAAAGATGATTAAACCTTTAAGTGGTAGTCGCTCAGTCATGACCCATTCTTAGCAGACCCCATGGACTGTAGCCCACTAGGCTTCTATGTCCATGGGATTCTCCAGGCAATAATAACTGGAGTGGGCTGCTATTCCCTTCTCCAGAGGAATCTTCCCGACCCAGGGATCCGACCCAGGTCTTCTGCATTGCAAGTAGATTCTTTACTGTCTGAGTTAAAGTCATCCTCAAATGCCACCTATTCCATAAAACTGATTCAATTCCGCTAACAAAACTTTCTCACTCCCCCTGATCTCGCAAGCATCTGCTTCTGTTTCCAGCCCTTCTCTCTCCTGATTATATTTGTTCTTGACCCTGTGTAATCATCCCTTTAGAACACAGGGTCCTAGATGGGATATTGTGACTTGATCCACTTTCCTGTCTCTAACAATCAGAGCACAAGGTTTGGGGTCCAGTCATGTCCAACACATGGCTGAGGATTTGAATTGAACTTAGGTGGGTTTTGGACTCCTAGGCTGGATCTTGAAAAGAAAAATACAATGTGAAACTAGCTTTGACTCATTTATTTTCTCTAATTATAAAATTAATTTTTCTATGTAAATAAATAAGGACAGCTAAAAGGAAAAAAAAAATCCCTATAGGTTTTAATAATTTCTAAGTCATAGTTTTATCATTTTTATAATTTTATGTATAATTTTATCTTTTCTAGCCAAGAAGAGCATGATTAATATTTAAAATTCTAAGACTTTGCATAGCACTCACTTGGCATTATCTGGTGAGGCCGAGGGGAGCAAGTGTATTGTATAATACATCAAAGGGGGTGTGTGGCATTTCCCTTGGCAGACAGGCAACACTTGCTCATTCTACCCTAACTCTTTTATCTGTCCCTTTGTACACAAGATCATGCATTTGCCTCTAATCTTTTTAAAAAATAATGTAAGTTTCATTCATAAAGAAGTACAATGCATGAATCCAGAAACAGAACCGAAGTTGTATTTTCCAAACTTCAGTAGAAGTGACTTTTCTGTTTTTTGTTTTTTTTTTTTTTTTTTTTGAAACAAATACTAACTTGCCTGCATTTACTCTGGGCAATGATGGCTAAAGGGAGTAAGGGAGAGATCACGTCCTTTGATCCTTCCTGGGTACAGCTGAGTGTTTATACTGTTTCAGTCCATCAAACATTGTTCTGTTCTTTTCTTGAGCCTTCAAAAATCAAATCAAATCCAAGAAAGCATGCCACATCTACATTGTTTTCCTCTGGGTGATGTTCCAACAGTCGTCCAAGCCCCTGGGTTTCAAATAAGCTACAGAATAATAAGTGTAAAGTGCTCTGTTTGAAACGGGCAGAGCGCCACAAGTATTGCCCACCTGCAAACTCCCCTGTCATTCCAAGGTGGCCCTGGGGAGCCCTCTGGAACTCCTGGGATCCACAGAACACAGTGGTAAAACAGAAATAAAAAAAGAAAAAAAAAAGTGAAACTACTGATCTAAGCCATTCCCCCTCTGTATGTGGAACTACACTTGAAACAGCCATGTACTTTGTACTATTTTATATAAATCAAAGCACCTATGATAACATTCGTAGATTTAAAAATCTTATCAAACCAGTCTATTTTATTTTAACACAGTGTGGTGCAGAGTAGGTACACAGTTGATTTTTATTGACTTTTATCTCTGTCTCTCTAACACTAGTTTAAAAAGGAAAGAAAAGAAAGGCAGATTTAGAATGTGCCTGGTTTTCCAGAACTTACCAGGTTAACTAGTAATTCACTGTTTTATTTCATGAAGCTTTAAGTAGCAAAGCATATCATTTTGTTGTTCTTAGAAAGAAGCTTCTTGCATAATTAAGGTCATGGATTTATTATTCCTCATTTGTAAGATGTGTGTCTATCACCTATAATAAGTGTCTGATACATTAAATATTAATTATGAATCACTGATCTAAAAGGAAACAACTAACTTATATCTGCATAAAGGTGAGTTTATAACGTTGATGCTATAATTCAGAGTTTTATTAGCCACATTAAAGTAACTAGCTAGATTTCAAATAAGTAGAATGGTATAAATACTCAGTAGTGAGTGTAGTGAAAGTTGCTCTGTTGTGTCCAACTCTTTGTGACCCCATGGACTGTAGTGTGCCAGGGTCCTCTGTCCATGGGATTCTCCAGGCAAGAATATTGGAGTGGGTAGTTGTTCCCTTTTCCAGGGAATCTTCCCAACCCAGGGATCGAACCCAGGTCTCCCGCATTACAGGTGGATTCTTTACCATCTGAACCACCAGGGAAGCCCTGTAAATACCCAGAGGTCAACCATTTCTAAGTTTAGGTAATGCCTTCTAGTTGACTTTAGGTGGTATTTCTTTCCCAAAGGGGGTGAGGGAATAGAATTCTGTCTTTTGGTGTTATTCCTTTTTAACAAATGTATTTAATGAGGGTAGACATAGCCTGCACTAATCTTGAAATATCATAAAGTAAGAGTGATCTGGAAACTATATGCTTCTTATACCAACAAATGGGTCTCAGAAGATAGTTGTTTCTGTAGGCCAGTGAACAGAAGTTTTCTCAAAAATGGAAAGAAACCTGTATCAGAGGCTGGTCATCCTTCAAATATGCCAAATAGGCTACCTGCGTAACCTTCTTTGGGGAGCAGATCTTTTTTTATTTAGTTACCTACCTCCTTATTTATTTATTTTTGACTCATCATCTGTCCTTATTAGAATTCTTGTTCTCTGAAGTCTGACTGGCCTAATGTTAAATGCCCATCCATTACCCTTTTATGAAGGTCAGATGCATTATTTCAGGTTGATTTCAAGTTATACTGTGCTGTGGAAAATGGTCAGAGGTCTTTTCAACATTCTGGTTTGTTTGCTTCCTGCATACTCCCTGTGGTTTCTCAGAGGTTTCCATCATTCAGTGTTTGACACACTGTATCTAGAACATTTGTTTCTCTTGAATAGCCCTTGCTGCTCTCATGATGGATGGAGATGAATGCCCGCTGCTACAGGAAATGTGCCATATTTACTAGGGTGGGGATGTTTCATTCCAATATATCAGATCTACTCCAAGCTTTCTTTTGGTGCTGTCAGGAAAAACAGAGTCAATATTGATGAATCTTTAATAAAATCACTATTTTTTTTTCTTCCCTGGAGAAATTAAGAGAATACCTCTAGCCTCAGGAGCTGGATTGCTTCCATTTAAACAATTCCTTTTTCTGACCTGACTTTCCTCTTGACCAAATCTTCTTTTGATAGTTTTTCCCTCTGTTCTTCTAGCAATCCACCTCTCATTGTGCTGGGTCAGTAGCTGCTAACATGTTTCTCATTCCATAACCCTCCAAGTCAACTACTTAAAACAGGTTTCACAGGACAAAATACCATAACTTGTTGGTACAAGATGGGCTACGATCTTCATAGGCAAAAAGGCCTGTAGTACAGCATATACAGTCTGATGCCTGGGCCAGAGCAGTCTCTTCTTTACCTGCTTGGGGTTGTGTGCGCTTGTTTGGCCCTGGAATACTAAGTGTCTCCATGATTGACAGCATCTCCCAACCAAGAAATGAGCACACCTGTTGTGGAGAAAAGGACGATTGCAGACGAATCCAAAAAGTATAGAAGGGGGGAAAATAAAACAGCCTGAATACACTGTCTCTCACAGATAAGAGAAAAGTTATAGGAGGAAAGACACAGGCGTTAAGCTCAGAGGGATGATGGTAGAGGTCACTACAAAACATTTAGAAAACAAAATGGTGATGAGAGAAAGGTAGTAAAAGCACAATGAACTCATAAGGTTGAAGAAAAAGAAATAATAAAATCATATGTATTCTCAGCAGTAGATTAAGAATGTCTTGAGATCTATGAGAGAGGAGGACTGGCTCATTCACTAGGAACTTATTAAGATTTTCAGAGGGAGTATAATTTACCTTTATCTCTCTGCTCTTGCTGAGTACTTTCAAAGGGGGGAAAGATGTTGATGGCTGTGGCCGAAATTGGTTTTGCCAGGAAGGAAAAACAATTTAGACTCAAGTGTGGAGGAGTAGCAGGCCTAGATACAGGCTCCCCAGCTCCCTAGTGGCAGATTCAAATATCGCCACTGCCTGCGCTTAACGAACTTTTGTCCTTTTAATGCTGTCTCCCTTAGCTGCTCCCCATCCCTCTATGGAATGGGCTCTTCTATGTATGTGGACATCTGCTGGTGTCTGCACTTGTCAGGTGCTTCAACTCAGCATCTATCTTCAGTCACCATGGAGCTACACTTTGTCATTTGAAGGCACTCATTGTGAAATTTTGCTTAGTAGAGTTGTGTCTGACTCTTTGCGACCCCATGGACTGTAGACCGACAGGTTCCTCTCTGTCCATGGGGTTCTCCAGGCAAGAATACTGGAGTGGGTTGCCCTGCCTTTCTCCAGGGGATCTTCCCAACCCGGGGATCAAACCTGCATCTCTTACATCTCCTGCATTGGCAGGCAGGTTCTTTACCACTAATGCCACTTGGGAAGCCCTAGTAGAGTCATTGGTCATGTGTAATAGTTAATCTAATACACCCTGAAGCTCATCTGACTGACTTTAAATTCCAGCTAGGCCACATACTAGGTATGTACCCTTAGACAAGGTTTCATTTGTTGGTTTCTTATTAACCTCACCACAATACTGTTTCCTTATCTCTAAAACAAAATGATTGTGTCCATATCAAGAGTTATTGATAGTTAGGAGATGCGGTATATCAAGTGAAGAACAGTGCCTGACACATAGGAAGTAGTTAGTCTCATTGTTATCATTTTCATCTGGTTCAGATTATATGGTCATGCCTGATGCTATCATCTGTCAACTCAGCCAGTCTTTTTAAATGACTATATTGTGCCATATCTTTTTTAAGAACTAGGAAGCAGAATAGAAATAGAAGACTTCGTCTTTGCTCTTAAGGATTGTACCGTCTGGCAGAGGGGATGAGTATATAAACAGTCAACTACAGCACAGAAGTTATGAATCATAAGAGTTATGTACCTAGAACTCTATTTTGGGGACCCAAGAAAGGCTTCACAGAGGAGCAAATATTTGTCAAAGGGGAAGGAAAAAGAAGATGAAGAGTATCTTTCAGTGTATGTGTTGTGAGAAACCAGTGTTCACAGATCACAGCACATACATAGCATTGATTGATTTGCAGATATTAAATAGATAAGCATGTACTTATTCTATCTGTACCTATCTTCTGTACATATATAAATGGAAATATATATGACTATACTGACTAATCAAACCAAAATTAAAGTCCTCATGACCCAATTAAATTAGAATTCTAACATAATAATTTTTTCAATTATAAATTTCACCTCTCTATAAAATCAATAAACAGGCAAGGATGACATTATTAAAATTGAATTAATAAAACTAAAATTTACCTTATAAATTTGATATATTCAGCATTTATCTCAACTATTTATCAGACAGAACTATTGATGAGGTTTGGAGGTACATATTTAAGAAATCAATTGACATATTTTATTGAACACCTTGGCTTGTACTCAGTTCTTTGCAAGTGTTCAGTGCAGTTCAGTCACTCAGTCACGTCCGACTCTTTGCAAACCCATGGACTGCAGCTCGCCAGGCCTCCCTGTCCAACACCAATTCCCAGAGTTTACTCAAACTCATGTCCATTGAATTGGTGATGCCATCTAACCATCTCATCCTCTGTCATCCCCTTATCCTCCCGCCTTCAATCTTTCCCAGCATCAGGGTCTTTTCAAANCAGGCCTCCCTGTCCAACACCAATTCCCAGAGTTTACTCAAACTCATGTCCATTGAATTGGTGATGCCATCTAACCATCTCATCCTCTGTCATCCCCTTATCCTCCCGCCTTCAATCTTTCCCAGCATCAGGGTCTTTTCAAATGAGTCACCTCTTCACATCAGGTGGCCCAAGTATTGGAGTTTCAGCATCATTCCTTCCAATGAATGCTGCTGCTGCTAAGTTGCTTCAGTCATGTCCAACTCTATGCGACCCCATAAACACCAGCCCACCAGGCTCCGCCATCCCTGGGATTCTCCAGGCAAGAACACTGGAGTGGGTTGCTATTTCCTTCTCCAGTGCATGAAAGTGAAAAGTGAGAGTGAAGTCACTCAGTTATGTCCAACTCTTCGCAACCCCATGGACTGCAGCCCACCAGGTTCCTCCATCCATGGGATTTTCCGGGCAAGAGTACTAGAGTGGGTTGCCATTACCTTCTCCGAATACTCAGGACTGATCTCCTTTAGGATGGACTGATTGGATCTCCTTGCTGTCCAAGGGACTCTCAAGGGTCTTCTCCAACACCACAGTTCAAAAGCATCAATTCTTTGGTGCTCAGCTTTCTTTATAGTCCAAGTCTCACATCCATACATGACTACTGGAAAAAGTGTAACTGTATTGGTGAATTAAAAAAAAAAAAAAAAAAAACAGTGTGAACTTCACATTGCCCTTATGGAGTTTGCATTCCCTTTGTGAGGATGCACTTAATGAAAAGTGCTGGATAGAAGATGCTGGATTACATGGTACAGATGGCAAAGGCTCTAAAAATCTGGAGAGGACTGTAGTCTGAGATGATCAGAAAAATATCACGAGAAGGTTTAGATTGACCAATGAAGCAGACCAGTATTACAAAGGGTCATGGCATTCACAACAAAAAAATATGATTATTTGTACCTACAATTATTGAATGCTAGGCAGTAGATAACCACAGAGATGGTGGCTCAGTTGTTAAAAAAAAAAAAATTCATCTGCTGGTTCAGGAGACACAGGAGATGTGGGTTCGATCCCTGGGTCGGGAAGATCCACTGGAGAAAGAAATGGCAACCTCCTTGGAGTCCAAGGGACTCTCAAGAGTCTTCTCCAACACTGCAGTTCAAAAGCATCAATTCTTCAGTGCTCAGCCTTCTTTATGACCACTGGAAAAACCATAGCCTTGACTAGACAGACCTTTGCTGACAAAGTAATGTCTCTGCTTTTTAATGTGCTGTCTAGGTTGGTCATAACTTTCCTTCCAAGGAGTATGCGTCTTTTAATTTCATGGCTGCAGTCACCATCTGCAGTGATTTCAGAGCCCAGAAAAATAAAGTCAGCCACTGTTTCCACTGTTTCCCCATCTATTTGCCAGGAAGTGATGGGGCCGGATGCCATGATCTTCATTTTATGAATGTTGAGCTTTAAGCCAACTTTTTCGCTCTCCTCTTTCACTTTNGCTGTCTAGGTTGGTCATAACTTTCCTTCCAAGGAGTATGCGTCTTTTAATTTCATGGCTGCAGTCACCATCTGCAGTGATTTCAGAGCCCAGAAAAATAAAGTCAGCCACTGTTTCCACTGTTTCCCCATCTATTTGCCAGGAAGTGATGGGGCCGGATGCCATGATCTTCATTTTATGAATGTTGAGCTTTAAGCCAACTTTTTCGCTCTCCTCTTTCACTTTCATCGAGAGGCTCTTTAGTTCCTCTTTGCTTTCTGCCATAACGGTGGTGTCATCTGCATATCGTAGGTTATTGATATTTCTCCCGGCAATCTTGATTCCAGCTTGTGCTTCTTCCACCCCAGCATTTCTCATGATATCCTCTGCATATAAGTGAAATAAGTAGGGTGACAATATACAGCCTTTCCCTATTTTGAACCAGTTTGTTGTTCCATGTCCAGTTCTAATTGTTGCTTCCTGACCTGCATACAGGTTTCTCAAGAGGCAGGTCAGGTGGTCTGGTATTCCCATCTCTTTCAGAATTTTCCACAGTTAGCCTAACAGTTGACTTTAAAAATATAGGAAGCTCATTAAATACTTAGGAGAGCACCCAGGTCCGGGGAGCAGGTGAATACTAGGGGATGATGGTGAAATGAGAAGACTGGAGTGAAACATGGCCGTAAGAGAAGCAGTTTGAATAGTGAAGTGGGCTCAGTCAGGTCCTCTGATTTGGGGGATCGGCAGGGCATGCTGGTGTTTCAATTAGTAGTTGTTCATCTTTTTTGCCACTACTTTTAAAAAGGGGCCAAAAATTCTCTTGAAAAAACAATAATAAATGCTGATGCTTTCCTCTCCAGTAGCCCCAATTTCACAAGGATGATTGTAGCTTTAGGAATCAAACGTTGTGAAATTGAGTGGCTAAGCACATCTGCTGGGAAAAAAGACACTGGACCTTAAGAAGGCACTTGTCTGATATGAGAAGCACTCTGTTTGCTTTTGAAACCTTTTATGGTGTGTTTGTTTGTACTCACCTCTTATGGTTTATGACTGCGTTATTTAACCATCAAATTTACATATTTTCTAAACTGGTTACTGCTGTCTCTGTTTCCAGGGCCCAAGCCCTTCCTGCTTCTATTTGGAAGCATTACTGACATTTACAAACTCCCATGGAGGACTCAGTCAATTACCACCATAGACGCCCATTGTTCCAAGAGAGTTGACCTTTACCCCTAGGCACCAATTAAAATCTATTGCTTCTTACCCCTGCAGTGCTTGCTGTAATTCTGGCTCCATGCCTGGTGTAATTGGTGGGATGCTTTCTTCTTAGATGAAGAATCTTATTTTTCTTCCCCAAACCCTAAGACATTGACTTGTGAATGGAAATGTATGTTTTATCTGGAAGAAAAAGAAGCAGACCCCAAGAGTTAACAAGTTTTCAATTCAATCACCTTTTGTGTCAACACAGAAGACCCTAAATAAATAAAATAATTACGCAGAAATTGGGACACTGCCTGCAGGTTTACTCTAGAATCACATATCAGCAGAGCTCACCAATTACTTCAAGATGGTGATTTGTTGCTAATTGCAGGGCCGTTCTGCCCTAGGCATAGTTGGCCTGTTCCACGGCAGGCTGTCAGAGGGACTGAAGCCCCAGAGTGCAGACGTCAGGCACAGAACCCTCTGCACATTAAATTATATGTATTTCTAGTGCATATCTAGGATGGTAGCCTTTTAGGTAATCTTAAATTTCTTTCTTTCTTTAATGGAATGTGAGATCAGGGCGTTTAGAGCCAGAGTAGTTTGTCAGATCACAGATGTTCATCATGAGAAGATTGATAGCTCTGGTCGACCATAGCCTTACGATGTGCTAATTTAAGGGAATAAACTTGATAATGTATTCAGAGGTTTATCATCTCCTTTGTAATTATTTCCACTCTTGACTTCTATTTCCTCCATCTTCTGTTGTGACGAAGGTGTGATGCTACTGACATTTTGATGAAGTATGAAGCCACATTCCACCAAACCAGTTATTTTAGTGGAAATGGCCATCTGTAAACACAGTGGCCCAGGAAGGAGTCTCTCTGTACTCCCATTGAGACCAGAAGTCCTGATTTGCTAGAAGTCAGTGGAGCTTGAAATTTGGCTCTCATTGTTTAGTTTGAAATTCCAGATCTAAGCAAGTTGAAGTTGGACAGAAAGCACCATCCTCTTCTTAGAGAAACAGCCACTTTCTCCCACCTCCTCCCTGCACTGCTAGTGCAAACAACCAGACAGAAAACGAAAGTAATTCTTTGATTTGCAGAAGGGAAAACTGTTCCCACAGTTTTATTATCCTCCCCCATTTCCCCTATCTTTACTAGGTGAAATTTTATAGACTCGGGAAGATTATACTTGTATGAGGGCTTAAATTTCCCAGGAGCTACAACACTGTTTTTCCCACTTCAGAGGTCTTGGTAGAGCCCAAGAGTCTAGCACGGTGAGTGGGGATCATCTGGATCCCTGGAGGGCCACGTGAGCGTCCCATTTCCCAGCAACCAATGGGAGCTGGTTAAGCTCATATGATAAAGCCCAGAAGATTATCCAACCCAAACCATTTGGCTCCATTTATTACAAATTTTCACCCATGGTTCATTATGTTCCTCCTATACAAACCCAACTCAGGGGAATTACAGAGAAGTCTGAAATAAACACACAGGAGAGAACAGTGTTGAAATTGGATATTACCTGTCTACAATTGCTTAGTTCATTTCTCCTTTCATTTCCATCCCTTCTTCTCTCACTCCCTCCTTTCTTCTTCCCTTTGTGCCCATCTTTCCTTCCTTCTCTCCAAAGCTCATTTATATGAAAGAGGGAATAATGAGAACACCTTATTTATTCAAAATGTTTAGATAAATGTATATGTGTGTAATCATCTCATCTTTACAAAAACTTTGTGAGGTGGGGATAGGAAAAGTTATGTTATTTTACATCTCACACCCAGTTATTAGCTCGTAGTCTTTAATTAGACTTTGCATTTTGGGTCTGTGTTTCTTCTCTCTTAGTTTACATTTTCCAAACATTGCTGCAGTTTTCTAGTCTAAGGCTAAGCGCTGATTCCTCTATAGAACTTTAATGAATTTCATGTATTAAATATGAATTATATAATCTCAGATAAAATGCAAAACACAGAGCAAATGTAAAGGCAAAACCATATGTCACATTTTAAGTCAGCTTGTATAAAATCATCCAGCCTCCAGCTTATCATTTCTTGATAGCAGCCCTGACAGCTTTACAGGATAAGCCTGATGTCTTAAAAAATCTGAAAAAGATTCTACATAGAGAGTCCTTATTTTAACCCCAGGTTCTGGTACTGGCTCCCAGGAAGAACTCAGTCAATATTTGCTGCTTAAAAAAAAAAAAAAAAGCAAACAAATGAATGAATAAGTAAAAGGAAATTCAAGAATTTTTTTTCCTTAATATCTCTAAGGTTAGAGGCGCCAACAATAATCAGGATAGATTTGCTATGGCANCAAAAAAAAAAAAAAAAAAAAAAAACAGGGAAAAAAAAAAAAAAAAGGCAAACAAATGAATGAATGAGTAAGTAAAAGGAAATTCAAGAATTTTTTTCCCTTAATATCTCTAAGGTTAGAGGTGCCAACAATAATCAGGATAGATTTGCTATGGCAGAAGGCTGGGCGGTGACCCTCACAGCACTTTCCTCCTCTGTCATATCACTCCTGTAATGGGCATTATCCCTCGCCTGGCCTCTGAGCTTCCCTGGAGGCCCAATAGGCCTTCTGTGTACTTACAATGTATATCATTCTGGGTTGTTATTTTTTACCAGAAGGAATGCAGATCGGAAACGCACCCATCCCATCATCATATCCATGACCAGTGACATGAAGAATAAAGTAACCAGCCAGTTTGGGGCATAGGATCTGCTTAAAGGTAGATTCCATTGTCCNATGCATGAAAGTGAAAAGTGAAAGTGAAGTCACTCAGTTATGTCTGACTCTTTGCGACCCCATGGATTGCAGCCTACCAGGCTCCTCCATCCATGGGATAACAGCTAGTTATAACCGGAAACTTTCCTTAAACCTCTTAAATTAAGTGGTGTTTGAAGTAACCCAGACTCACACTTTTCTGAGAAATAGCAGAACAACAATGGTGCATACTTCTCAAGTCGGTGATTATAATAAACTATAAGCTGTAAGATATGCACATGTGAAATGTACTGACAACATTCCCATGCATGATGATAGTTGATGCAGAAAGGAAACAAAACCAAACTTTGAAACCAGGGTAACTGCCATTAATGACATTTTATGCTGAGAAAACTAAGGCTCAGACAGTGGGTTGTCCAGATTGTGTAGCTGATACTTACATGAGGACTTGACAACATGGAAATTTTCCTAAGCTTTTTGCTTCACATTTACCCTCCCTGAATATTAACTAAAGAGTATAATCTCCCTAGGGCCACAGTTATTTCTTCTAATGGTGCATGTGAGATACTTCCTTCTGCTCAATGAAGCAAGAGCAGTAACAATAATTCTATTTTTGGCCATTTATAAAGACTACGGTGGTTTCCCTGGTGGCTCAGATGGTAAAGAATCTGCCTGCATTGCAGGAAGCCCAGGTTCAATCCCTGCNCCTGAATATTAACTAAAGAGTATAATCTCCCTAGGGCCACAGTTATTTCTTCTAATGGTGCATGTGAGATACTTCCTTCTGCTCAATGAAGCAAGAGCAGTAACAATAATTCTATTTTTGGCCATTTATAAAGCCTACGGTGGTTTCCCTGGTGGCTCAGATGGTAAAGAATCTGCCTGCATTGCAGGAAGCCCAGGTTCAATCCCTGGGTCAGGAAGATCCCCTGGAGAAGGGAATGGCTACCCACTCCAATATTCTTGCCTGGAGAATTCCATGGACAGAGGAGCCTAGCAGGCTACAGTCCACAGGGTCGCAAGGAGTCAGAAATGACTTCACAGCTAACACACTTTCATCCAACACACTGTGGCTTGAGTGTTCTAGTATCTTTGGGTTTCTCTATACGTATATATGAAAATACTTGAAGATATGTCCACTTGTCTTTCCGAGACTCATAGGAAGTAGTGGCTAAATTAGTATCCAGATACCTAAATCTCAGCATATATGAGAATCATCTAGAGAATTTGTTAAAATTGTAGACTCTGAGGGCCTCTTTTTCAGAAATTCTGAGTCAGAAGCTCTGAGAATCTGCATTTTCAAACCAGGCACCACCTGCCATCCCTCCTCCCATAATTCTTTTGCATATGGACTTAGGGCCAGACTTTACTGAACAGAGATAAACTGGCCTGACAGTAACATGTCACTTTTTCAAGAAATCTCTTGGTTTTGCTTTTCTTTATAAAAATAAGTAGGTAAAACTCTTAATGTTGGTGACCTGACTATAAAATATATGTTCTGTATTTGGAACCAGCTGCCCTCTACTGGACAGTGGAAATTTTGATGTGAAATTAGATTGTTTATCTCCATGTGTCCCTTTGACATTAAGACTGGGTTCCTTATGCGCCTAGCAGAAAGACAGCTGTGTTAGGCACTCAACCACCATATGGAATAAAGGTCCAGAACACAGAAATGTATTTGGGACATCTCTGAGATTTAAGGAAGTGATGAAACCCAATCTCAGGAGTGGATTAGGAAAGCTCAAGGTGCAGGTGGCATGGTGCCCTTAACTCTTCTACTGGAGAATGTAGTGGAGGGGCTAGAATAAAGCATTCATAGAACAGCTTACTAGCAATGTAACTTTGCAGAGGTGTGGGAGGCTTCTTTTACAGTATTTTCTAAGATGTTTGATAAGCTCAGGGAGGGGAGCTTCTTGAAATTTTATTTTTTGAGAGTTCTACTCCATTATTCCAGAATTCTAATTTCATTCCTTTGCACGGCAAGTGACTCTGTCTTGGTATGAAACACAGGCAGCCCACACAGGCTTATTAGATACAAACTGCTATTCAAAGATCCCATGAGAGAGCTACATGAAAAAATGCAGGTGTTTTTTGAAAAACGAGTTTAGGAATAAATTCTAATACGTGCCGTAGCCTGCAGGAAGAGTGAAAAGAAGGGTTATCATTGAGATATCCAATATCATTTGAGATTGGACCAGTGAAAGGGTAATTTTAAGGAAGCATTGATATGTGAACTTCCATCTATCACTGAACTTTATCTAACTTTTCCACCTTCCAAGAAAGAAGAATGGTAGTAAAAATGAATGCTTTTTATTTCGTGTCTATCAGATCTCCTCTTCCCCACCCAATAACACTAGTTAAGCAAAATGTATTAACACACACACACACACAANCTTGGTATCTCTAATTTTCTTGAAGAGCTCTCTAGTCTTTCCTATTCTGTTGTTTTCCTCTATTTCTTTTTGATATTAATATAATACTGTAAATAAACTATACCTCAATAAAAATAAAAAAGGAAATGACACAAAGAAACCAAACTGTGACTACCCTTGAGTACAGACTGTATGTTAGACCCACATTTTCTTTCAAAGCACTAGGTTTTTGCCTTTTGTAAGCTCAAAATCCAATGGCCATTTCAATTCTGATGTGTCCTTTGTGGGCAAATTCAAAGCGCAATCGAAAAGCAAATTTGCCCCCACCCACCCATGGAAGATCATGTAGGGAGCTTTTGCTACAAGGGACAGATGGTCCTATTTTAGGCAATCATGAGGAGTGCTTGGACCGGTCTTGGAGAAAGCAAAGCCCAGGGGGATTTGAGCCATTTCTTTTGAGATGCAAATAAAGTGGTTTTATTTCAGAACCCTGAGCATCTTATTCCATCTAGATATGGAGAAAGTACTAATTCTCCTTCATCTCAGGATCGTTAAGAGAAAAATGCAATTGTATATAAAAAGATACTTTGATAGTTGAAAAATAAGGTTCAGATATACACAATCAATGATTTTATAGTTATTTGCAAGATGATTTTTTGGGAAAAATTTGACAACGGGCAAGGAGGATGTGCTTTATATGGAAGCTGAGATATGGACAACATGAATGGGGAAAGTAAAAAGAAGTAGGAAGCAGATTACTGGAGGATTACATCTTGCGGTCGTTGGGAAAGAGGCCGGGGGCTCAATTTTTGCAAAATTATAACAGGAAAGGACCACCTATAATGCAGAAGGAATTTTAGAAAGGAAACAAAGACACCTAACTAGCATGAAGGCAGCAGAATCTTCTGGTTTTAATTACCACCCTTGTTAACAAAAGTCATCATCCATCACTTTGCCTTAAATATACTCTTCTCTGATGTACATGCAAAGCCACAGTTTTGGGTACCATTATTTCTTCATCTGTGAGTAGGGATAATACATGTATCCTGTTAGCTCATTACATGGTAGCACGGACCAGGAAGTCACAAACACAGAGGGGCACATATTTATTGAACTGAACTACATATTCTAAAACTACATTAATACTATGATGAGGAAACTTGAGAGAGTGTGTGATTAATCCTTACAGGACAGGCTTTTGGAGGGCTGTTTGAAAGAGAAAATTTTTGAGCTGGACATCAGACAGTGGGAAGACTTCAAGAATGCTTTGATATTGTAAGCTAATGAAAGATCATTGCAGATGATGATGGAGGCTATGATGACTAGGTTTATTGTACATATTCTGCAAGCGGCTTAATTCCAGAAACTCGGTTTTAACCCCAAAGTAGTTGAAGCTCAGCAGCTGGTATCTTATTGGCAGAAGAACCCACGAAGATGGCAGGAGAACCAGGAAGTCACAAACACAGAGGGGCACATATTTATTGAATTGAACTACATATTCTAAAACTACATTAATACTATGATGAGGAAACTTGAGAGAGTGTGTGATTAATCCTTACAGGACAGGCTTTTGGAGGGCTGTTTGAAAGAGAAAATTTTTGAGCTGGACATCAGACAGTGGGAAGACTTCAAGAATGCTTTGATATTGTAAGCTAATGAAAGATCATTGCAGATGATGATGGAGGCTATGATGACTAGGTTTATTGTACATATTCTGCAAGCGGCTTAATTCCAGAAACTCGATTTTAACCCCAAAGTAGTTGAAGCTCAGCAGCTGGTATCTTATTGGCAGAAGAACCCACGAAGATGGCAGGAGAGTAGGCTTTTGTGCCTTCATAAACTGCCTAGTGGAATCCAATTACTTGAAATTAATATTACAACCCTTGCAGAATGTTTCCAGGGAGCCTTAATGACTCTGAGTGGTCAGGACCTCCTTTTACATGTCAGTGAAAAGCCTGCAAAACTACAACCAGAAATCAGCAGCCAAGAGAAGTCACTATTCTTGTATAGAGCTGCAAACTCAACATCTGAGCCCAAAGGGGAGGGGCAGACAATAGGGCCTTTGGGCTTTTGAGGTGGAGATGACAACCAGAGNTAATGACTCTGAGTGGTCAGGACCTCCTTTTACATGTCAGTGAAAAGCCTGCAAAACTACAACCAGAAATCAGCAGCCAAGAGAAGTCACTATTCTTGTATAGAGCTGCAAACTCAACATCTGAGCCCAAAGGGGAGGGGCAGACAATAGGGCCTTTGGGCTTTTGAGGTGGAGATGACAACCAGAGTCCCAGTGGTTAGTCAGTGAACCGGTTTATTATATCATGTCTTATGCACCATTTAAACTGAAGTTTACATTTTCAAAAGGGACAACTTCTTATTCAAGGTTGTGGTTTGGTCTCTATCTAGACACAAACATCAGGAGGAGAAAGGTGTTTTTTGTTTGTTTGTTTTTTAACATATCCAGCCCTGAATCCTCCTATGTGCTTCTAATGTGGAGCTAGTTGCAAAGAATCTGCCAGGTTGCATGGTGGTAAAGAACCAGCCTGCCAGTGCAGGAAATATAAAAGATGCAGCTTCAATCCCTGGGTCAAGAAGATCCCCTGGAGGAGGGCATGGGAAACTCAACATCTGAGCCCAAAGGGGAGGGGCAGACAATAGGGCCTTTGGGCTTTTGAGGTGGAGATGACAACCAGAGTCCCAGTGCTTAGTCAGTGAACTGGTTTATTATATCATGTCTTATGCACCATTTAAACTGAAGTTTACATTTTCAAAAGGAACAACTTCTTATTCAAGGTTGTGGTTTGGTCTCTATCCAGACACAAACATCAGGAGGAGAAAGGTGTTTTTTTGTTTTTTTGTTTGTTTTTTAACATATCCAGCCCTGAATCCTCCTATGTGCTTCTAATGTGGAGCTAGTGGTAAAGAATTTGCAGGTTGCATGGTGGTAAAGAACCAGCCTGCCAATGCAGGAAATATAAAAGATGCAGCTTCAATCCCTGGGTCAAGAAGATCCCCTGGAGGAGGGCATGGGAACCCACTCTAGTGCACTTGACTGGAGAATCCCATGAACAGAGGGGACTGGTGGGCTACAGTCCATGGGGCTCGCAAGGAGCTGGACACAACTGAAATGACTTAGCACAGAATATAGCAGCACACTGCATCCTCCTAAGTGATGGAAACCCTGTCTCCCTTATTTATTTCTTTTCTTCCTAAGCAGATCCATGTTAGCAAAAAAAAAAAAAAAACTTTGGTGGTGTCATTGACCTACATTACAGTACAAGCTAAGCAGCTACAGAAGTAATCTAAAGGGAAAGATGAGAAAGAAAGGGAAAGCTTGTTAGGTTCCCCTGAGTTAATCTCATTGTGCTTAATTTCCAAGAGAACGATGGTAAACATATGTGCTTTCCTCACATGCCTTTATTGATATTCTATTCAGGGCTCTGAAAATTAAAATACAGTGTCTCAGCTCCACTTATAGCAGGATACTAAGTGAGTGGGACAGGATGTTGAAAAGAGCCAAGCAATTATGCATTTGTCATGGGTAATAGGGAAGGTGGAGTTTCCTTCTTTATTTAAAAGGCTTCCTCTCCCATCAAATAGGCTCTCATCCCACAGGACTTTGCTTGCTGAATAATTTGTAGTTTCAGCATTGTTCTGAATACCCAAGTGTAGAGGTGACTCCATCAGACACTGTTTTCTTTATTTCCTGTAGGTTATTGTGATATGCAAGAGATATACTAATAAGATAAAATAAAAACTAATAAATGCCATACCCAAATGCCACGTGGGCACAAAAATCAGTTTTCTGATGGCATGACTGTTGGGAGCTCATGACAAGCCAGTCAACAGGCTCAATGACCTTGAGCAACTTGNAGGTGACTCCATCAGACACTGTTTTCTTTATTTCCTGTAGGTTATTGTGATATGCAAGAGATATACTAATAAGATAAAATAAAAACTAATAAATGCCATACCCAAATGCCACGTGGGCACAAAAATCAGTTTTCTGATGGCATGACTGTTGGGAGCTCATGACAAGCCAGTCAACAGGCTCAATGACCTTGAGCAACTTGTCTAATCTTCCTGGCATGTGGGAGTAAAACAACATCATAGGATTTTTTTTTTTTTAAAGGAGTTAAAAGGATAGTAACCTTAAGATCTCATATAAATGCTGAGGGTCCTTAATAATTAACATATTGTAGATTCTTTGATGCCTACTGCAATCTAACTTGAGCAACTTATCTAATCTTCCTGGCATGTGGGAGTAAAACATCATAGGATTGTTTTTTTTTTTTAAAGGAGTTAAAAGGATAGTAACCTTAAGATCTCATGTAAATGCTGAGGGTCCTTACTAATTAACATATTGTAGATTCTTTGATGCCTACTGCAATCTGTTCTCTTTACCTAATCTTTATACTTTGTAAAACTAAGTAGCAATTTGCAGCTGCTGGCTTTCTGCATGGGGGCCTTGAAGGTAATAGATTCTAAACCTTACCTCTCCAAGGAGTAAGTTAATCCTTTAAAATCTCATCATCCTTATCCTTATGATTCTTGCTTGATAACATCCTTTAATCTAACCAATTGATTTGTTATCTCTAAACACCATTTCATCTAATTTGCAGCTATGATGTCCATTAGCAAGTGATTACAGTGAGTGAACTTAAATGCTGTATATTGAGAAATAAAATGCCTTTTCAAGTTCTTTGAAAGGCCTGGAAGTGATAAATCTGTAAGTCTTCACTTCAGTTCAGTCGCTCAGTCGTGTCCGACTCTTTGCGACCCCATGAATCGCAGCACGCCAGGCCTCCCTGTTCATCACCATCTCCCGGAGTTCACTCAGACTCACGTCCATTGAGTCCGTGATGCCCTCCAGCCATCTCATCCTCTTTCGTCCCTTTCTCCTCCTGCCCCCAATCCCTCCCAGCATCAGAGTCTTTTCCCATGAGTCAACTCTTCTCATGAGGTGGCCAAAGTACTGGAGTTTCAGCTTTAGCATCATTCCTTCCAAAGAAATCTCAGGGTTGATCTCCTTCAGAATCAACTGGTTGTATCGCATTGCAGTCCAAGGGACTCTCAAGAGTCTTCTCCAACACCACAGTTCAAAAGCATCAATTCTTTGGTTCTCAGCCTTCTTCCTGTCTCTTATACACATCTAGCAAAGCCCAGGGGGATTTGAGCCATTTCTTTTGAGATGCAAATAAAGTGGTTTTATTTCAGAACCCTGAGCATCTTATTCCATCTAGATATGGAGAAAGTACTAATTCTCCTTCATCTCAGGATCGTTAAGAGAAAAATGCAATTGTATATAAAAAGATACTTTGATAGTTGAAAAATAAGGTTCAGATATACACAATCAATGATTTTATAGTTATTTGCAAGATGATTTTTTGGGAAAAATTTGACAACGGGCAAGGAGGATGTGCTTTATATGGAAGTTGAGATATGGACAACATGAATGGGGAAAGTAAAAAGAAGTAGGAAGCAGATTACTGGAGGATTACATCTTGCGGTCGTTGGGAAAGAGGCCGGGGGCTCAATTTTTGCAAAATTATAACAGGAAAGGACCACCTATAATGCAGAAGGAATTTTAGAAAGAAAACAAAGACACCTAACTAGCATGAAAGCAGCAGAATCTTCTGGTTTTAATTACCACCCTTGTTAACAAAAGTCATCATCCATCACTTTGCCTTAAATATACTCTTCTCTGATGTACATGCAAAGCCACAGTTTTGGGTACCATTATTTCTTCATCTGTGAGTAGGGATAATACATGTATCCTGTTAGCTCATTACATGGTAGCACGGACCAGGAAGTCACAAACACAGAGGGGCACATATTTATTGAACTGAACTACATATTCTAAAACTACATTAATACTATGATGAGGAAACTTGAGAGAGTGTGTGATTAATCCTTACAGGACAGGCTTTTGGAGGGCTGTTTGAAAGAGAAAATTTTTGAGCTGGACATCAGACAGTGGGAAGACTTCAAGAATGCTTTGATATTGTAAGCTAATGAAAGATCATTGCAGATGATGATGGAGGCTATGATGACTAGGTTTATTGTACATATTCTGCAAGCGGCTTAATTCCAGAAACTCGATTTTAACCCCAAAGTAGTTGAAGCTCAGCAGCTGGTATCTTATTGGCAGAAGAACCCACGAAGATGGCAGGAGAATAGGCTTTTGTGCCTTCATAAACTGCCTAGTGAAATCCAGTTACTTGAAATTAATATCACAACCCTTGCAGAATGTTTCTAGGGAGCTTTAATGAGTCTGAGTGGCCAGGACCTCCTTTTACATCTCAGTTAAAAGCCTGCAAAACTACAACCAGAAATCAGCAGCCAAAAGTCACTATTCTTGTATAGAGCTGCAAACTCAACATCTGAGCCCAAAGGGGAGGGGCAGACAATAGGGCCTTTGGGCTTTTGAGGTGGAGATGACAACCAGAGTCCCAGTGCTTAGTCAGTGAACTGGTTTATTATATCATGTCTTATGCACCATTTAAACTGAAGTTTACATTTTCAAAAGGAACAACTTCTTATTCAAGGTTGTGGTTTGGTCTCTATCCAGACACAAACATCAGGAGGAGAAAGGTGTTTTTTTGTTTTTTTGTTTGTTTTTTAACATATCCAGCCCTGAATCCTCCTATGTGCTTCTAATGTGGAGCTAGTGGTAAAGAATTTGCAGGTTGCATGGTGGTAAAGAACCAGCCTGCCAATGCAGGAAATATAAAAGATGCAGCTTCAATCCCTGGGTCAAGAAGATCCCCTGGAGGAGGGCATGGGAACCCACTCTAGTGCACTTGACTGGAGAATCCCATGAACAGAGGGGACTGGTGGGCTACAGTCCATGGGGCTCGCAAGGAGCTGGACACAACTGAAATGACTTAGCACAGAATATAGCAGCACACTGCATCCTCCTAAGTGATGGAAACCCTGTCTCCCTTATTTATTTCTTTTCTTCCTAAGCAGATCCATGTTAGCAAAAAAAAAAAAAAAACTTTGGTGGTGTCATTGACCTACATTACAGTACAAGCTAAGCAGCTACAGAAGTAATCTAAAGGGAAAGATGAGAAAGAAAGGGAAAGCTTGTTAGGTTCCCCTGAGTTAATCTCATTGTGCTTAATTTCCAAGAGAACGATGGTAAACATATGTGCTTTCCTCACATGCCTTTATTGATATTCTATTCAGGGCTCTGAAAATTAAAATACAGTGTCTCAGCTCCACTTATAGCAGGATACTAAGTGAGTGGGACAGGATGTTGAAAAGAGCCAAGCAATTATGCATTTGTCATGGGTAATAGGGAAGGTGGAGTTTCCTTCTTTATTTAAAAGGCTTCCTCTCCCATCAAATAGGCTCTCATCCCACAGGACTTTGCTTGCTGAATAATTTGTAGTTTCAGCATTGTTCTGAATACCCAAGTGTAGAGGTGACTCCATCAGACACTGTTTTCTTTATTTCCTGTAGGTTATTGTGATATGCAAGAGATATACTAATAAGATAAAATAAAAACTAATAAATGCCATACCCAAATGCCACGTGGGCACATAAATCAGTTTTCTGATGGCATGACTGTTGGGAGCTCATGACAAGCCAATCAACAGGCTCAATGACCTTGAGCAACTTATCTAATCTTCCTGGCATGTGGGAGTAAAACATCATAGGATTGTTTTTTTTTTTTAAAGGAGTTAAAAGGATAGTAACCTTAAGATCTCATGTAAATGCTGAGGGTCCTTACTAATTAACATATTGTAGTTTCTTTGATGCCTACTGCAATCTGTTCTCTTTACCTAATCTTTATACTTTGTAAAACTAAGTAGCAATTTGCAGCTGCTGGCTTTCTGCATGGGGGCCTTGAAGGTAATAGATTCTAAACCTTACCTCTCCAAGGAGTAAGTTAATCCTTTAAAATCTCATCATCCTTATCCTTATGATTCTTGCTTGATAACATCCTTTAATCTAACCAATTGATTTGTTATCTCTAAACACCATTTCATCTAATTTGCAGCTATGATGTCCATTAGCAAGTGATTACAGTGAGTGAACTTAAATGCTGTATATTGAGAAATAAAATGCCTTTTCAAGTTCTTTGAAAGGCCTGGAAGTGATAAATCTGTAAGTCTTCACTTCAGTTCAGTCGCTCAGTCGTGTCCGACTCTTTGCGACCCCATGAATCNTCAATGACCTTGAGCAACTTGTCTAATCTTCCTGGCATGTGGGAGTAAAACAACATCATAGGATTTTTTTTTTTTTAAAGGAGTTAAAAGGATAGTAACCTTAAGATCTCATATAAATGCTGAGGGTCCTTAATAATTAACATATTGTAGATTCTTTGATGCCTACTGCAATCTATTCTCTTTACCTAATCTTTATACTTTGTAAAACTAAGTAGCAATTTGCAGCTGCTGGCTTTCTGCATGGGGGCCTTGAAGGTAATAGATTCTAAACCTTACCTCTCCAAGGAGTAAATTAATCCTTTAAAATCTCATCATCCTTATCCTTATGATTCTTGTTTGATAACATCCTTTAATCTAACCAATTGATTTGTTATCTCTAAACACCTTTTCATCTAATTTGCAGCTATGATGCCCATTAGCAAGTGATTACAGCGAGTGAACTTAAATGCTGTATATTGAGAAATAAAATACCTTTTCAAGTTCTTTCAAAGGCCTGGAAGTGATAAATCTGTAAGTCTTCACTTCAGTTCAGTCGCTCAGTCGTGTCCGACTCTTTGCGACCCCATGAATTGCAGCACGCCAGGCCTCCCTGTCCATCACCATCTCCCGGAGTTCACTCAGACTCACGTCCATCGAGTCCGTGATGCCATCCAGCCATCTCATCCTCTTTCGTCCCCTTCACCTCCTGCCCCCAATCTCTCCCAGCATCAGAGTGTTTTCCAATGAGTCAACTCTTCTCATGAGGTGGCCAAAGTACTGGAGTTTCAGCTTTAGCATCATTCCTTCCAAAGAAATCTCAGGGTTGATCTCCTTCAGAATCAACTGGTTGTATCTCCTTGCAGTCCAA
>SJYX01002528.1:326357-337329 GCA_006410675.1 Oreotragus oreotragus
ACGTTCACCCTTGCCATCTCTTGTTTGACCACTTCCAATTTGCCTTGATTCATGGACCTGACATTCCAGGTTCCTATGCAATATTGCTCTTTACAGCATCGGATCTTGCTTCTATCACCAGTCACATGCACAACTGGGTATTGTTTTTGCTTTGGCTCCATCCCTTCATTCTTTCTGGAGTTATTTCTCCACTGATCTCCAGTAGCATATTGGGCACCTAATGACCTGGGGAGTTCCTCTTTTGGTATCACATCATTTTGCCTTTTCATACTGTTCATGGGGTTCTCAAGGCAAGAATACTGAAGTGGCTTGCCATTTCCTTCTCCAGTGGACCATGTTCTGTCAGACCTCTCCACCATAACCGCCCGTCTTGGGTTGCCCTGCAGGCATGGCTTGGTTTCATTGAGTTAGACAAGGCTGTGGTCCTATGATTAGATTGAATTGTAATTCTTAGGAAGGCTTAAAAGGTTATGACAGTTGGATCCTAAGGTTGATACAAATGGTTTTTCAGTTCAATATCTCATATTTATAATTCTCACATAATCTTCGAGCATGAGTGAAAGGTCATTCTGGAAGTATGAAATAACCAGGAATTATTTGCAAAAAGTATATGTAAGTACCCTTTTCATAGAGTACTTATATCCCATGTCATGGGTTATCTATCTTTAGAAATAGTGATATTCTTTCCCAGAATATCTACTTTATTTCTGAGTATATCTCTGTGTGGTAGGGTTGCTACCATGTAGTATGTCCATTCGGGGAAGGCAATGGCACCCCACCCCAGTACTCTTGCCTGGAAAATCCAATGGACGGAGTAGCCTGGTGGGCTGCAGTCCATGGGGTCACTAACAGTCGGACAGACTGAGTGACTTCACTTTCACTTTTCTCTTTCATACATTGGAGAAGGAAATGGCAACCCACTCCAGTATTCTTGCCTGGAAAATCCCAGGGATGGGGGAGCCTGGTGGGCTGCCGTCTATGGGGTCACACAGAGTCGGACACGACTGAAGTGACTTAGCAGCAGCAGCAGCAGTGTGTCCATTAAGAGATGCACTATTTCAATATCATTTGTGGATGTGACATGCTAGGGGATTTTAGTGCTGTATTTAGGTGAATGTTCAGATAACTGAAGCTTATCTTTAGAAGGCGATAGTGCCTTCCCTCCTTCTATTTTACTTAAAAAGTTTTCAAAATTATATCCTCACCTTCCTTATTAAACAAAGCATTCTATATTTATTATTTCCTTCATTATATGAAGTGTAAATGTATTAATATTCTTTCCAGTGGCTGTGGTATGTGTCATCTATCTCCCGTATTGATTTTTTTTTTTCTTTTCAGTAATCTGCTTCTCTTACTTCTGTTTATCATACAGAAGAATTTGTCCTTGGAAAATAACTTTCTCAAAGCTACATTCTTAAGGCTTTCACTATGCTATTTTTAAAAGGAATTTTCAAATAGGAAATAGGAAAAACAATAAAAGTTTTATAAAGACTTAAGTTGAAACAATTATATTTTGATTAGGTGCTTATTAAAGCGAAGGACTTCTGTGAACCTCTGAACTTTCACCTTTCATATTAGCCTGTAGCATTTCTCTGACAAAGAGGCCCATTCTTTCTAAATGCCATCAGTTTTCCCTGCCTGGCTTCTTATTCACATCCTATAATACTTTCAGATGCTGGTGTTTGCTTATTACTGATGCATCACTGTGAAACTATAGCTTGATTCTCCCAAACTTCTAGGATGCAGCTTTGCTAGAATTATAGCTATATTGGAAGTTCCTGCAGCATCTTCAGAGTAGAGTCACCCAGTATATCTGAAGCAGAGAAGAACTGGGTACCTTCTGATGAAAAATTTAAAGAAATTAGGAAGCATCTTCTTGCCCCTGCTTCCATCCTCGCTTCCTCCGGAATGGGTCATTCTGGAAATATGAAATAACCAGGAACTATTTGCAAAAAGTATAAATAATTACCCTTTTCATAGAGCACTTATAGCCCATGTCATGGGTTATCTATCGTTAGAAATAGTGATATTCTATTAGAATAGAATAGTGATATTCTAATAGAGTGGGTGACAGAGCCCCACAGAAATGGGCCAGATTTCCATCGTTATGACGTTCCTAGGTTGGCCAAGAGCCTTCCATTGAGAAAAGAGCATGGCCCAGTCACACCACATGCTCCACTAATGACACCGAGCGGAGTGAATAATGTGCCTCTTGGTCTGGGGTGGGGATGTTAACAATGGGATTCGAAGGGCAGTGTAAAATATATCTGAAGGGAAACACATGCCATCATGGGTTTTCAAATTGCTTTTAGCCCACTCAACTCTGTTTGTCAAGGTTTTATGGTCCTCTGCCAAACACCCAGCCATGTCACAGACAAAACCACACTCTTTAATTGATTGAGCCATCACTTATTGACCATCTACTATATGTGAGGTGATAGTCTGGGTATGGAATAAGGTGAGTAGGGTATATTTTCTCTATGTTAGCAATCTAGTAAAAGACGTATGTTATTCCATATTGAAAATACTTAATTTCTAATTGATATGTCACAGAAAGCAGGTTTCCTTAAAGAAAAGCTCATGGGAAGAAAATCTGAGCCAGATTTAGGGTAGGCAGAGGGTTAGGAAAAGGGCTTCCCTGATAGCTTAGTTAGTAAAGAATCCACCTGTAGTGTGGGAGACCTGGGTCTGATCCCTGGGTTGGAAAGATCCCCTGGTGAAGGGAAAGGCTACCTACTCCAGTATTCTGTCCTGGAGAATTCCATGGACTGTATAGTCCAAGAAGTTGCAAGGAGTCAGACACGACTGAGCAACTTTAAGGCATTCCAGGGGAGTGATAGTGGAATTAGGAAAATAAAGAGGAATCAGTTTATTCTTAGTGGAGGGGGGAAGAAAATCCATCTGGCTGAGCAAACAGCAGTGAGAAAGAACAGTCAAGGGGTGGCAGACAGTCCCTGAGAGTCACTTAGAGTTGTGGTTGAAAAAACTGAGTTATGCAAACCAGGGGTCAGATCATGAAAGGTTTTGTATACCATGCTGAGGATGTTAAATACTATGCTGAAAGGGACAGGATTACATTGTAAATTTTAGACAGAATATGAGCACAATCATATATCTGTGAAGTCCTGGTGCAAAAGGGTAAGAGGCAGGAGGCGTTTTCACCCTAAAGAATTTCAAGAATTCCCTTATTCCTTCATTGCCTTTCCAAGATTCTGAGATGAAAGCTGTGTTCCCACTGCTATTAATAAAAAACTCTTTATACTTACTTAACATTTGCTCAGAGACTTCTGTGGAAGAATTTAGCTTTGGCGATTTAAACACAAAATTTCTCTGAATCTGGGAATAGTATTACCTGAGCTTCAATTTCAGGAAGATTGTAGGGGTATCTGTAGATGGTGTGCTTTCCTGAAACAAGGTGTTTAGGTGTGCAGCTAGCGTACTTCCCTTCTTCTCTTGTCCCGGGTGACATCCAAGGCACATGCAGGCTGGGTCCATGACATCACTGACCTAGAAGTCTCTTCTTCTCAAGTGTTGTCTCCAGATGTCCAAATCTCAAAACGTAATCCTCTCTTGTCTGTTCTGAAAAACATTTCACTATACATTTTCTCCCAGAGCGTGAGATTAATTATTTCCATACACACAGCTGTTAATTATGTATCCAAACTGCGATTGATGTGGCAACTTGCCGAATTAGTCCCCAGGCACACTGTCTCTGTTTTTGAATAAGAGATTTTCTTTGATGCAGTGATTATGACAAGTACTTTTCCAACCTCTCTCTCACACACATCAATTTGTTTGAATAACTTGCACCTTGCCCAACTTTCTCTAACAAAACACTGGGATTCTAAATGTTCTCCTTTTTTTGACACTATTCCCACAAATTGGCCCCGTATCCTTCTCAATTTTAACCTGTAAGATAGGCTGATTGTTAAATGGTTGCATGTCAGTTTCACTCACAGAAATCATCCATACAGTAGATGTTTGGAGATTTTGATATGAAAAATGTCCTTGTACAAATCAACCATAATAAAAAACTTTCTCCAGTAATTCTCCACTGCAAGCCTAGATTGGGAACCAGGGAGAAGATGCACAGTAATCTATCTCGTTGCATCCCTTGGCTGTTACAATTCCGACAGATACTGCACTCTGAACCTCTTTTTGTCAGTGCTTCATCACTTGCAGAAAATGTTCTACTCTTCCTACTTTATTCGCATCAATCAATAAACAATATACTATCTGGAGAGAAGCCAAGATGTGTCATTGCGATAATGAGGCCTAAAGAGCTGATAGATGTTGCTGCTGCTGCTGCTCAGTCACTTCAGTTGTGTCCGACTCTGTGTGACCCCATAGACGGCAGCCCACCAGGCTCCCCTGTCCCTGGGATTCTCCAGGCAAGAACACTGGAGTGGGTTGCCATTTCCCTCTCCAATGCATGAAAGTGAAAAGTGAAAGTGAAGTCACTCAGTCGTGTCCGACCCTCAGCGATCCAGGCTCTTCCGTCCATGAGATTTTCCAGGCAAGAGTGCTGAAGTGGGGTGCCATTGCCTTCTCCGCTGATAGATGTTAGGGAAGAGATACTGAGCATTTCCAGTACCCAGAACAGCTTGGATTCTAACAACCTTCAGCCATTGCTATCAAGAGGACAGGATCTAATTATTCAAAGGTACAAAGTATTGTGAGAGTGAAAGTCTGGCAGCAAGATTGTGTGTGTGTTTCTGTGTGTGTGTGTTGATGAATGCTTATAAGCCTGTTATAATAAATGCACTAAGAAGTATAGAGAGGTGCCCCAACTTTGCATATTTCCTCACTATATAGTATTTTCCAAATAACTCAATGCTTCTTTTTTAACATAAAATGCACTTGTTTGTAAAGGCATGGGTGTTTACAGGATTGATTTTGTCATCATAAATCATCTCATCATCATCATCATTTCATGAAAAACTCTTATTTTAAACCCGTGATTTTCACCTCTTGGCAAATTTTTTAAGTGTCTCCTTTTTACTCTGGCAAGCAAGTTGATCTCACTTTGGTGAACAGAGGTCTGGGCCCAAGGTCTGTGCTCCATCTTGGTTTCCACTTCTCTTACAGACAGTGAGGCCCTCACTGTCTGATCAGGTAAAGAGAGGTAACCCAGTCCTACTAACCAGAAGGGATCAGACATCCCTGAATGAAGGATGGTTCTTTTCTTCCTGTGTCATCTGCATTTATACCAACAGGTCCTGCAGGGTTTTTTGGTTGTTTGTTTTTAATTGTATAAAGTCAGTGAGCACTGCTTCATGGCCTGCTATTCTCTAGAGGCAACGCCCCTGAAACCAAGCTTATTCCTCATACTCTGTGCTGCCCCTTTGGCAGCACATTTTCTAATCCTCTCTTCTAGAGCATCTATACCCTATGTGGACTTTGTCTTTATTCTTGGGATGCTTACTTTCTATTTTAGAAGTTATAACCTATACTTCAGTAAAGGAACTGACAACATAAGGCATCACGGGTCAGTAACTTAGAGCCATATATCCCTCACGTGCCTGAGTAACTAGCACCTTGAGTCTCCTCAACATTATTGTTGTTCAGTTGCCAGGTCGTGTTCCAGCTCTTTGCAATCCTATGGACTACAGCATGCCAGGCCTCCCTGTCCCTCACCATTTCCTGGAGTTTGCCCAAGTTCATGTTCATTGCATCAGTGATGCCATTCAGCCAGCTCATCCTCTGAGGCAGTCTCCTCCTTCTGCCCTCAATGTTTGCCAGCATCGGTGAATTTTTGATGAGTCATCTGTTCACATCAGGTGACCAAAATACTGGATCTTCAGCTTCAGCATTGTCTTTCCAGTGAATATTCAGGGTTGATCTCCCTTAAGATTGACTGGTTTGATTTCTTTGCGGTCCAAGGAGTCTTCTCTCTTAGGAGGCTTTCAGGAGTCTTCTCTAGCACCACAGTTCAAAGGCACCAATTCTTTGGCATTCTGCCTTTTTTATGGTCCAGCTCTCACAACCATACATGATCACCAGGAAGACCATAGCCTTGACTGTATGGACCTTTGCTGGCAGAGTAATGTCTCTGCTTTTCAACACGCTGTCTGGGTTTGTCATCACTTTCCTTCCAAGAAGCAATCGTCTTCTGATTTCATGACTGCAGTCACCATCCAAAGTGATTTTGGAGCCCAAGAAGAGGAAATCTGCTGGAGTCCAACTCCAGCAGCCAGGGATTCAACCTGAAGAGGTGGACGGTGTCGGTGAATGAGACAGCCTCTCATTTTTCTATGGACTGCCTGTTTATTTCAAGTTTAAGATTCTCTTTTATACTTTTACAAAAGCATTAGGCCAGAGGGTTGACATTTTCAGATCCCCCTCTCCCAGATTTATTATCTCCATAAATCATTGCTGCTCTTCAAACAGAGTTCCTGCTTCAGTGATTCTCTCCGAATCGACCTTATCATCTATTATCTACCTCCTCTAATGTGTCCAGTAGTTAACTTGTGATTACATTGTAACTCATGCTACATTCCTCAGTTCACTACTTATCTTCCCAAATCCTGTTTGCCCCCAACATCCTGAGCTCACTATCTCTTAAAAAGGCTTCTAGCTATAGTGTCTCTAAAAATTCCTAACTTCTATAAGCGATAATAAAATATGCTAACTTTACAACATTCCTTAAATCTTTAACTTCTGTTTTAATTATTTCTAAGCCTTAAATTCAGTAAACTCCTTTGCCATAAACATTCTCCTCACAAATAGGCTTCAGATATCAATCTCTTCCATGGCCTCAAGCTGCGGCCTATGTGCTCATCCTGGAACACTTTTTTGTAAAAATCCTTGAACAAATGTCAATGATTAACTTTATGAATTATTTTCTGAGCAATGCTGCAGAAGGCTTTGTGCCTTCTCATGCTCCTCTCAAGAATAAGCACCTTAATATTCCTTTTCAGTCAATTCAGCCGAGGAGAGGAAAAGACAAATCAGAATTACAAGGCCTGACTCCTTCATCCCGGGATCCATGCCTGCGGAATGAGGAGAGGGGGCTGGGGACCGTGCCTCCATTTTGTCAGTAACGCCTAACATGGCTCCCGATAGAAATCTGTCATTATTTCCGCCTTTCCCCCTTCTGTTTGCCATGCAGTAATGGGGCTGGATGCCGTGATCTTAGTTTGTTAATATTTAGTCTTAAGCCTCTTTCTTTCACTCTCCTCCTTCACTCTCATCAAGGGGCTCTTTAGTTCCTCTTTGCTTTCTGCCATTAGAATGGTATCATCTGCCTATCTGAGGTTGTTGATGTTTCTCCCACCTGTTTTGACTCCAGCTTGTAATTTATCCAGGCTGGCATGTCTCCTGCTATGCTCAGCATATAGTTTAACCAAACAGGGTGACAACAGACAGCCCTGTTGTCATCCTTTCTCTATCTTGAACCAATCAGTTGTTCCATACAGGGTTCTAACTGTTGCTTCTTGACCTGCATACAGGTTTCTCAAGAGGCAGGTAAGATGGTCTGATATTCCCATCTCTCTAAGAGCTTTCCACAGTTGTCATGATCCACACAGTCAAAGGCTTTTGCGTCGTCAATGAAACAGAGATAGATGTTTTCCTGAAATGTCCTTACTTTATCTATAATCCAGCGAATGTTGACTGGAAAAGGCAATGGCACCCCGCTCCAGTACTCTTGCCTGGAAAATCCCATGAACAGAGGAGCCTGGTAGGCTGCGGTCCATGGGGTCGCTAAGAGTCGGACACGACTGAGCGACTTCACTTTCACTTTTCACTTTCATGCATTGGAGAAGGAAATGGCAACTCACTCCAGTGTTCTTGCCTGGAGAATCCCAGGGACGGCGGAGCCTNCTTATCATCTATTATCTACCTCCTCTAATGTGTCCAGTAGTTAACTTGTGATTACATTGTAACTCATGCTACATTCCTCAGTTCACTACTTATCTTCCCAAATCCTGTTTGCCCCCAACATCCTGAGCTCACTATCTCTTAAAAAGGCTTCTAGCTATAGTGTCTCTAAAAATTCCTAACTTCTATAAGCGATAATAAAATATGCTAACTTTACAACATTCCTTAAATCTTTAACTTCTGTTTTAATTATTTCTAAGCCTTAAATTCAGTAAACTCCTTTGCCATAAACATTCTCCTCACAAATAGGCTTCAGATATCAATCTCTTCCATGGCCTCAAGCTGCGGCCTATGTGCTCATCCTGGAACACTTTTTTGTAAAAATCCTTGAACAAATGTCAATGATTAACTTTATGAATTATTTTCTGAGCAATGCTGCAGAAGGCTTTGTGCCTTCTCATGCTCCTCTCAAGAATAAGCACCTTAATATTCCTTTTCAGTCAATTCAGCTGAGGAGAGGAAAAGACAAATCAGAATTACAAGGCCTGACTCCTTCATCCCGGGATCCATGCCTGCGGAATGAGGAGAGGGGGCTGGGGACCGTGCCTCCATTTTGTCAGTAACGCCTAACATGGCTCCCGATAGAAATCTGTCATTATTTCCACCTTTCCCCCTTCTGTTTGCCATGCAGTAATGGGGCTGGATGCCGTGATCTTAGTTTGTTAATATTTAGTCTTAAGCCTCTTTCTTTCACTCTCCTCCTTCACTCTCATCAAGGGGCTCTTTAGTTCCTCTTTGCTTTCTGCCATTAGAATGGTATCATCTGCCTATCTGAGGTTGTTGATGTTTCTCCCACCTGTTTTGACTCCAGCTTGTAATTTATCCAGGCTGGCATGTCTCCTGCTATGCTCAGCATATAGTTTAACCAAACAGGGTGACAACAGACAGCCCTGTTGTCATCCTTTCTCTATCTTGAACCAATCAGTTGTTCCATACAGGGTTCTAACTGTTGCTTCTTGACCTGCATACAGGTTTCTCAAGAGGCAGGTAAGATGGTCTGATATTCCCATCTCTCTAAGAGCTTTCCACAGTTGTCATGATCCACACAGTCAAAGGCTTTTGCGTCGTCAATGAAACAGAGATAGATGTTTTCCTGAAATGTCCTTACTTTATCTATAATCCAGCGAATGTTGACTNACTCCAGCTTGTAATTTATCCAGGCTGGCATGTCTCCTGCTATGCTCAGCATATAGTTTAACCAAACAGGGTGACAACAGACAGCCCTGTTGTCATCCTTTCTCTATCTTGAACCAATCAGTTGTTCCATACAGGGTTCTAACTGTTGCTTCTTGACCTGCATACAGGTTTCTCAAGAGGCAGGTAAGATGGTCTGATATTCCCATCTCTCTAAGAGCTTTCCACAGTTGTCATGATCCACACAGTCAAAGGCTTTTGCGTCGTCAATGAAACAGAGATAGATGTTTTCCTGAAATGTCCTTACTTTATCTATAATCCAGCGAATGTTGACCGGAAAAGGCAATGGCACCCCACTCCAGTACTCTTGCCTGGAAAATCCCATGAACAGAGGAGCCTGGTAGGCTGTGGTCCATGGGGTCGCTAAGAGTCAGACACGACTGAGCGACTTCACTTTCACTTTTCACTTTCATGCATTGGAGAAGGAAATGGCAACTCACTCCAGTGTTCTTGCCTGGAGAATCCCAGGGACGGCGGAGCCTGGTGGGCTGCCATCTATGGGGTCTCACAGAGTCGGACACGATTGAAGGAACTTAGCAGTAGTAGCAGCAAATGTTGGCAATTTGCTCTCTAGTTCCTCTTCCTTTTCTAAACCCAGCTTGGACATCTGGAAGTTCTTGATTTACATAATGCTGAAGACAAGCATGCAAGATTTTAAGCATGACCTTACTAGCATGGGAGATGAGTACAATTGTCTGATGGTTAGCACATTCTTTGATGTGAATTGGGATTTGGGAATTGGGATGACGACTGACCTTTTCCAGTCCTGGGGCCACTGCTGGATCTTCCAGATTTGCTGACATAATGAATGCAACACCTTGATGGCATCATCCATTAGGGATTTGAATAGTTCTGAAATTTCATTGCATCCACTAGCATTATTAACAGTGGTGCTTCTTAAGGCCCACTTGACTTCACACTCGAGAATGTTTGGCCCTGGGTGACTAACCACACCATTGTAGTAATCCGGTTCATTAGGATCTATTTTTATACAGTTCTTCTGTGTATTCTTTTCATCTCTTCTCGATTTCTTCATCATCTACTAGGACTCTACCATTTTTATCCTTTATTGTGTCCATCTTTGGGCAGAACGCTCCTTTGATATTTCTAATTTTCCTGATGAGATCTCAAGTCTTTCCCCTTTTGTTGCTTTCTTCTATTTTTAAGCATTGTTCATTGAGGAAGGCCTTCTCATCTCTTCTAGCTATTTTTTGGAACTCTGAGTTTAATTGGATATACGCTTCCCTCTCTCCTTTGCTTTTCGTTTCTCTTTATTCTGATATTTTGTAAAGCCTCCTCAGATAACTGCTTTGCCTTCTTGCTTTTCTCTTTCTTTGGGATGGTTTTGTTCACCCCTCCTGTACAATATTGCAGATCTCTATCCATAGTTCTTCAGGCACACTGTTAACTAGGTCTAGCCCCTTGAATCTATTTGTTACCTCTACTGCGAATTCATACAGGATTTGATTTAAGTTGTACCTGGCTGGCCTATTGTTTTTCTGTGTTCTCTTTTGTTTAAGCTGAATTTTACTGTGAGAAGTTGATGATCTGAGTCAGGTCTTGCTTTTGCTGTGTACAGCTTCTCCATCTTTTTCTACAAAGAATGTAATCAGTTTTGTTTTGGTATTGACCATTTAGTGGTGTACCTGTGTAAAGTCATCTCTTGTGTTATTGAAAAGGGGTCTTTTCTATGACTAGTGCATACTCTTAGCAGAATTCAGTTAACCTTTCAGTTCAGTTCAGTTCAGTTGCTCAGTCATGTCCGACTCTTTGTGACTCCATGAATTGCAGCACACCAGGCCTCCCTGTCCATCACCAATTCCTAGAATTCACTCAAACTCACATACATTGAGTCAGTGATGCCATCTCCAGCCATCTCATCCTCTGTTGTACCCTT
>SJYX01002530.1:0-40545 GCA_006410675.1 Oreotragus oreotragus
CTGGTAGTGGCAGGTGGGGGTCCTGGGGGTTGGGGGTTACCGGGAGGTGGGGAGAGTGAAGGGAGGGAACGCGACCCATGCAGGGTTCGGACGTCACAGATGGGAGGACAGGAGGAGATGCCTCATCTCCAGGAAAAGCCCTGGAGAGCAGTGGGGCAAACGCCGTTCTGCGCTGGTAGAAGCCGGTCAGTGAGATGCCAAGTGGCACCGAGAAAGCAGCCTGGAAACAGCACCGTTGGGGGCAGGCAGGCGGGGAAGTGGGTGTGAGTCGGGCGGGCTGCTGGCCCCGCTGCAGATGCCCAGGGCAGGGCCGTGCTGGGGGCGGGTGCAGGGTCAGGCCCATGGGCACCGCTTGAAAGGCCTGGTGCCATCAGAAGTTTCCAGTGTCCGGGGTGAAGCCCTGGCGGGGTCTTTGCGGTGGGCGACTCAGTGATGCCTGGAAGCAGGCCGCTGGGGAAACAGGGGGAGTCCAGGAGACCCTTCTCAGAAGCTCGGTTTGTTCAGGGCAGGGCGCTGGGCTCCTGGGGCTGTGAACAGCGGGCGTGAGAGCAGACGCCAGGGCTGGCAGGGCATGGTCGGGAAAGGAAGCAGCAGGTGCGCTGTTTCCCACAGCGGGTCGAGGCCCCTGAAGAGGGGCTGGATGGGGCAGGTCTCGTGGGCGGAGACAGGACTGGAAAACGTGGGGCGGGGCTCGCCCAGCCGGCAGGGCCGCAGCGTCCGCAGCCGTAGGAGGCCGCACTCACCGTCCCCGTCGATGTCCACGGAGCAGGCGTCGCCCTCGCCGTTGTTGTCCGTGTCGATCTGCGCCGGGTTGTGCACGTAGGGGCAGTTGTCGCATCGGTCCCCGACCTCGTCTTTGTCGTAGTCGAACTGACGGGGGTTGAAGAGAAGCTGGCAGTTGTCCTAGAAAAAAATCGAGGGAAGAATTCCAGAAACAGCAGAGACGCTCGCTGGGTTACTCATAACAGGACTCGGCACTTACAAGTCGTGTACTTAAAGCAGATCAAGATAACCAGGGTAGAAATACAGCCAGGAAGCTGTACCTACAATTTCTTGACATCAAGTCATTTTATAATTATTTACACAGTCTATCCCTATGACAATTTTTGAGATCGTCTATGGTAAAGGTGATGATATAGTATGTATACCACGGTGAGGACAGACACATAGACGGTGACGAGAGACACGTCGATGTTGAGGGAGTGAAGGATCCAGAGCGTTCCTGCATCAGTGGAAGGGAGCCGGCAAGCAAAACTTAGCTGCTCTGTGTCTGCCAGTGCTGTCATGTATGAACACGTTAGATCACATATGTCTGCTACAATTCTTTCGGGAAATGGAGAGTCCCTTGGACGGCAAGGAGATCCAACCAGTCCATCCTAAACGAAATCAGCCCTGAATAGTCACTGGAAGGACTGATGCTGAAGCTGAAGCTCCAGTCCTTTGGCCACCTGATGTGAAGAACTGACTCACTGGAAAAGACCCTGATGCTGGGAAAGATTGAAGGCAGGAGGAGAAGGGGACGACAGAGGGTGAGACGGTTAGATGGCATCACCGACTCAAGGGACATGAGTTTGAGCAAGCTCCAGGGGTTGGTGATGGACGGGGAGGCCTGGTGTGCTGCAGTCCATGGGGTCGCAGAGTCGGACCTGACTGAGCAACTGAACAAGATTCTGCTATCAAGGCAGTGAGCGGCAGCATCTCTCCTTGAAGAGACCGCCCTGCATCACTGGCACCGCCCTCCCCCGCCCCCCGCCCCAGAAGGAGGATGGATAGGTAAAGTAAACTACTGAAAGCGTTCTGCGTAGAGCAGCACACGTGGCCGCACGCCGGGCTGGCTAACGTGCGGCGGAAACCACAGGATTCTCCCGGTGACTCGGCCTCGCTGGGGAGCGAAGTCCCAGCGGTTCACAGTGACCTTTCCGGGCGGAGCGCTGCGCCCCCGCCCGCGCGCTCCGGGGCGAGGAAGGCCCTGGGCGCGGGAGCCGCCCACCTTCTCGTCCGTGACGCCGTCGTTGTCGTCATCGTCGTCGCACGCATCCCCGATGCCGTCCTTGTCGAAGTCCTCCTGCCCTGAGTTGGGCAGGAGGGGGCAGTTGTCCTGTGAGAGGAGGAAGCAGACGTTGTGCCAACGTCACCGAGCCCCCTGGCCTCGGGAGGAAGCGGGGAGGGCGCAGCTGGTGGAGCTGGAGGAAGCCCCACCCCACCGCGGAGACCTCCGCGCAGGCCGGGCTCTGCGTGCCCCTCGGGGGCTGCCTGAGGCACGGCCCGTGAGGGGAGAAAGGAAGCCTGTGTCTGGAGCCCGGGATCCCCGTGAAGAGCCCCCGACCGCCGGAACCAGAGAGAAGGAAAACGGGACCGGGCCCCACCCGACTCCTCCCCAAAGCTCCGGGCACCAGTGACGACCTCTGACTGGCCAAGGGGCTGCCCAGGGTCGTTCCGCTACAGGGGTGTGCCAGGAGCCGAGGGCCAGCACCACCCATCATCGCTATTCACTAACTTCAACCCTCTCTGATTTCGGTCAATAAACGTGACAGGCACTCTGTCCTCTACCAATTCCAACAATGAGCTACTTCTCCAGAACGACCCCTGGAATTTGCAGAAAGCCGGGGCAGATGCCTTGGGGGGCGGGGGGTGCCGGTGGGTGGCCAGGTGTTTCCCTCCCCTCCCCCTTCCCCGCCAGTGTCCTGGGCAGGCACGCGGCTGCGGGGCGCCCGCACCTTGATGCAGTGGTAGGTGGCGTTGGTGGCGCACACCAGGTTCTTGTTGGGCCAGCCGTCCAGGTCTGAGTCCTCCCCGCAGATGAGCCCGTCGCCTGCGTAGCCCGTCTGGCACTCACACTTGTACATGGGGTCGCTGAAGTGGCCCAGGTAGATGCACTCGGCGTGCCGGTGGCAGCTGTGGGTCTTGTCCTTGCAGGGGTTCTCGGGCTCACACACCTGGGGAGGCGAGGGTGCACGCTGACTCCGACCCTGACGGGGGGAGCTGGGAGCCCAGGTCCGTCCAGACCCCCAGGGCTGCGCTCCCCAGAAGGGCCTGAGCTCTCAGTGAGGCCAGAGAGCAGAGCCCACCCCAGCCTCCGCGACGCCAGGGGTCACAGCGAGGCCGCAGCTCTTCACCCGGACGCTGTGGGGACACTCAGCCCCGCGGGCCCTGCTCCCCGCAGAGTAAGCGGTCCCTCCGCACACCGCACGCCCAGCGGTCCTCGCGCCTCTAAGACAGCGGCTCACCTGCTTCTCGGTCCTGGCTGCCTCCAGGCCGACACCAAAGGGCTGGTTCCCCTTGTAGCGTGGCGGGCAGGGCAGGCAATGGTAGCCAGGGTTGGTGTTGACACAGCGGTGCGCCTTGCTGGTTGTGAAGCACACGTCCGTGACCACGGCGCACTGCGGGACCGACAGGGCAGACGTGAGCCCGGGCCCCGGCCTCCGCAGGCCACCCCCAGCCTAGGGAGGGGCACCCACCTCATCCAGGTCCTCACAGTGGGTGCCGTTACCCAGGAAGCCCACCGGGCAGGAGCCGCAGGACCAGGAGCCGTCGGGGAAGCTGCTGCACTCGGCTCCGGGGAAGCAGGGGTTGGACAGGCAGCCGTCTGCAGGGAGGGAGGAGGCAGCGAGGCTCGCGGCTGCCCACAGGCGACACCTCGCCCAGGAGCAGCACCCAGCGGCGGCCTCAGAGATGCCTGCGGCAGAAGCGTCCAGGCCCACAGCAGGTGCCTGATGGCCAAGAGGCAGAAGGCCAAGGAGCCACGCCACACACCCACCTGCCTGCCACACCCATGTGCCAGGCGGCTCCCCACCCCACACACCCACGTGCCAGGGGGCTCCACACACTGCACACCCATCTGGCAGGCACACCCACCTGGTAGGCATACACACCTGCTGGGCGTCCTGGATGGAGTGGAGTGCCTGCACATCCACCCGCTGGGCACAGCCAACTACTAGGCACACCCACCTGCCGGGCACACCCACCTACTAGGCACTCCCACCTACTGGGCACTCCCACCTGCCGGGCACACCCACCTGCCGGCCACATCCACGTGCCAGGGGGCTCCACACACTGCACACCCACCTGGCAGGCACACCCACCTGGCAGGCACACTCACCTGGCAGGCATACACACCTGCTGGGCACACACACCTGCTGGGCATCCTGGATGGAGTGGAGTGCCTGCACACCCACCCGCCGGGCACACCCACCCTCTGGCACACCCACCTACTAGGCACAGCCACCTGCTGGGCACAGCCACCCGCCAGGCGGCTCCCACCCCGCACACCCACCTACGGGGCAGCTCTTCCTGTTACACATCTGCTGCTCCTTGACGTCCCCCACGCAGTCCTTGCCCCCGTGCTGGGGCTCGGGGCTGTTGCAGACGCGTGTCCGCTCACGGATCCCTCCGGCACAGGTGACTGTGCAGGCCGACCACGGGGACCAGGGGCTCCACCGGCCGTCCACTGGGGGCGGGAGGACAGCGAGGTCATGCGGAGACGGGATCTGCGCTTGGACGCAGCCGGGTCTCTGAACGGAGACACCAGCCAGACAAGAGGCTCCTGGCGCCCGGCCGGCTCAGGCCCGCTTCCTGTGGAAAGCTGGCCCGGGGCCCGGCCACGCCATGTCCACTCACCCGGGCAGGGCGGGCCCTGGCAGGCCTTGGTCTCACGGCCGCTCCCCTTGCAGCTCCGGCCCCCCATCTGCGGCACCGGCGAGTTGCAGAGGCGGATGCGGGTGACGTTGCCGACGCCGCAGGTCACCGAGCAGGAGGACCACGGTGACCAGTGGCTCCAGCCGCCGTCCTGCCGGACTAGCGCAGAGGGGGCAAGCACACTGGGGCTCAGGGGGCTCAGCGGAGAGCAGGCCGACCCCCCCCCCGGGAGTTTCCCACCGACCAGGAAGGAAGAGCCCCAGCGGCAGGAGGCCTGGACCGGGGGGTAGGGGGTGCCGGGACCCCCGGGCGGGCCTGACACTTACTGCGGTGGTCGCACTTGCCCAGGCTGCAGGCCCGCGTCTGGATGGACGGCCCCAGGCAGGTGTTGCTGGTGACGTCACAGGAGCGGCCTCGCTGCTGGGTGCCCGACCCGCAGGTGGCCGAGCACTCCGTCCACTCTGCCCACGGGGACCAGCCCTCCTCGCCGTCTGCACGGGGACACGGCTGCCGGTCAGACCCCAGGGGCCCGCCCCACGGGAGGCCAGCCCTGGAGTCCGAGCAGACTCCCTGGGTGGACGCAGGAGGCGGGCAGACACGTCTGCCCCGGGGTTGGAGTGTGGGAGCGGACCCCAAGAAAAGGAAGGGGGCACACGAGGAGCTTGCATGGACGCCCAGTGACCCCTGGCAGGAAGGGTCCATGGGAGGCCCTGATGGCTTCTCGGAAGAGACGCCGACTCTGCTGCAGAGCTGCTGCTGGGGCCACCAGGACGTGAGCTATTTCCACTCTAACCGCTGTTTGCTGGTTTACATACAGTAATGAAACTTCAATTTGGGGTTGAAATGACAGGACGCTAAAATTAGTTCCAAATACTCTAAATGGGAACAATTTAAATAAAAAGGAAATTTCCTGCCAAGAAACACCCAGTGCCCACCAGTGCTGCATTTTCATCATAAAACTCAACCTGGGTCACGGGCATCATCACCCTGAAGCCCAGAAACACCACATTTTCATGGAGACGCAGAGCCCTGCCCATCACCACGGGCTCCCAGCCCCCGCCCAGGCCAGCAACCTGCAGACCCCCAGACCAGGCAGAGCACGTCTCAGAGAAAGCAACCAGTCGGGTCAGCACCGCTGTTGATAGGGGAGGGGGCGGGGAACCGCTGTGACGGAGCTGGGGGCGGGGCTGGGGGCCAAAGGCAGGGGGGCCAGCTGATGGCGGGGCACCGGCCGTCGGGGAGCCGAGAGCGTCTGGGGGCTTCCAGAGCGGGGCCACTGGGCCGTCGGGGAGCCGAGAGCGTCTGGGGGCTTCCAGAGGCGGGCACTGGGCCGTCTGGGAGCCGAGAGCGTCTGGGGGCTTCCAGAGGACCTGGAGGCCCCGGTGTCGTGAGGGTCCGGGAGCCCTGGCCCTGAGGACTGCAGCCCAAGCCCCAGGCTTCCCTTGGGACCAGCCAGCACAGGATGCACATGGACACGGCTGAGCCTGGAGCCCCGAGGCTGCCGCCCGCCCGCCGGGCACTCACCGTGGACGCAGGATGGGCAGCACTCGCCCTCCACAAACCAGGGGTCTGCGCACGTCGCGGGTGGGCAGCTGATTTGGTGGCAAACGGTCTTAAATTTCTACGAGGAAAAGCGGTGTTTGTGTCACATGCGTTCAGAAACAGAAACGCTGAGCAAGGGCCGGAGCGGAAAGATCTGGAGGGTCCGCTTGTTACACAGACGCGGGGACATTTCGCCCCTCAGCCGAAGCGGCTCCCTGGACCGTGCCCCCATGGGCCTCCCCACACGGAGCACCAAGCCCAGGGCCCCCCACACCCAGCAGCGGGACAGGTGGGACGGGCGACGTCCAGTGCCCAGGCCGCCCGGGCAGACCAAGTGGGTAAACGAGGAAACCAAGCAGCCTGCCGTGCTGTGCGCACTGACACCCCCCGGGCGTCTGTGCTGAACCCGAGGCCTCATCGGACACAGGAGGGGCACCTGCCGGCCCCGCCCCCTGCCCCCACCACTGGGCGACCCTGGCCGCGCCCTCCTGGCTCTCCCTGCAGAACCGCGGGCTGACTCCTCCTCCGGGGTGGCCTCCATCCGCACGGCCCCCACAGGCAGCAGGGCTAGCAGGGGCCCCGCGGGGGTCGGGGGTCAGAGCGTCCAGGCCAGGGCTGCCCCAGGGGGCCGCGCGGCCGGCTCACCTTGCAGGTACACTTGGTGCAGCTGTCCACCACCCAGGTCTCATTCTCGGCAAAGAACCGGCCGTCCTGCCAGCAGGCGGACATGTTCCTGGTCTTGGGGGGCCCGCCGATCAGCTCCCAGAGAAACTGGTTGTCGTTTGACTGGAAGGTGGAGGAAAGGACATCAGTGTGGATGCGCGGGGCTGTGCAGCCTTCACCCTCAGCCACCGCCCACACCAAACTCTGTCTTCAAATAGATTGCCCTCTGAATCCGGGCTTCCTGTTTCCTGGGAGATGAATCTCCTTGAGGTCAAGGCTTCGCAGAGGAGGCCATGTAGCCCATGAGCCCGTTTTCTACCAGAGTCCTCTACTCACTAACCAGATAACTGGGGCTCTGTCCAGGGAGCTGGCTGGTTACTTCTGCTTAGCAAAGGCTAGTGGTGCTTAGTAAATGTTAGTGATGGTTATTCACGGTTACACATGGTTAGTGGTGATTAGTCATGGTTTGTGGAGGTTAGTTGTGGTTAGTGATGGTTACTCATTGTTAGTGGAGATTAGTTGTAGTTAGCGGAAGTTAGTAAAGGTTAGTTGGATCAGTGAAGGTTAGTAGAGGCTAGTCATAGTTGTGGTTAGTGGTTACTCATGGTGAGTAGTGGCTAGTTGTGGTTAGTGGTGGTTACTCCGGGTTAGTGGAGGTTATCATGGCTGTGAAATCACTCAGTCGTGTCCAACTCTTTTCGACCGCATGGACTGTAGCCTACCAGGCTCTTCCATCCATGGGATTTTCCAGGCAGAATACCGGAGTGGGTTGCCATTTCCTTCTCCAGATCTTTCCGACCCAGGGACTGAACCCCGGTCTCCAGCATTGAATCATAGTTATGGTTATTGATTACTCATGGTGAGTGGTGGCCAGTTGTGGTTAGTCGTGGTTAGTGTGGTTAGTCATGGTTAGTGGAGATTATTTGTGGTTAATGGTGGTCACTCATGGTTAACAGAGATTAGTCATGGTTAGTCTTGGTTGGTGGTGGTTAGTAAACATTAGTGATGGTTACACATGGTTAGTGGTGGTTAGTCATGGTTTGTGGAGGTTAGTTGTGGTTAGTGGTACTCATGGTTAGTGATTTGTTGTAGTTAATGGAAGTTTATAAAGGTTCATTGGATTAGTACTGGTTAGTAGAGGTTACTCATGGTTAGTTGTGGTTAGTGGTTACTCATGGTGAGTGGTGGCTAGTTGTGGTTAGGTTAGTAGTGGTTAGTTAGTGGAGGTTGTCATGGTTAGTGATTATTTGTGGTTAGTGGTGGTTACTCATGGTTAGCAGATATTTGTCATAGTTAGTCTTGGTTAGTGGTGGTTAGTCATGGGGCAGTTACTCATGGTTAGTGGTGGTTAGTTGTGGTTTGTGGTGGTTACTAGTGGTTAGTGTGGTTAGTCATGGTTAGTGGAGGTTATTTGTGGTTAATGGTGGTTACTTATGGTTAGTCTTGGCTGGTGGTGGTTAGTCATAGTGGCAGTTACTCGTGGTTAGTGGTGGTTGTGGTTTGTGGTGGTTACTAATGGCTAGTGGTGGTCACTCATGGTTAGCAGAGATTAGTCATGGTTAGTCATAGTGTCAGTTGCTTGTGGTTAGTGGTGGTTAGTTGTGGTTAGTGGTGGTCACTCATGGTTAGCAGATTAGTCATAGTGGCAGTTACTCGAGGTTAGTGGTGGTCAGTTGTGGTGTGTGGTGGTTACTAATAGTTAATGGTGGTCACTCATGGTTAGCAGAGATTAGTCATGGTTAGTCATAGTGGCAGTTACTCATGGTTAGTGGTGGTTAGTGGTGGTCACTCATGGTTAGCAGATTAGTCATAGTTAATGAGCTACTCGATGTTAGTGGTGGTTAGTCATGGTTAGTGGTGGTCTCTCATAGTTAGCAGAGATCAGTCATGGTTAGTTATGGTTAGTGGAGGTTAGCTGTGGTTAGTGGAAGTTACCCATGATTGCTGGTGGTTAGTCCTGGTCAGAGGGGGGTCACTGGCTAGGCACCCACCACTTTGTGCAGGCTCTCGCGGAGCTGGTTCACGATGACGTGCAGCCCGGAGAGCTCGCGGATCATGCTGCCCAGCTCCTCACAGGAGTGCTCGCACACCTCCGGGCCCTTCTCTGCGCTCGGGCCCACGTGCTCCATGGTGACCATGGGGCTCAGGTGCAGCGTCTCCGTGCTCTCACCGATGGTGTTGGCTTCAGCTGCAGGAAGGATGCGGGACAGTCACAGCCTGGCTGGCACGACAGGGTGCTGCTCAGAGCGCTCGCGCTGCGTGGCTCCCAGGAGCCAGAGAACCGGCAGCTGTCGCCCACTGCCGCCCTGCTCCCATCACAGGACCCTGCCCCTCACAGCACCATGCGGACCAGGCCTCAGACACTGCCGTCCACAGAGCAGAAGTTCAGCTCAGGTGAAAACTGCAAAAGCATCAGAGACACACATCTGCCTCACGTTCAAACTGGTTAGAGGCGCCAGCGTCCTGTTCTTCTTCTTTTTATATAAGTACTTATATAACTTATTATCTAAAATAAATTCCTTATTTTTGTCCCAAACCCTAAATCTGTTTCCGATCCTACAATTTCTGTACATTCTGACAACCCCTCTTAACTCCTCCATTAATCCACTTTTTCATCCTAAACACCATTTATTTTGGCCACTTCTTCTGCATTAAGGTAATTTTTTTTCTCTTGCTAAATGAGTAATTTTGTGAGTTCTCTGCTGGCCTTGGAAGACCCCTGAAGTGCAGAACCCGGACTACGGACTCGGAACCCACTACTCAGAGATGGTACAGGCCTCGAAAGTCCCCAAACACGGGACACACAGCCACACCGCTAATGACAAAAGTGATTTGGGAAAGTCCTGCACCAGGCGTAGCCTCCCCATGCAGCTGCCAGCTGGGACACAGTCGCCAAGGCCAGCCCATGTGTCCGCAGTGATGCCCGTGACTGAGCTACGACCTGTCAGTGTCACAGTTCTGTCAGACATTCTATGACTGGGTGTTTGTTACGTGGTTGTAAATCCTTGTTGCAACTCACATGGATCTTGAGAGCCTCCCTCAGACTCGCCAGACCTAAAGCCACGTGCGTGTGTGTTGATCGCTCTGCTCCTGCTGCTGCTGCTAAGTCGCTTCAGTCATGTCTGACCCTGTGCTACCGCATACCCCACCAGGCTCCCCCGTCCCTGGGATTCTCCAGGCAAGAACACTGGAGTGGGTTGCCATTTCCTTCTCCAATGCATGAGAGTGAAAAGTGAAAGTGAAGTCGCTCAGTTGTGTCCAACTCTTCGCGACCCCCATGGACTGCAGCCCACCAGACTCCTCCATCCATGATATTTTCCAGGCAAGAGTACCAGAGTGGGGTGCCATTTCCTTCTCCAGAAAGCCACATATAACCATAAGCATATTAATCACTAGTTGTACTTAGAAGAATAAAAATAGGGCAACAAAAGTGCCCAAATTCCCAGGACCAGCTCACGGAAGACGAGCAGAGTCCTTCCTCAGGAGGGGACGCCCTGGCCTACAGCAGGAGGGGCTGAGACTGGGGTGAGAGCCACGTCTACCCCCACCCCCTGCCCCCTCGCTGAACGTCAGCGCTCCCTTTCCCTCCCTCTGTCACCCAGACGTGCCCGGCACACCGGGCAACTGCCCCCAAGAATGCCCGGCTCGGATCAGAGGCACGCAAGGCTCCCTCCATCTGTGTCCTGGGACCACCATCTCTTCTTGCATTCTCTCGGAGGTCAGTTCACTCTGTCTTAGCCTTTTCAGAACGTCTGCTTTTTTATGACCACCCCTCAGAAAGACTGTGACCTAATCCAGAGGGACCTCAATCTGCGTTTCAGCCGGAGCTGGCAGTACCGGTGGGAAGTCGCGGCCACAGCGCTCGGGGAGTTTAGGGGCTGACAGCAAGTGTGGGATCATCATAAAGCCCTGCTGGGTGCACAAGCTGCCAAGCATCACAATTGAAACTCTTTCCCTCCTTGCACTCAACTGACCAGCAGCTGAAAGATACACCAATTGAAAGGTAGATGGCCGTGGACAGAAAGACTCACACGTCAGAGCTGCATACACGCCACGATGCCAGTCAGGTCTTGGGCTCTGAATCCTCAGCCCTGAGTTCCCACTCTGGGGTCAAGGGCTGGGTTGCAAAGCTATATTACAGACATCAAAGCCATATCCTTCCACGTGGATCCATAAAGTGACAATTTATATTTGTGTACAGTTAATATAAAGAAGCCTTTTAACAAAGTGAATCAGAAGATGGGGTCATGGGCAGATGAGAGCCTCCTCTGCGGGGCTCAGCCTGGGTGGGGGGCAGTTAACAGGCCCTCTCGGTCCCCACCCTCTTTATTTATAAAATGAGGAAAGCAGATGAGCCCAACTCAAGGGGTTTGAAAGATGAAATCATATGTTGCATTCAAAAAGCCCAGCATAGTGACCTTCAAATAACAAATAATCAAGACAAGGTTGACAAATTATGGTTGGATATAAATTCAAAACGTAATTAACAGACAATGTGGGATTACGTCATAGGTTCAAGTGGCCCATTTTCATAATAAGGCGGTATCACCAGCTGTGACTAGTATAAAACTTCCCATAAACCAAGCTTGACAAAGAGTTGTGGACTCATCTTATGAAGAAGATCTTCATACATCAGTAGACTGGCATGGTTGCATATATTTAAGATCATGTTAAAATGCCAGGGATGTTTTTGGCATATAAAATGGATTATATTGAATAATTGAAGTGCATGCACAGTTAATCCTTCAAGCAATGTACTGTTTTCAGATGTCAACACATCCGAGTTGACCAGCCACCTGGGCAAGGCCAGGATGGCACCATATTCCAACACATTCCCTTACCTTCCACAGCCCTCCCCACAGGAGGAGGATCCACTGCAGCGGGACCCAGGCACCTACCTCCCTGGCTCTGCTGACAACCTTTCTTGCTCAGAAGATCCTCCACAGAGTTTTCAAAGACTAAGTAGACGTTCTGCAGCAAACCCTGAGACACGTACAAGGAGAGAAACCCAAGTGGGTAAACAGCAGACATTTGAGGACACACTAAGCGATATCTCAAAGATACAAGATGCAATTTAAAGCACTGAGAATGCTTTCTTCTGTGCTCTTATTCTCAGCAGGTCTGAAATCTCGTTAACGGGTTATTTGTGTATGTTACTTCAAAGCTTCGTTTGAGGCCAGAGGCAGATGTGGGTCTGACTCAAGAAGGGAGAGCATTTGAGAGAAGGGGCTTGAGAGGGATGGTGGAGACAGGCTTAGGGAACAGACATGGAGGCCACACTCTCGGCTGGGAACCTTGAGGGTGACCTGCACTCCCACACGTGGCCATGGGTCGCAGCAACATGCACTGCCCTGACTGTCCATGAAACAGACCTCATCTATGAGAGCAGGCGGTCCACCCCAAGACAGTGAGGGTCTCGTCCCACTGGGCTGAGGGCTTCCTGATGACCACCAGAGACCACACGGGCCATCTTTAGGCCTCTTCTGAAACAGCTGAGTCTGAACATACATTTATTTCCAAAACGCACACACACCTGGAGGAGAACAGTCGCTAACTCTCTGCTGCAGTTTCTAAACACTTGCATTTAGAAAAAATCCTCTTGCAAACATATTTTACCTGAGATGAACACGGAACCACTCCCTCATAAACAAACAGCCCTTTCCTTAAGAAACATGGTTAATTTTCTCTCCTGCCAGCCTGTCATGTCAGGACTGAACTGGAATCTGGGGACCCTGGGAGACAGCTGAACGGATCTGATCTCTTGATGATCAACTCAATGTTCAGTTGGGAGGTCGGTGACCATTTGTGCAGCTAAGAAAGTGCCTGTGTCCGCTGCTCTGTTGATTCCTGGGTCAGAGTGTGTGTGTGTGTGCCCGTGAGAGTGCCTGTGCACATGTGTGCAATGTGTGCATGTGTGTGCATGTGCATGTGCACATGTCTATAGTCTGTGCACGTGTGTGTGGTGTGCGCACGTGTGCAGTGTGCACGTGCACATGTCTATAGTGTGTGCACATGTGTGCAGTGTGACCATGTGTGCAGGGTACACGTGTACATGTCTATAGTGTGTGCACACGTGTGCAGTGTGCGCACGTGTGCAGTGTGCACGTGCACATGTCTATAGTGTGTGCACATGTGTGCAGTGTGACCATGTGTGCAGGGTACACGTGTACATGTCTATAGTGTGTGCACACGTGTGCAGTGTGCGCACGTGTGCAGTGTGCACGTGCACATGTCTATAGTGTGTGCACATGTGTGCAGTGTGCACATGTGTGCAGTGTGCGTGTGCACGTGTGCAGTGTGACCATGTGTGCAGTGTACACGTGCGCATGTCTATAGTGTGTGCACACGTGTGCAGTGTGACCATGTGTGCAGGGTACATGTGCGCATGTCTATAGTGTGTGCACATGTGTGCAGTGTGCGCACGTGTGCAGTGTGCACATGCGCATGTCTATAGTGTGTGCACATGTGTGCAGTGTGACCATGTGTGCAGTGTGCACGTGCGCATGTCTATAGTGTGTGCACATGTGTGCAGTGTGACCATGTGTGCAGTGTACACGTGTGCATGTCTATAGTGTGTGCACACGTGTGCAGTGTGACCACGTGTGCACTGTACACGTGCGCATGTCTATAGTGTGTGCACACGTGTGCAGTGTGACCATGTGTGCACTGTACACGTGCACATGTCTATAGTGTGTGCACACGTGTGCAGTGTGTGTCCGTGTGTGCTGTGTGCACGTACGCATGTGTATAGTGTATGCGTGTGTGTGCAGTGCTGCTGCTCCTGCTGCTGCTAAGTCGCTTCAGTCGTGTCCAACTGTGTGCGACCCCACAGACGGCAGCCCATTGGGCTCCGCCATCCCTGGGATTCTCCAGGCAAGAACACTGGAGTGGGTTGCCATTTCCTTACACGTGCGCATGTCTATAGTGTGTGCGCGTGTGTGCAGATGTGTGCGGTGTGTCCATGTGTGCAGTGTGCACGTGCGCATGTCTATAGTGTGTGCGTGTGTGCAGTGTGTGGTGTGTGCACGTGTGCACATGTGTACAGTGTATGCACGTGCCAGCCGGTGTGTGTGGCTGCTCCTTGCGCGCACGCCTGCCCGTGTGTGCCCCCAGGATCCCGCCCCTCCCGGCCAGGCCGAGTGGGAGTGTCTGCGGGACCTACCCGGAAGTGGCTCTCACGCGCCGCGCCCTTGGCCACGTACATGCGGCTCCTCTCAGTTTGCAGGTGCTCGTAGAAGGGCTCGTCCAGCGCGAAGCTGTCCATCAGGTCGCAGCCCACATACAGGCTGTAGGTCTCTCCCATCACCTGCACGGTGACGTTCTTCCACTGGGAGTCAGCTAGGCCCACGTCCTCCAGGGAGACGACGTGCTGGGTGCCGTCCACCCAGTAGGTGAGGTCCAGGGTGTCAGCGGGGCCGTTGGACACGATCTCGAACTGCCTGTGTGCGGCGCCCGGGCCCTCGAGCGCCAGCAGGGTGCCCCGGGACCGGCGGTCCTGCTTCAGGCTGGCCGTCAGGAAGAAGCCCTCCTTGCGCCGCATGGCCTCGGCGATCCGGCCCAGGTGCTCCGCGCTCACTGGCGGGATGTAGTCAAAGCGGACGAAGCGGTAGGCGGGCACGCTGGGGTCTGGGCCCCGGAACTGCTTGGCCCCGATCGTCTTGCGGTTGATGTTGCTGATGCTGAAGAGGTCGAAGGCAGTGTCCTGCTCCTGGTCTCCCGCTGCTCGGGGAGCAGGGCACGGAGGTCAGGGGCGCAGGGGGTACGGGGCCCTCCCCTCGGGCGCCACGTGGGCTGGCACGAGGCCCCTGCGAGGCCAGAGAGCCCGCCCCTCCTTCCTCTCCTGGGCGCTGCCTCCCTGGCCGCCACCGACCACAGCCCCGGCTAGCCCGCAAGCGGCTCCCTGTGCGGACCAGTGGTCGAGCCTTCACGGAGAAAGGAAGTGGGGTCCGGTTCCCACTCTCCGCCTCCCTGACAAGGACCATGCTGCTGTCTCTGCTCCCCACCTGAGCGGGCTCAGGGGAGACCCTCCGTCTCCCACCAGAGTGCCCAGGAAAGCCGCCGGCATGTGCGCCACTGTGGAGCGGCTTCCTTCGATGCCGCTTTCCTGGAGACATCATCTGAGCTGAACTTCTCCCGTGGGGACCCTGTATTTCTCAGAAATACATCCTGCCTCTCAGGGCTCGCACTGCAGGAGAGCGTCTGAGAGACCATGAGCCTCAAGGCCACAAACGCATGGTTTTAATGCACCGTCCAAATACTGGAAAGAGGTTGTCTCCCCTCACCAACATGGTAACACTTCAAATCATTCAAAATAAGTTTCTCAACAGAGAGTGTAAACAAAGCATAACTTTTATCCAATACTTGGCAAATCGAAGCATGAGATTACACGGTGTTGTTGACACAAGTGTTTATTTTACTACCTGCAATACAGCTATTTGGCCATAAGTAAAAAATGCTTAAAATCTAAAGACTTTGACTCTGCAATTTTAGTCTGGTAAGTTATCCTAAATATGTAACCACAAATGCAAGGATATATGTATTCACAGTAGTATTCCCTGTGGTGTCATTTATAGTCATGAAAATGTGTAATGTAGATGGGAATGGCCTAAGATTACAGAGGGGTACCTTCCAATGGAATGTTACAGTCATTAAAAATCGTGTTGTAAGAAAATAAACACGAAAAAATATTTAGATATGTTTTTAAGTGCAAAAATGTGGGAAGGATAGAAGCTGTAAAACACCAAATACTTCAGTATGTTGTAAATATCACATACAGAAAGAAGGCAGCAACTTCCCTGGAGGTCTAGTGTTTAAGGGTCTGCACTTCCAGAACTGGAGCCACAGGTTTGATACCTGGTTGGGGAACTGACCTCCCACATGCCTTGTGGCACAACCAAATCGACAGTTTCTTTTTTTTAATCCAATTTTAAAAAGAAAGAAAGAAGACAAAACGTGCCCAGCAAAAGACTGCATCTATAGGGGGAGGGTATTTCTAATACCTCAGTTTTCCAAAAATAAATTTCCTATTGTATGGACTCAAAAGTGAGTGAAGATTTATTTTAAACTAAGTTAAGGTCCTAAGGGGTGAGGTGGTCCAGCCAGACCTCTGCTTTATCGACCCTTATCCAGCAGATGAACCTCATCCTGGGGTCCCAGGTCACCCAGGGGCGTCCACACTCACCCTGAGTGCCTGGACCAGGTCACCCAGGGGCACCCACACTCACCCTGAGCGCTGGACCAGAAGACCCAGGGGTCCACACTCACCTTGAGCGCTGGACCAAAACACCCGGGGGGTCCACACTCACCTTGAGCACTGGACCAGGCCCACAGGGCCAGCAGCAGCAGTGGCCGCAGCATCCTGCGTCTTCCCAGCCAAAGCCCTGCAGATAAATCAGACCCTGTTACTTAAGAAAACATAACCACAGCTTCTAATTTGGATTGGAAGTTTTACTCATATGATCATTTAAAAACAGTTTGTGTATAAAAATAAAAAACAAATGGATTTGTGGGCAAAGCTAGATATGATCATTTAAAAACAGTTTGTGTATAAAAATAAAAAACAAATGGATTTGTGGGCAAAGCTAGATAGAAAATATGCTTTTCAAATGAGTTTTTCTAACTAGAGTTGGTATTCATTGGACTAGCATTTGTCAACAAGCACTGTACTAATGATGTCCTAAGCATTCACATTATTTAATCCTCACAATGACCTAGGAGACAGATATGATCATTATCATGGCCATTTTGCAGATGGGTAAAGTGGAGGCTCAAGCAAGTTAAGTGCTTGCCCAGAGCCAGAACATAAACCCAAGAAGTTCGAATTTAGAAAAATACCAGCCTGGGGAAAATAGCCTACAAAGATATTTTGCATAAAGAGCCAAAAAAAGTTGCACATGATTTAATTAAAGAGAATAAATGGTAACTGTGTGAGTTAGAAGTAAACCTAGTTTGCTGGATCATAACTGCTAAGAAAATAGCCTTCTACTTAGTAATCATTTTTGCTTTGCTTTTCTATTTTCCTGAGGCCTGTTTTTCCATTCTTCAGGATTCTCAGTTGGCAGGCTCAGCAGACACTGGCCCAGAAGTCAGAGCCTGGCCGGGCGCCCGCTCCAGGGTTAACCCCTGCTCAGCACCCCCGGGCCCGGGCCTCAGCCGCCTTGCCGGCCCTGAGCCCGGGCTCCAGGGCCCTTCCAGCAGCCCCCTGCGCCCCGCAGACGTGAAGCCCGTCTGAGACCCCTACCCTCCTTGCTTCGGGCTTCAAGGGTCCTGAGCTTCTCAGTGAGAAAGAACTCCCTGGGGGAGCCTCGCCAGAAGGAGCGGCTTTCCCCGAGAGGGGGACCGTCGCCTGGGGAGCGGGCTCCGAGCAGGACTCGCCCGTCCCCGCAGGCTGCAGACACCTGCCTTCAGCCGGCCGCAGCAAGCGCGGGGCTTGGCTGTGCACCGCCCCGGCGCTGGGCGGCCGGCGGGCAAGGCTCGCGCATCAGCGCGCTGCCTGGGGAAGCGCCCCGGAGTGCCGCGGCCTCGGGCGCCGCTTCTGCGGAGGGAGGGCCGGGCGGTTCAATCAGCCACTCACGGGGTGAGTGTGGGAAACGCGCCGCCGAGCAGGCCGGCGCTTGTGAAGGCTTCCGAGGCAGCCCAGCAGGAGAGACGGAAAGGCTGCCGCCAGCAGGACGCCCGCGAGGACGGCGTCGGGCGGTGAGCCTCCCAGAGCGGCTCGGCGCTCCCTGAGTCCCGCACGAGCCAGCGCAGCGCAGGCGGGGCGGGCGCGCCCCCCGCCCGCACACACTGCGGGACCGCCGCCCCCGGCCGCAGCTCCGCCGCGACCACAGAGGCCCCGTCCCGCGGGCTCAGCTCCGCCAGCCCCGAGGACGCCCTGGCGCTGGCAGGCGTCTGCCCATCCCTGGGGGCCCAGCCCGCCTCGGGGGTCGCCGGCAGGAAAGAAGCCGCCAGGGGCGCAGCTGGGGCTCCAGCGTCTCTCGCCCCGTGTTGTCAAAAGGCAGCACAGAGCCCATCGTACGACACGCTGCGGGGACACACGCGCCCACGCTGCACCCCTCGCCTCACACAGTTAGGGCTCACGGTTATAGTCGGAATGTCGTTACACCTCATTACATTAGAACTTTCACAAAGATCTGCAAAGACCTTTTACAGTTCTTATACCAGCAATCAGCGCAAGCTTTACTGAGAAATACGACCTTCCAATGGTCAAGAATCATCAAAGGTGATTCAACAGAGCCCCTCACTGTCCTCAGCCTCCCCCTGCAAAGGAGCCTGACCCCCCTCCACAGAAGTTAGGCTAATTTGCCAATTCCCAATGCCTTTTCATCTGCAAATTATCCCCCAAACTTGGAAGAACAGCTGGAGTCCCTGGGCAGTCAGGTCAGTCTTCACTGACTTACTAAATACCATTCATTAAAACCTTTCAGAAACACTTTCCAGCTATGAAAACTGTTTAGCATGCGTCTTTATAACTTCCCATCCTTTTTTCACATCCTCAGGAACAACTTCTAGTTTCTTCCTCACGACCGCCCCCCAGTAACAGACTTTATGGAAGCATCCTATTCAGTGGCTGAAACAGAAGCCTCTGCCCAGGATTCCAGGCAGGTACCTTCGCGAAAGCCCCAGGGGTCCTCAGGCGATGAGCGATCTGGGCAGGATCACAGCATCCTCCGTGCAGAAAAGATGCCAAAGGGAACTCACCTGCCCCCCCACCCCCACCTCCGTTCTGCCGCTGAGCAGCAGGAGGCCGAGGTGAAGACCGGTTTCTGCTTAGGAGCCAACAGGCAAGCTCCCTCCCTACTTCAAAACTAGTTTGCACTTTCTCCTTCTCCCCTTTTAGAATAACATAAAAAGAGTTTTCTGAAAAGTTAAACTACAGCGCAACGATTTGGTCAATGGGGAAGCCGCTCTTACCCGGTGTGGAAACCCTGCAGGAATGACTGGCTCAGAGCCGGGAGGGGGTCGGCGAGGGATGAAGGGCCGCAGGAGGAGACCCAACCCCGCTCTGCAGAGGATCTGGGCTTGGATCCGCGGCGGGCCACGGCTGCCCCTTATATGCGCGGAGTCCGTGCGGCCGGCAGTCAGATGCACGCGGAAGCGCTGGACTCGTTCCGCGGCGGGATGACATAATTCCTCCTCTGATCCCGCATTTGCTGGGGCACCTGGCGCCGGTCCGGTCCGGCCCCCTCCGCCCCCACCCGTGCGGCCCGCCCCGGCTCTGGCCGCAGCTGGGGGATCACGGGGGAGGGGCCGCAGGAGCCGGGGAAGACGGACTTTTCCTGCCTTCTCTCAGGAAATACAATGCTATAAATAAAACCGGCAAGATTGGCTGGAGCGCTCCTTTTTGCTGAAGAAAGAGAATGCAAGTTGTAGGCTCCCAATCTGGTTCGCATTACGCAAAGTGAGAACGGCCTCTCAACCGAGGAAAAGGCCATCAGCAAAAAGCAGAAGAACCGATGGGTGGAAATGGTCAGTATATGTACTGACGAAGCTCTACGGATGAATTCATTCACCATGGCAGAAAGTGTGATATTTAATCTAAAGGGGCGTCAGTGTATCAGTTGGATGACTGAGAAACAGGATCGGGTGAATTTAGTTTCATCCAAATCCTGCTTCATGCCCAGCCTGGACCCCACAGGGTGGCCGCTCCCGAGAAGGTCCCTCACAGACTTTCCCGGCAGCAGGAACCATCTACAGCCTCACTTGGTCGACAGTCCCACGGGTGGGTTAAATAGGGGGAAACTCTGGAAGTAAGAAGAGCTGGCGGCATTGGGCTCCCTGCCCCTCGCCAGCGTGCACACGGCCCCCAGGCAGGGAGTGGACGGTGGGAGGGATGAGGCACCCCAAAGCCCAGGCTGGGCCTTGCACAGGGGAATGGTCCCCTGCACAGGCTGGCAGATGGCACCCGAGGCGCCGGGCCATGGCGGGCAGAGCCGTGGACAAGTGAAGTCTCAACTGAAAGGCCTTAGAGGGGTTTGCTCTGAGCCACTTTGGAATCTGAGCTGTAACGTTGCTGAAGAACCTGCTTCTCCCCCTGGATCCTTGCTGGGTGGGGGTCACAGAGGGGCCACAGGCGCACGTAGTCTAGCCCCTGTCTCTTATACACATCTCAATGACCTAGNATGGGTGGAAATGGTCAGTATATGTACTGACGAAGCTCTACGGATGAATTCATTCACCATGGCAGAAAGTGTGATATTTAATCTAAAGGGGCGTCAGTGTATCAGTTGGATGACTGAGAAACAGGATCGGGTGAATTTAGTTTCATCCAAATCCTGCTTCATGCCCAGCCTGGACCCCACAGGGTGGCCGCTCCCGAGAAGGTCCCTCACAGACTTTCCCGGCAGCAGGAACCATCTACAGCCTCACTTGGTCGACAGTCCCACGGGTGGGTTAAATAGGGGGAAACTCTGGAAGTAAGAAGAGCTGGCGGCATTGGGCTCCCTGCCCCTCGCCAGCGTGCACACGGCCCCCAGGCAGGGAGTGGACGGTGGGAGGGATGAGGCACCCCAAAGCCCAGGCTGGGCCTTGCACAGGGGAATGGTCCCCTGCACAGGCTGGCAGATGGCACCCGAGGCGCCGGGCCATGGCGGGCAGAGCCGTGGACAAGTGAAGTCTCAACTGAAAGGCCTTAGAGGGGTTTGCTCTGAGCCACTTTGGAATCTGAGCTGTAACGTTGCTGAAGAACCTGCTTCTCCCCCTGGATCCTTGCTGGGTGGGGGTCACAGAGGGGCCACAGGCGCACGTAGTCTAGCCCTGCGGAGGTCCAGCTCAGGCATCCATGGGGCAGGGAGGGCGGAGAGGGGCGGGGGTGGAGGTGGGGGGAGGCTTGTGACTGAGCAGGCAGCATTTGTTACCTTGCTCACTGCTGGTAGTTTCTGAACGCATTTGTCTACGGCAACTGTTCACTTATTACCAGGTAGACAATGTCAATTTCTGATGCGCAGCGAAAGAAGAAACTTGACTCAAAGAACGTGTGTGTGTGTGTGTGTGGCCGACTCTTTGCAAGTGGACTCTTTGGGAGTGACTGTAGCCCACCAGGCTCCTCTGTCCATGGGATTCTCCAGAGGATCTTCCCAACCCAGAGATCGAACCCCAGTCTCCTGCACCACAGGCGGGTTTTGACCATCCTGCTCAAGGCACGATGTCTTACTTGGGGCCAGCTGACGGGTGGCACGGTCACACCCTTTAGATTTAAAATTCCGAGCGCGATGTGACTGCGCTGACGTTATTGCAGACTCCAGAGAAGAAGGTCTAACCCAGTTTCCTTAAAGACTTATTAGTGACTAGCAGCGGAGTTGCCAGTTGACCTGACTTTGCTTACAGTTTGGCTTTTCCTTGGCCAGAAGTTGGCCGCTGGCCCTCACACCTCACTTGCCGGCAGAAGGAACCATCTAGCCAGGCTTCCCTGGTGGCTCAGCCGTGAAGAATCCACCCACCGTGCAGGAGACTCAGGAGACGCAGCTTCCATCCTTGGGTGAGAAAGGTCCCCTGGAGGGGGAAACGGCAGCCCACGCCAGCACTCTTGCCTGGGGAATCCCATGGACAGTGGGGCCTGGTGGGCTACAGTCCCTGCGGTCGCACAGAGTTGGACACAACTGAGCGGCTTAGCAACAACTCCGCTGCTCAGCCACTGGCAGCCACCCACCCCACGAGCGTCAGGACAGAAAGTGCTGCTGTGCTGAGCATCTCAGGAGCACCGGGCAGATGAGAACAGGCCACACCCAGGACGGGTCAGAGGGCCGCCCTGCTGGGGCCCCAGGGAGATGTTCCTTCCACGGGGGAGGCTTCTTGAGGAGACAGGACATGCGTGACTGGATCTTGGCCTCTGGGGAGGGCATCTGAGGTCGGGGGTGTCCCAGGAAAGGCCCAGGTGAGCAGAATTGAAGGAGGGGTCAGCCCTTCTGGGGCAGGGAGGTGACAGATGGCAGGAATGCTTGAGGCCCTGCTGGGGCTGGGCTGGGCTGGGCAGCTCTCTTGCAGGGCAAAGGGGACCAGAGGCGGGGGTGGGCACAGGATGTCCAGGGGCCCACCCACCCCGGGACAGAGGGACATGTGACCCAGAACCTCAAAGCAAGGCCAGGTCACACAGGGCAGACTCTGGAGCAGGTGTCAGCTTCAGGGATGAGGAATAGGGTGAGTCTGCTGGAAGGAGGAAGCAAAGGCCAGGGCAGCAAGGAGCCTGCCCGCTGGAGGGGGAGTCACATCCCCAGCGCCCGGCCACCTGGAACTGGTGAGCTTGGCCCTGTTCCGGGACTGGTCTCTGCAGGTGAGGCTGTACTGGAGGAGGGCGACCTAAGTCCAGGGACCCGTGTCCTCCTAGTAAGAGGACCACCAGGACACAGGATACCCTGGGAGGTTAGAGGTGGCGAGGGGAGAGGTGCAGCCAGCAGCCTAGGGGCCCCCGAGGTCACACAGCCCCAGGAGGAGCCGCCCCCAGAGCCTCCAGTGGGCCCAGACGGTTCCAGAAGAGAATGCACCTGGGCTGTCTCAGGCTGCCCGCGTGTGGCCCTTCGTTACAACAGCCCCAGGAGACCAGTGCACGGCCCGCCAGGCTCCAGAAACTTCCGTGTTCACAGCCGTTCGGGAGCCCAGGGAGAGCACAGTGAGGTCGGCTGCGGCAGACCTGCCATTGATTGGCCAGTGACCATGCCTGGCTGGGGACAGCGTCAGCCCAGAGACGGCTGTGCCTGACCGGGGGTCAGGGGCTCTGGGACAGAGGCCAGGGGTCCAGGCAGCTTCCTCAGCGNCCGGGGGTGGAGGTGAGGGCGCCTGGGACCCTCCCCGCGTTCACAGAGCCCCCCCCCCAGAGGGAAGTGAGGGCGTCCAGGGACCCGCCCCGTCTTCACAGCACCCCCCCACCATCCCAGGGGGAGGCGAGGGCAGCCCACGGACCCTCCCTGGCTTCACAGAGCCCCCGCCCCCGCTCCCAAGGGGGAGGCGAGGGCGCCCGCGACCGTCCGCATCTGCTCAGCACCGCCCCGCGCAGCTCTGTGTCCTCGGGGGATGGAGGCCGGGGCGGCCGCCGTCGGGGCGCAGGGGCAGGCGCTGGGAGCCCTGGAGGGGAAGCGGCCACGTCTGTCTGCTCTCAGCCTCCGCCCGCTGCCGGGCTTTCTCAGCCGCTGTGGGCGGAGGGTTCCGGGAACTCGCTCTGCCCTGACCGACAGCAGAGGAGACACTGCAGCCTGCGACTCCGACTCGGGGGCGCCCGGGCTGGTCGCGGGAGGAGAAGACTCTAAGCAGCTCCCGGGGATGGAGGCCAGGCAGGATGAGGTCGCGGTTATTTCCAGTTCTGGCGGGGACGGAGTAGCGGCGCAGCAACGCTGGGGGCCGGGCTGGGGGCGGCGTGCGCCCGGAGCGAGGCCTGCAGGTCCTGGGGGCAGTGATGGGGGCGTCCGGAGCGGGAAGTCCGGCTCCAGCCGGGACCCTCCCGGGCCCCAGCTGCCTCCCGTGTGAAACGAGCGCAGTCACAGCGCCCGCTGGGTCAGAACGGTTCTGAGCCGCCCCGGGGCTCCGTGCCCTGCCGACATCAGCGGGTGAAACGAGGACCCTCTCTAGAGCCCCCACACTCGGGGGGTGCTTGGGAGTGGGACACGGCTCTGCGGGTCCAGGCCGGAGGGCTCAGCGACCCCAGTGACCGCAGAGGCCCCAGCTCAGCTGCCTAGGAGCTCGCGTCTCAGGCCCCCCGGGCTGCAGACTCCTGTTCCTATGGAGACCAGGGGGTCGCAGGGACCTGGCGCCAGTAGTGGGGGCGCCTCGGCTGGGGGCGCCGGCCGCTCCCCTCCGCCGTGACCTGCACCCTCACAGCTGACATCAGCTTCTGGTGTAGGGCCTCCTCCAGGCTGGCCTCCTGGCCTCACTCTTCCCGTCGGGGTTCCGCCTCTCCCCAGCCAGGCCCCTCCCCTTCTGGCTTCAGCCTCCCGCCCTCTGACTTCCGTTCAAGCTCACATGGGAGGTAAACCCACGTCCACGGCAGAGGCGCCGGCTCTCCACCTTTCTCACCCGCGCCGCGCAGGACATCCCGGCCTCTCAGGCCGAGGCCGTGAGTTAGCCTGACCGTGTGAACTCCTGCCCAGCCTCTGCGCCCACCGAGGCCCGGCTCTCCCTGTCTGTCCCGTCTGCCGGCGCCTGGGACGCGAGCTCCCAGCCCTCAAGGCCTCGCGGGCCCCCAGGAGCCAGCCTTCCGCACGGCCTACATGAGAGTGCAGTGAGAGGCCGCGGAGCCCCTTCTCCAGGGACCCTATGAGCCCAGGACGGCTCAGGGAGTGCTGGGTGCCCCAAATGCCAGATAGCTGTCCGCTGCCTGTGTGCTGAGTCGCTCCAGTCGTGTCTGACTCTTTGTGACCCCAGGGACTGCAGCCTGCCAGACTCCTCTGTCCAGGGCATTCTCCAGGCAAGAATCCTGGAGTGGGTTGCCATGCCCTCCTCCAGGGGATCTTCCTGACCCAGGAACTGAACCCACATCTCTTCCACCTCCTGCATTGGCAGGCAGGTTCTTTACCACCAGCGTCTCCTGGGAAGCCCTGGTTAGCTGCCCGCAGGGTCAGCCGCACCCTGACTACCGTGCCGCCCCCCTGTTGCCAGCCCCTAGAGTGCCCACAGGGACACGGCAGACAGCCCCCCACCTCCTCCCGACGTCCTTGCTGCCCCTCCCCCTCCTCCTTTCTGCGCCCCAAGTGCTCTCTTTAGGGACCTTGAACTTGCTACCCCTTCTGCGAAACCCCTTCCCGTTGGCTGCCCGATGGCTGGTTCTTTCCACTGGAGGAGCTCAGACCTCAGTTCCCAGGTCTCCTCCGTGCCCAGCTGACTGAGACCTCCGCCGGCTCCCTGGCCTGACCCGTGTCCCATGTCTCTCAGGACCCCATTCACTCAAGCTTATTTTCAGATTCCTGGAGCGTGTGTCTCTCCCCCTGGCCCGTGATCTCTGGGAGTTAGCAGGGGGTTGGCCTCCTGCCGGCAGGGCCGTGACCCCAGCCTGGGGAAGGACCCCAGGGGTTTGGCCGAAGGGGGCCGAGGCTGCAGGAGGGACGGGGGGCTCCCCTGGTGGCTCCTGGTCCACACTCCACTGCTCTCCCCTTATCCCTCAGGGGACTTCTGATTACCCAGCAGAAGCTCACTGATGAGCATCTTGTTTGTTTGCTAAGTCGACAGCTAACGTCAGTAAAGGCCATGTGCCTGGGCAAGACCAGTCTCTGGGAATATTCTAGGTGTGAAGCTGAGACCTGAAGGGACAGCAGCCTTCAAAGGACCTCTTCCCACAGAATTCCTTGCTGAGCCCTGGGGAGACTCAACCGCAGCCTGGAAACCAGGTCTCAGCCTGTGCTCCTGGGGACTGGGAAGACTCTAAAGTGGCAGAAACCCTCCATAAGCAACATGTCCCCAGCCCAGGCTCCAGGTCAGTCCGCGGTCGGTACCAGAAGGTCTTCAACGAGGAACCAAAGTGCCAGCAAGACCCCGGGGACGTTCGGCCGCCCTGACAGGTGGGCGCATGTCTGGACTGTGACAAAGCAGGGAACACAGAGGGAGGGGTAAGGAACAGAAGGCGGTCTGGGGGCATCTCCACGACGGGGCCAGGAAGCACACTGGGCGTCAGGAAGGGCGCTCCTCTTCCCCAGGGCCGTGGGAGCTGGTCCACCCCAGGGCCCGGAGGGAGCATCGTCTCCCGTTCCACACGGACATCAGGTGTCTACTGAGGGGCCCCTGGAAGGTGGCTGCAGCTGGCTCCGTTCCGCGCAGAACCTCCAACACCAGCTGGGCCCAACCCACCCATCAGGTCCCCGGTTCTCAGTGCCGAAGACCAGCCTCCACCCGCAGCAGAGCCTCGAGGAGGAAGCATCCGCCTCGATTCTTCTAATAAGGATCTCACACGCACATTGAAGTTGAGCAACTCCACGCAGACAGCTAAGCTGTTGTTTCTCTTAAGCCCTAAACACATCGGAGCTCCGATCCACGATACACAGGAAACCAGGGTCTCCCAGCATGCAGGGCCCCAGATGGACAGCAGTCGCCCTGGGCCATCCACACCCACGGTCAGTGGAGGGCATTCTGTAGGCACGGTGTTTCTGCGGGGTTTTCCCTGAATTTGCTTCACCTCTGGGGCATTTTGCTCAAGATGTTTTCTGGGTGAGAAGACTTCATGCTGAGTCACTCTGCACGGTATTCTGGGAGAACACACACATGGCCATGGGTTTTCGCAAACAGATTCATCTGACTGACATTTGCACAATGTTTTTGTAATTAAGGAGCAGGAATTGCAGCAAAGAGACAAAAAAGGAAGGTTTTCAGGCCCGGCGGCCTTGTGCCTGCCGCTCGCTCGGTATGTGCACACGTGTGTGTGCATTATCGCTGTGGAATTCAGACCGGAAGGGCAGAAGAATCCGGTGGTTATAGAAGATCCCAGCTAGCATGATAGATGCAAATATGACACCCAGGATTGAGCAAGGGCAACCTTTTGCAAAGCGCAATCACAGCAAAGAGTTTAGCAGTATCTTCTTTCTTTTCAATGCCCTTGCAAGTGAATGATAGGAACAAATTTTGCAAGATGTCCGAAGCTGTGTGACCTCGAAAGAAGGGCTCAGGGCCTTCATCTTCTACTCAGCTTTGAGTCATTTCACAAAGTCTTTGGCAAACCTTATATATTAGTCAGAGCTCTCTGGAAAAACAGACCCAATGGGCTATACACATCTAAAGACTGATTATAAGGAGCTGGCTCACACAATCAGGGAGGCTGACGAGCTCTGCAGCCATCAGCTGGAGGCGCCGGAAAGCTGATCGTTTAGGTCCAGTCCTCGTCCAAAGGCCTGGTGCTAGGAGAAGGGAGGCTGTGTTTCCCATCTGGGGGCCCAGGAAGAACTGACGCTTCACTCAGGTCCAAAGGGGGGTCGGGACGCCAGTGTCCCAGTTCAAAGACAGTCAGGCAAGAAGAGATCCCGCATATCCACGGGAGGGCCAGCATTTTTGGTCTATTCAGGTATTCAGCTGATTGGGTGGGGCCCACCACATTGGAGAGGGCAACCTGCTTTCCTCAGCCTGCAGATTTGAATGTTACTCTCATCCAAACACATCTTCACACAACGTTTGGCCAAATGACTGGGCTCCCACATGGACAGATGGCACAACAAATTAGCTGCCGCAACTAATACGAACAAAAATCAAAAACCAAAAGGAGAGAGAGCCAAAGGAGTGCCTGGATGAGTGGAATTTCCCCACAGGTCCAGGTCAGTAGTGGGCTCTGTGCAAACACAGGCATCTAGAATGCACTCCTCGGGGACTGTCCTGACCCTTCAGTGGGTAGGATGAATCAAGTGACCTGATACTATAAAAGGAGTATAAAAAGAAATCCGTCTCATTCAAATGTTTCATCCTGAAACAGTTTCTTGTCTTGTAAATTTCATACTTTCAACTTTTGCAGCTATTGAAAACAGAAAACGACATAGAAATTTTCTTTTTTTTTTTCCCTCTCCCACCCTCCCACTTGAGAAATTTTCTTTGCTTGTAAATCTGTATAAAGTATCTTATTTTCTCCATTCAGAAGAGCAGTAATTAATTTACGATTCTATAAATTTGAGAAAGTACTTAGCACAGGGAGAAGAATCCTGAGGTAAGACATGCAGATCTTTTAAACGGAATTGTTGACCAAAGTGAAGTTGGTGATCCGAAGTCTAAGGAAAAATGAGGAAAACAAAACAAGATTTTGGGCTATCCAACACGGAAAGCAACTCTGTGGTATAAGAGCATCATATGAAAATAACACAATTTAACTCAAATTTCAGTGTTTTCTTCGCATTTCTCCTAATATTTAGTGCTTTTATCTAAAGATAGCTCTCAGAATCTTCAAAACGTGCTCATATTCCTATCTATCCAGTTTCATTTTCATTATTTTTATTTTGAGTCTATTATAAATAAGACTGTTTTCTTAATTTCTTTTCCAAATAATTTAGTGTACAAAAGCACAGCTGACTTGTGTATTGATTGACGTGTGTTGATTTTGTATCCTGAAATACGCCACATCTGTTGATTGATTCCAACAGGTTTGTGTGTACATGTGGAGTCTTTAGGGTTCTTCACGTATAGGATCGTTCCACCTCCAGAGATACTTTTGCTCCTCCCTCTCTGATTTGGATGACTTGTATTTCTCTCTTTTGCCTAAATCGCTGTCTAGGACGTAGCCATGCTGAGTGGAACGCCGGCATGCCCACTCACTCACTGAGTCATGTGTCCAGCTCTCCATAGACTGCAGCCCATCAGCTTCTCTGTCCATGGGATTTCCCAGGCAAGAAGACTGGAGTGGGTTGCCATTTCCTTCTCCAGGGGATCTCCCCGACCCAGGGACTGAACCTGTGTCTCCTGCATTGGCAGGCAAGTTCTTTACCACTGAGCCATAGTCCTGGATCATATGGTGCTTATGTTTTTAATTTCAAGGGACTGTCATTCTGGTTTTGTAGTAGCTGTACCATTGTACATTTCCACCCACAGTGCACATGAGTTGCACATCCACATCCTCACCAACACTTTGGCCACTGATGGGAAGAGCCGACTGATTGGAAAAGACCCTGATGCTAGGAAAGGTTGGAGGCAGGAGGAGAAGGGGATGCCAGAGGATGAGATGGTTGGATGACATCATCAACTCGATGGACATGAGTTTCCGCAAGCTCTGGGAGATGGTGAAGGACAGGGAAATCTGGTATAAGCATCTGAATGCAGAGTTCCAAAGAATAGCAAGCAGAGATAAGAAAGCCTTCCTCAGCCATCATGCAAAGAAATAGAGGAAAACAACAGAATGGGAAAGACTAGAGATCTCTTCAAGACAATTAGAGATACCAAGGGAACATTTCATGCAAAGATGGGCTTGAGAAAGGACAGAAATGGTCTGGACCTAACAGAAGCAGAAGATATTAAGAAGAGGTGGCAAGAATACACAGAAGAACTGTACAAAAAAGATCTTCATGACCCAGATAATCACGATGGTGTGATCACTCACCTAGAGGCAGACATCCTGGAATGTGAAGTCAAGTGGGCCTTAGAAAGCATCACTACGAACAAAGCTAGTGGAGGTGATGGAATTCCAGCTGAGCTATTTCAAATCCTGAAAGATGATGCTGTGAAAGTGCTATACTCAATATGCCAGCAAATTTGGAAAACTCAGCAGTGGCCACAGGACTGGAAAAGGTCAGTTTTCATTCCAATCCCAAAGAAAGGCAATGCCAAAGAATGCTCAAACTACCACACAATTGCACTCATCTCACATGCTAGTAAAGTAATGCTCAAAATTCTCCAAGCCAGGCTTCAGCAATACGTGAACTGTGAACTTCCAGGTGTTCAAGCTGCTTTTAGAAAAGGCAGAGGAAATTGCCAACATCTGCTGGATCATGGGAAAAGGAAGAGAGTTCCAGAACAACATCTATTTCTGCTTTATTGACTATGCCAAAGCTTTTGACTGTGTGGATCACAATAAACTGTGGAAAATTCTGAGAGAGATGGGAAAACCAGACCACCTGACCTGCCTCTTGAGAAACCTATATGCAGGTCAGGAAGCAACAGTTAGAACTCAACATGGAACAACAGACTGGTTCCAAATAGGAGGAGTACGTCAAGGCTATATATTATCACCTTGCTTATTTAACTTATATGCAGAGTACATTATGAGAAACGCTGGGCTGGAAGAAGCACAAGCTGGAATCAAGACTCTGGGAGAAATATCAATAACCTCAGATATGCACATGACACCACCTTTATGGAAGAAAGTGAGGAGGAACTAAAAAGCCTCTTGATGAAAGTGAAAGAGGAGAATGGAAAAGCTGGCTTGAAGCTCAATGTTCAGAAAACAAAGATATGGTATCTGGTCCCATCACTTCATGGGAAATCGATGGGGAAACAGTGGAAACAGTATCAGACTTTATTTTTTGGGGTTCCAAAATCACTGCAGATGGTGATTGCAGCCATGAATTTAAAAGACGCTTACTCCTTGGAAGGAAAGTTATGACCAACCTAGATAGCATATTCAAAAGCAGACACTACTTTGCCAACGAAGGTCCGTCTAATCAAGGCTATGGTTTTTCCAGTGGTCATGTATGGATGTGAGAGTTGAACCATGAAGAAAGCTGAGCACTGGAGAATTGATGCTTTTGAAGTGTGGTGTTGGAGAAGACTCTTGAAAGTCCCTTGGACTGCAAGGAGATCCAACCAGTCCATTCTGAAGGAGATCAGCCCTGGGTGTTCTTTGGAAGGACTGATGCTGAAGCTGACACTCCAGTACTTTGGCCACCTCATGCGAAGAGTTGATTCATTGGAAAAGACCCTGATGCTGTGAGGGATTGGGGGCAGGAGGAGAAGAGGATGACAGAGGATGAGATGGCTGGATGGCATCACCGACTCAATGGACATGAGTTTCAGTGAACTCCGGGAGCTGGTGATGGGCAGGGAGGCCTGGTGTGCTGTGCTTCATGGGGTCGCAAAGAGTCGGACATGTCTGAGCAACTGAACTGAACTGAACTGATGTATAGGAGAAAACATAGTATAAACAGTGTTCAGCACTACCCATGGTTTCAGGCATCCACTGGGGATCTTAGAAAGTATCCCTCTCAGATAAGTGGAGATGGGGGAACTACTGTACACACACACACACACAGGCAATCATTAAGATAATTCATATTTCCAGGTGAATCGTACACACATCACTTGTTACAGGAGGTTGGGAGAACAGAACATTATCATACATACAGTAGTTGGGAAGCCTTAGGAAAAGAGGTGGAATCTGAGTTGTCATGAAGAATGTATTAGACTGATATTGTGAAGAGGAGTCTTTTGCCCTAGCAAAGGAACCCAGGTTGGGAAGTGTTCTGTTTACTTTTGGTTATCATGGCAAATTCAAGAGAACTGGATTCTTATATAGCTATCTTGAATATGGAAAATCCACCCAGTTGTTCAGTCTCATTTTCTTCACCTTTAAATTAAAAGGCTGGTACTTTGGTTCTTTTCCACTAATTCAAAGGTCAAATCTGACAAATGGAGTAGAGTAATGATCCCATGCCAATAAATACTGCTACTATGAGACCACTCCAGATGAGTTTTCAGAGCCTGAAAATCAAGAAAATAGTTTTCTATGAGCCTAAGCTTATTCATTGTTATGTGTGAAATGGAGCTACAAAAAGGTAAGAATCCAAATACCTTATAACCTAATCTCCAACTAGCTCTTATCAAATGGCATATTAAAAATATCTTTGGAAGGGACTGTCATGATCCAAATAAAGAGATGCCTGTTATTATGAACGAGGAAGGTCTTCACGGTCAAGGGTGAATTTTCTATGATGACTCTGGGCCCAGATGTAGATGTTTTCCAAAACGAATGATCCATTCATATCATAATAGAGCACCTACCTGAGGCATAATTTCTGTCCAAGTCTTTATCGTTAAGAATGCTTTCCATTAAGAGCTCTTATAAATTGGTAGATTAGAATAACTAAGCAATGCACACTGAAACTAGTCACCTTTATGTAACATCTAGTTAAAGTTTTTGATCAATGTTAACTAAATTTGCACGATGAGGCTCCAAAAACAGAACAATCACTTTTTTTTGTTAAAATTGAATGAACAACTGAAAGCACAAACCAAAAAGCATAATGTCTGTTGAAATATCTAGAATATAACTGCTATATTACTTGTAGTAATGATAAATGTTCATTTTAGAACCATGGGTTCATCTGTATTTAAGATGAGCTTGAATTCTGATACAACTATGGATAACAAGTATAATGTAGCCTCACTGTTATATAAAAATAGCTACGACTGTTTGTGGAGTAAATAAATAGCATGTGTATATATGTGTGTGTGTGTGTGTGTGTGAGATTTTCAGCTGCCAAGCGTTATCTTGTATAGGCAAGACAATGTTCAGAAATGCAGTGGGTGTCATGATTTTGTTTCCTTTCACTGATGCCAGTGAAATGTTTATAAATGTTTATAAATGTTCCCATCTGAGGCAATGAAAGACACTGGTGATTATTGCTATTGAAGTAATGTCTTGGATCTCCTTTGGTCGTCACAAAGCAGACACTGAGGAAAGTCTGTTGGAAGCACATTTGACTTCCTATTAATATTATTAATATGCATTTGTCAGTGTCACAGCTGGTCAGGGGCCTTGCCGTCCATTACTGTGCCTGTGTAGGAATTAGGAAATTCCTAAACTCTCCAAGCCCTGGAGAAGGAAATGGCAACCCACTTTAGTATCCTTGCCTGGAGAATCGGGTGGTCAGAGGAGCCTGGTGGGCTGCAGTCTATGCGGTCGCAGAGCTGGACACTACTGAAGCGACTGTGCATGCGTGCATACTCTCCAACATGCCTTACATCAGATACGCCCTGACTCAGGGCATTCCAGCTTTAGAGTTTCCTTGGTTACAGAAGTCCTGGGAAAGAGGGTGCTAAGATTCTATTGCTCAGAGAATACTTGAATAATGGGGGAAGTGGGTAGGGAGAGGGGTTCCAGAACTGATAAGCAATTCTTTGAAGTTATTATTTGCCAACATGATATTGCTTTGGAACCCCAGAAGCTCAGAAGAAGGAGGAAAAAAAAAAGAGGCAAAAGTAGAATGGAAAGAACCCACCACGTAGCTTTGCTTAGGGAGAGCTCTGCTCATCCACCATATACATTCCCACATTGGAGCAGGTCACTACAGAGTAGAGTGTGTGTGTGTGTGCACGTGCGTGTGTGCATGCACATGTGTGTGTGCACGTGTGATTAAGAATATGGGGTTAAGTCACAAAAGAATATCAATAGATTTACCAACCACCACACTAACACTGTCATTTCAGGGTATTTATCAGTGTGTTTTGAATTACAGAGTCATAAAATACATTCCAAATATATTAACTATGGCTTTTGGTCTGGATGTGAAGGACTATTTTTAATATGTGCTAGATTTTCATTTTTAATTACACAGGTGACTGCTTAAATGTTCCCATTAATATAGAAAATTAAAATGTTTATTTTATATGTTGAAATTGATCATTGTTTTTATATTTTCAAAAATAGACTGAAAGAGGCTTTCATCATATATCTTTTACAGCAGAGATATGCATTTATGGTTACTACAAAGTTACCATCTTCACCTTATGAGTCTAATATGCAACCAGAGTAAGTCACGGGGGCACTATAAATTTGGAGATAAAACGCCTTTAGACGTCACTCTAACAAGACTTGCGTGCTATTAGTATTCTCTCAGGGATCAATTTTAAAAGTTGTAACATAATAAAAAATGGTTGGACTATATTTCCCCACAGCTTTCATTTTATTATGTTGCATGAAATATGCCTTTATTGGCTATAGCATTACTGGAAGTAAAATATACTGGGCACTGAAAAATTCTGTCACTTTGTATTAGCTGTAAATTATCGACTAGTATAAACCCTAATTTCATTTGTCACATTCTGTTGCATTGCTGCTCTTCCTTGTTCCCATTCTGTCATTCTGGCAGGCCCGCGCTGCCCCAGGTATCACGGCATCGCCATCTGCACCCGACATCTGTCTCTCTATTGATCACACGGGTTTAGCACTTGATCAAACAGAGCACAACAGAATACATCTCTTTTTGCAATACTGCCAATGCCAACTGCTGCATGAAATCTACGACAAAAGCCTCCTTTACCTAGTTGAAAAAGTGCATTTGTGTAGCTCTTCTTTGCTATATAAACCTCAGCACTTTCCCCCTCTTCCATGGAGCCTTAGTTATATGAAAATAAATCTAGTTTTCGTGCATTTGAGAATTAATCAGGTTCAGTGTGGCCAATGCCGCTGATGACAATGAATTACCAGGAGACATAAGGAAGATGATGTATGTTTTTTAGGCATGCTGCTGCTGCTGCTAAGTCACATCAGTCGTGTCCGACTCTGTGCGGCCCCATAGATGGCGGCCCGCCAGGCTCCCGTCCCTGGGATTCTCCAGGCAGGAACACTGGAGTGGGTTGCCGTTTCCTTCTCCAACGCAGGAAAGTGAAAAGTGAAGTGAAGTCGCTCAGTCGCGTCCGACTCTTCACGACCAAATATCATGGTTCCTACTCTCTTAGGCTGTTTGGGGGCATTTGTCAGGATGCATGAAATCTTGGACTAGCCAACGGGCTTTTTCACTTTTTATCTAGCAGCTTTGGAAGTATGTAACAGGACCTTTACTGCTGCTGCTACTACTATGTCGCTTCAGTCGTGTCTGACTCTGTGCGACCCCATAGACAGCAGCCCACCAGGCTCCCCCGTCCCTGGGATGCTCCAGGCAGGAACACTGGAGTGGGTTGCCATTTCCTTCTCCAATGCATCAAAGTGAAAGTGAAGTCGCTCAGTTGTGTCCAACCCTCAACGATCCCATGGACTGCAGCCTTCCAGGCTCCTCCATCCATGGGACTTTCCAGGCAAGAGTACTGGAGTGGGGTGCCATTGCCTTCTCCTGCAAGACTTTTAAAGCCATCTCATCCCTGAGACAAATGTTTCACTTTGCTGTACAGGGCTCAAGCATTTCTGAGCCCTCTAGGTTTCACCAAGTATAGGCAACCCTCTGTGAAGTCTATGCAACAATTGCAGATTTTTAGTTAGCTACAGGGAAAAGCAGCATATTTCCCAAAGGGCTACAGGATTTTTACCCATGTGACTCTCACTCATCTTAAGGTAGGAACACATGAACAGCCATGAAAACCATTGCCAAGATGTTGCAATAAACAGCCAGCACAATGGGAAGATAAGGCTATGGGGAGATATTCACAGAGAGTAAAAGCCAGAACAGTAGCGTTTTTAGTTCCCAGAAACACAATAGTAGGATTAAGGTATGTAGTTATTTTTGTTTTCATATTTTCATACTTTCCACAGTGAGACAAATTGTTTCCAAGGAGAATATCTTATACTCACCATGTAAACAAATAAATAAAAATGCCCCTAAAATTTTAAGACAGATAGCCATATCATGTTTAAAACCTATTCAGTATTTTACCAGCCAGAGATTGTGTACTTTATTTATAGCCTTACAGATGACTTTGGGGAAAGAGGGTGTAGAAAAAGCCTTCAATATTAAAAATGATCAAGTTTAAAAATTATTTTTAATTTTAACTGACTCATCACAGTTATAAAATTATCAGTATTAGTTACATCATAAGAACAAGTGGATTCTAGCAATGTATTATTCATAAGACATTTTATAGCCAAATAACATTAGAGTATATAGTTATACCAACAAATTAATATTTTAGAGCTAATTGAAATTGTTCTTCCAATAAAGATTAAGCCTCTTCTACCCAAAACACTTCAGTCATATCAGTGCCTTGTCTAAATGATGCCTGACATTAATGCAAAGCTATATTAAAGTACTCAAATGACCAGTTCTTTTGTAATGTATTCTATACGATCAGACATTGGGTCAGAGTTGGGCAGTGTGTATGAAGTAGTATCAAGTGGAAGCTAATTAAACTATATTCTCCATAGAACTTTACAGAAAAAAGAGACCAATAATCATCAGAAGGTATTCTGAAAATGGCATTTCTAAAAGGCTTGCAATATGCTTTAATCTCCTTGCATAAGGGTAATTTTTGACATAAAGGTTTTATTATAGGCTCAAAACTTCAGTTGGAAAATATTTTCTTACTATGTCAATAAAGTCATTATGAAGACTCCCAAATGCTTCTCTTACATGCTTTTTATTTCCTAGAAAAATCAAGTTTCATTTTCAAGACAATAATGGTTTCAGTATTTTGCCACATTTTCATTTTGCTAAGTATCTTCCTGAAAATGGAGTTAGTTAGCCTTCCCTGTTTCTGCTGTTCCAATTACTATACCTGAACACATACACACACACACCACACACAAAATTTCCCCTGACCATCACAAAATGCAGGAAAGCAGACACACTGAAGGTCTGTAGCTAGGGCGGACTTGTTCGCCCACTACAAAAATCCTCCTAACAATAGCTACTTAAATCTTCTACAGCCAGGGCCAATTTTGCAACAGTCATGTTTGGGCTTACAAATCATGTCCTGGTTTTGTTCTCTGTTATCCCTCAGACACATCTGTGTTAAAAAGGTGGCGGGGAGGGGGGCAATCACATGCTTTACCTCCATCGCTAGAAAAAAATTAGTCACTGCCTCTTTTCTCTTACAATTCAGATTTCTTACATTCTTTTTGAAAAATTAGATTCCATTGAGAACAGCAGGTCACAGAATGAGAAATTCAGGTACAATATTCATCTCTAGAGATCAGGGGTCCTAGACAAAGACTTTGCTCCTGATGTCTTTTATTCAGAGAATTTTCATTGATGTCACTTCATCTCAAACTTTTCCTCCCTGCATGATATAACAGAGCTTCCAAGCCTGAATGTACTACTTCCTGCTGTCTAGAATAAAGCACACGCTTATGAAGGAATAATTCGATGTCTAACGCTACATATTTTCAAGAGTGTAGACAGAAGAAATTCTTTATAAAGCCAGTTAAATATAGATTGATAGTTGAATATTTGCTTTTAAATTAAATAATTCAACTCATGGCTTTAAGCCCTCTCATCAACAGAAATAAAGCAAAAACATCCCTAATTGTTCCTAAGTGTAATTTGCCCTGATTCTCATTCTTGTTTTTGGATTCAAAGGAAATTTTGTTGACTCTAACCTAACAATCCCCCACTCACCCCAGTGGAAAACAAAGGTGAATTTCATTTGTACTTTATTCCTACAGTACTGATGGGAGATTCAACATGATCATGATGACTGTAATAGGGGAAAATATCAGGCAGTGAATATTTGCCTATAATATTTAGCAAGCATGAATTAAAAACCAAGCATAAGTATTGTTAAGATATGTAATAGCATACTAGAAATGCTAACACTGTTACAAGACCCATTCTGAGTATAAACATTTGCAGAAACATCAAAACAAAATCCTATGTTCATGTAAAGAATGTCACATTTAATTATCAGCAATTATTTGGTATAATTGAAGTATTGTTTTTATTTCCACTTTTAATGAAAATTTTGTCCCCATTTTGTGGTAGAAAAGATGGATTGTTTCATTATTATATCATGTAGCAATGAACATATGGTTAACAAAAAAAACGAATTTTTTTTTTTTTTATCAAAGTGTCTTCAAAATTTGAGGCAGATTAATCAGATTGTCCAACATCATACTTTGGTTAAATGTAAAGTTACTGATTATTTAATGCATTTAGCTTTAATCATCGACACTTTAGAAACTCAAGTGTCTTTTTCTTTCACAAAAATTTGGTCTTCTCCAGTAGCAGTTCTTTCTAACATACTTCAGAATTCCGGTAGTAATCCCAATTGCAAAAGGAATTAAGATAGATTTAATAATAAAAATGAAGACTATTTGCAAGGACAGTTTCTATTATCACATTTCTAGCTGAGCGATGAGACTTGCGTGAACTGTCTGAGGGTTCAGAGGAGCTGTCCATGGGTGGGCTCTGCGTATAAAGTTTCTGGTGTGGTTTCTATGGCTCCCCAACCTCCAAGTGTTAAAAGTCAGGCATCAGCGCCACAAAACCCATCATTAGAATTTAAACCACTGATCTCTAGAACCTAGGATTTAAATTCCCAGCATATCATTATGTAACACAAAAAGTCACTTGTCATGGTGGAAATTGCAGCTAATTCCAGGCATCCCACAGCCCTTCGTTTGGTTTGCTAATGAGGAGAGCTGAGAGAGGAGCACGCCCCCTTTGGGTGACCCTCACTTCTTAGGTTGGTCCTGCTCAGGTGTGTCAGAGATAGATCCAACACACTCAGAAACCAGATGCCTACAGAAAGCCCGATGTGTTTTTTTACGCACTCAGGAAAGGATTCTGAGTCCTGCCTCCCCGCCCCACCTCAACCTCCCAATTATATCCTGAGAAAATTCTACTCCAGTGGTTTGAAAAACCTGTACAAACTGTTAGGGGTCCTAATGAAATTTCTAAAACTACAATTTGTATTTTAGATCTCCCTGTGTATTTAGGGGGAGAAAAAGAGTTTCTACTTTCAAATGTCTATAAAGAGAGGCAGAAAAATATTTGGACAATTATATAGAGAGTTTATGACTGCAACCATATGAGTCGAGAGGTAAGGGCTGGAAGCACATATGACATTGCGTGTTCTTCAAATCACTCCTAAAGCTCCTTTACAAACAAGGTGGTTAATTATTAAAACAGAGCAAGTGTTGTTTGCTTATTCCATATAGTTATGTTAAATCATTAGCTGAGCACTATGTAAAATGCTCTGCGTTGACAAGGAAGGAGAAAATATGTACAGGGGCTGCAAAATATGCGTGTAGTCACCACAAACAACTGTTTCCTGTTTATGACAAAGGAGTAAATAATCCATTGATCTGGCAGCAGGGCACCTGCTTTGCAACCAACTCCATATCAGTAGTCCCTGAACCCTCATTATTTTTCCTCAATTAAAGTTCATAGTCTCGGGAAGTCTGTGCTGAGCAGATGTACAACTGTTCTTGACGACGGAACACAGAAGAATCACAAATTTAGAAAACTACTGCCATTTCATAAACCCCCGAATCACACCATTTGTTGTGGGTAAGAAACTTAACAAACAATATGTCTCTTTTATAGGCTGCTAAGCCGGCACGTTACAGAAAAGGATATTAAAGTTCAAAAACTGTCACATGAGCAGTACATTATGAATACAGTAATGCATTTTTTTTATGATTCAAATAATGGTTACTGAAATGAAAGAAAAATAAAATCTTCAGTGGGTTATAATGTAGAAATTGTGACTGCGAATTAGACAAAATTGGAAATAGGAGAAAAACCAAGCACAAAGTAATGATCTGCAGAGAACTACAAAATGTAATAACGGGTGAATTGCAGAAATATGAATTCGACTAATGCTAGTTTTATTTTCATCTTTTGCATAATTCTGAAATCTATGAGCTCTGATCATTAAGGCAAACTATTTAAATAAAAAATGCAGTGAGAATCCAGTTTCAAATATAACTAAGAGACACTTGGCTGAAGAACTTTTTTTTTTTAAAACAATCTACCTAAGGTCAAATAGCACAGCATCATCCATTTAAAAAGCTACATAAATATAGCTTCCATTGCTCATAAACCTCCTTTGTGCTTAAGAAAATGAAGAAGAGAACTAAGCAGTCAGGGAGATGTTCATTTCCATTTTATTTTTTAAATGTTATCTCCATAAGACACTGAAATACATATTTTGCTGTAAAGAAGATGAAGCTCCTATACAACATTTCTAGTTCTCCTCTCTCTCAGCATAATTCTGACTCCACAGTATGTGCTCTACAGACTGTAGCAGATTGTAAGTCTTGAGGTCAGAGTATAGGCTTGAAGCATCAATGGCTACACCTGTCACTTAAGTTTTCCTGGGAAGAATGTGTTATTGTTTAATGCTGTAACATGCATTCGTTACAATCTGACTTCCAGTCCGACGGCAATGGAAGTGACTTTAACTACCCATTACCAGAAATATTTCAATAATATTTCAACTTCTAGTCTCTGTTATAATTATTTTCCTTTAATTATTTGAGATGCAATTTTTCCTATCTGTGTAGACTCCTGCAATCCATTTTGGTTTTCCTGGGAAGTCATAGCACAGTTTGAAAAAAGTGGAAATAAATCAGGTTTTACTTTGAAGTGTAATAAAAATGTTTAATTCTGTATGATTATTGGTAAAGAAACATTTCCCTTCTTCACTTTTCCCTACTATTTACGTCTGATTCACATAGAGACTATCTTGAAGAAATTATCAAATCTGTTAGGAAGAATCTACCTTGTATTCACTTAAAAGCCTGCATGCTGAACTGATAATTCAGTTATTCAGGGCTTGATGAGAAAACGATCTCCCTAAGAGAAAGGGTAGAGTTAAAATATCCTGAGTGGTCGCAGCTCTCTTAGCAGCTTTGTTCCAGGGTAAGCCCATTTTTATGACAATCCTTCTTGTATATTTCCTCCAAAATGGATTTCTTATATTTACAAGTACAATGTCAGAGTTTAAGATACTTTTCACTAATTTCCCTCATGGAAAAATTGGTTGTGGTCTACTAATGCTCCTCTGAATCAGGCAAACTGTGAAATTACTCTTGTTCATTTCAGCCTTAAGAAAACAGCTCCACATGTAGTGACCAAAGACATATTGTCAAAACAGACACACACGGTACATGGAGTAAATCCCTAATTTCTCAAGCACCTCAGTAAAATCATGACAGAAATAACTTCCTAACACAAAACACTCATAATATAGAAATGTGCACTGTTTCCATAATTTCCTGACTTTATTATACTCATCTAATTCATTTTCCTTGAACAATATTGATTTTAAAATTACAACTGAATATACTATTTATAAAACTGTATGGTTCAAATCAAATGGGCCTTAGAAAGCATCACTAAGAACAAAGCTAGTGGAGGTGATGGAATTCCAGTTGAGCTGTTTCAAATCCTGGAAGATGATGCTGTGAAAGTGCTGCACTCAATATGCCAGCAAATTTGGAAAACTCAGCAGTGGCCGCAGGACTGGAAAAGGTCAGTTTTCATTCCAATTCCAAAGAAAGGCAATGCCAAAGAATGCTCAAACTACCGCACAATTGCACTCATCTCACACGCTAGTAAAGTAATGCTCAAAATTCTCCAAGCCAGGCTTCAGCAATATGTGAACCATGAACTCCCTGATGTTCAAGCTGGTTTTAGAACAGGCAGAGGAACCAGAGATCAAATTGCCAACATC